>BSBK01007328.1:0-330000 GCA_027943335.1 Chamaecyparis obtusa | reverse complement strand
TATCTTTACATAACTCGACATAAATTGACTCAGTCAATACTAAAGCACTTGGTGACCACTGTCTTTCTCGATAGTAACTATTGCTCGGTAAATGTATAATATACATGACTCATCCTATACATGATAACTCGATCATAGTGATGACCAACCAACATTGCCTAGAAAATGACTAAGTGTAAGACACTAATAGACAACAAAACTTAGGGATCAACAATCTCCCCCTTTGACATTAGTGGCAAAAACACTTTGTCATGAAATTTTTCATTACATTTACAAGAGTACTTAGTACTAACAAAAAATTCTATAGAATACTTGCTCTAGGACTTAACAGGGTCTTCAATTTTTTTTTTACATATATACATTAGAGTCCTTATTTGACATACAATCAAATATATATACATTTGCAAAACTAGTATGTCATACCATTTGTCCACTGGGGTATGGATCTTCTTTATGCTTTCTGTTATTTGACATATATCTGATATTTCATATCATATACATTTCATGTTATTTCCCCTTATGATTTTGTCATGTCATGTTATTTCCCCCTTGTTTTTGTCACTTGAATTTCTTAGGGTGTGGGGTTCTTGAAATATTTTTCCCGGAATGGTTTGTGAAGCTCAATGACCATCTCTAATGTATTATCCCAACTAGACCTTACAGACTTCAAAACCTCAAACTTCACTTCTAGCTCAACAGCTATCTCAACCAGGCTCTCAAAAATAGAAAGATGAGGATCTTTCTGAACTAACTCCTTTATAATGACCAACTCCCTTTGCATAGCCTCAAGATGAGGATTTTAATATTGTTTGGATATAGAGTAGTATAGACCTTATTTTACCATCGTTAGCCACCAACTCGGCTAATCTACCTTGGGCATGTAATAATCTAGTAAAATGCATAGAGCTGGAACTTGCATCCAAGCTCAATGAGTGACTTGTAGACTTTAGATCGAACTACAGTTTGTCTATCAGATCCTAGTTGTCCTTTGTAAATTCTTCTACATTGCATAACTTCTTGTACAAAGAATGTGCATTTTTTACAACTTCTTCTAAATTTTTTACTAAGGTAGAGAGTTTTACCTATTTCATTGCAATGTCTGCAGAGACCTTATTGAGTACTTTGGTCTTGAACTTCCTTTCTAACCACTACAAAAACTTGTCATTGGCCTCACTGTTATCATCAATCACTTTCTTGACTATATGGACAAGTTTATCCAGAATAGGTCAGATTCATTTACATCATGCATCTCAAAAGCATCTATGAAAATACCCTTTTATCTCATGTAGTACCTTCTTTTGCTAATGTTCCCTTATCATCTCTTCCTATGTGCTCTTCTTCTTTAGTAAGTAAGATTTTCATTTGTTCATAGGTCAAGTTATTAGTGTCCCACTTACAAATCACTATAACTTCTTCGAGTGTCACCTGTGTAGTAGGATATTTATCCTTCTTCTTTTGTGACTTCTTCCTGGCTGTAGTTCCACTTTGCATCTGTATAAGAGCTTTTATCGCCTCTTTTCCTTAGGCTCTTGTGTGTCCTCTTTCTCTTTCTCTATATTTTCCTTTTCCTTCTCCTCCACATGATGACTCACTATTACCAATGAAAACTATTCTACTTGCTCTTTTCTTATCTCCTCAGTAGATGTAGGATTTGGTGTGATTTTTTACTTATCTTGTTCCTCAGCATTAGCAGTTTAAGAGACTAGCTAATCAACTATGACTATATAAGGGTTTGCTAGGATAATCTCAACTTGCCTCAGCTTGAATATGATGCTGAATTTCTTCCTCAGTCAATATTTTTGTTTTCACTGGAGTGTCCTTAGTGATATCTATAATAGTTATCTCATCCTTTCTCTCTTTAGCCTTATGATCTTCTTCCTTTTGAACTTGTTGTTCACTGACATCCTCCTTATTGTCCAATTCTACTTCCTTGGATGTGCCTGCACTCTATTGTGCACTCTTATCAACTAAAAGACCAAAAAGTATCTTCCATAACCTTATACTTTGTTGTACAATATCTTCAACCTTGTGTTGAAGGATGCAGTATGCCCGAATCTTGGGGATAAATTTTTTCCTATACTACTGAATGTATGCAGGGGATAAGTCAGGCATGACTTGAGAAAAAGTGCTCTCCCTGATTTTCTTCTCACTTGTTAAGGCATATTCCTATTTCTGAGCTATCCTCTAGTATAATTCATCAAGAATCAAGTTCCCCAATTGAAGTGGTGTCATCTTGAATGTACAAAGCATCTCAACCATAGCTTGTTCTACTCTCTCCTTGTCATCAATTGTCAATTTCTCAAATCTTATTTTCTTAAAGCTTGCTAGGCCAACAATGCTCTTAATGTTGTGGCATATTTCATCCACACTTAGTGATCTCTTTTGTGATGGAGACTTCTTCTTTACATCCTCATCATTACTATTTTCCTCATCATCCTTTACCAATATAAGCTTTCTTCATTTTTTTTTCCTTATTTGGCTTGACATTGCCTTAGGCTAAACTATTTTTCTTTTCCCTGATGCAGGGGTCTTCTTTTGTAGCTTGATAGCTATAACAGTGGAATCTACTCTAGTTCTCAGCCTATGTACTGGTGAGGAAATGACTACTTAGTTTTTTGTACTTGTTTCCTAGTAGGCTTGGAAACTGATGCCTTCTTGCCTTTCTTCACTACCACATTATCCTCCTCTTCACTTTCTTCTGACTCACTAGACTTATCTTTTCCTAATCCTTGAGTCAATGCAAGAGGTGCATCTACCTCTTCATCTCCTAACATTTTCTATATTTTTTTCACTATCTTCTTTCTTTTCCTCTCCATGGTAGAAAATTTTAATCCCATGGTTATCTTAGCCTTATCTTCCTCATAAGTTCTAGAATGTGTGGCCTTCTTGTCAACTTCCTCAACTAATAAGGTTGTGATTTATATTTTTTTTTTCATCTATATTTACCTCATAAGGTAATGGCATTATCCATGATACCCTTGGTATGACTGCTTGTGCATATGAAAAATCTGTATCAACTAGAAAACATATATCTTTGTAGTACTTATCCACTAATGATACAAGGATCATACTTCTTTTCCTCATTTGCCTCTTGAATTCAACAAAATAACTGTCCATTACACTCTCAAAATTTTCATCCATCTGACCAATAAAATCACTAATCTATACTGTGACAGGTCTATTCTTATCCCATTCTACACCTTCAACAATAGGAAAACTTTTCTATATGTAGAAAAATAGATAGACAAGTAAAGAATTGAACTTACAAATAGAATTCTTTTCTTTCTAGATGGATGTAAGGTTCTTGACAACCTATGTCAATTGGAGCTTGACAAGGTCATATGTATGATCCTTCTTTACCATCTTCCAAGATTGGTCCACTGCCATGCATGGGACAATGTCCAACCAACTAGATTGATAAAACTTATGAGCTATCACCCTCACTACAAAATCAATTTTTGGGTCCCTAATAGTTGAAATAGTCATTCCTCATTTGTTCCACACTACCTGGGTGTTTTCTGGAATTTCCTCTTTACTCTGACATCTCATTTTCTTACTTCAAGTGAGTCTAGGGTATCTAGCTACCCAGTGAATCATTTCTTTGGTAATTTAGACTGGTCCATCCTCTAGCCAAATTTTCATGTCATGTACTTGGCTTAGTACAATCTTGACCCATTCAATTTTAAAATTTTGGGGGAAATCGAGAGCATGCACTAACCCTCACTTAGCAACCTTATGGTGTTTAGGCTTCAACACCCCATTGGTATAGAGTTTATCATATGCTTCCCTAAGCTCATAATCTTTGATTTCCCCGATCTTACACATGTAGCATGATCGAATCTCATTGATCATCAAAACCTTTTGAGGGATGGATGATAGGGCTCCAGTTAAATCTCCCATAATCTCACTCTCCGGAATGGACTAGAACTTCTATGGCTTGCATGCATCATTTCTTGCCAGTTGAACATTAAAAGCTTCCTTCCCTTGCTTCTTAACTTCAGCTGATGACAAAGATGTCATTTCTTCAAACTTAAGGGTTTAATTTTTGAAATGAATAACTCGATAAAATACCTTGCACAAGTGTTTCTTAGATGTTTTCTGATGGCACACTATGAATATTTTTGCAAATCATGCTTAGCACTAATCGCTCTGGTTAATTTCTCTTGAATCTCTTTGAAAAGTTCTCAAATCGCTAGTGAAATAAAAATAAATGGTAACTTCCCACTTTATAGACTTCAAACGGTTGGATTAGGAATTCATTAATGATCTATACACTTTCTAGGTGAGATACAACTATCTTAGCAATCTCATGTCATGTCGGTTAACATAAGCTCAGTCGATACAACCATTCAGTTACAACTCGATGTGTATCATATCTCAGCTATCATAGGAGCTCGACAAACACTAGTGACTCGGTCACTATAGGATAAAATAATGATGCTCAAAATCAAATATACAATATAGATCTTCACTCAAATCTATCCTAATGCATCTTAATCTGTGCAGATATGGACCTTATCTTATCAAATGTTAGGAACTGATGTAAGATAAAACATTATAAGATTCAGTTCCACACATACCTTCTTTACTTAGTTCGAAGTAGTGTGATCACCTGATCCATTGGATTAGGTGACCTTAGGTTCACTGACTCCACTACTACTTGCTTCCTCTTTCTTCTTCCATGTCTTATTCATCTAATCTCTCATCTACTCAATAGTTTCTTCATTCTTGCTTTGTTCATTGCTCAGTATATGCGCTCTACAGTCTTTCTTTAAGTGACCAATCTTTTTTCAGTTATAGCATACCATAATTCGATTCATCCAACTCTTACATTTAACTCTGAAATGTGTCTTCAAATAGTTTTTTCCAATGTGACAATATTTTCCATAGTAATGACAACTATACCATGTATTGTAGTCCCAATTGTATGTATTACCCTTCTTAGGTGCCTTAGTTTGTTGATTAGATGTCCACTTAGCTTTGTATCTACACTCAAATGCTCTAAGTCTATATTCTGATAGTTAAAACAATATCCTTGAAATCTAGGTGAGGTAGGTGTATTACTAACCTTTGTCAAGCATTCATGTGCCTGATGTCCATTTTTTGATAGTTAAAGAAATATCCATTGAATTTTGGTTTAGGATTAGACTTACCATGTTTTCTTCTACAGGTGTTCATTGTATGTCCTAGTTTTCCATAATGATGGCATGTATGCTTGTTTTTCTTTAGCTTTGCATTCTTTTGTTGTCCAATTTTTGATGATTCTCCTTCCTCAGTGGATGATAAGTGCTCATCATGTCCAAGTCTAGATGTATCACTAGATCTTCTAGGTGACCTTAAAAATTCTTCAAAGTATCTTATAGCTTCATTAGGCTTGTTCATCCTTCCATTGATCTCCTTTTCATATATTAGTTCATTCCTTAGTTGACTATTTTCGGATCTCAAATTTTTTATTTCCACAACTTTCCTACCCAATTCTTGATTAACAAGTAGCAATTGATTTACCATGTCCAGTTGATTGTTTGTCTATCTTTTCATGTCACTTGTCCTTTCATCAAGTCTCATTAATATCTATATTTTATCTTCTTTAGCCATTGTCTTATCTTCTTCATCTTTCTTTCTTTGTTCAACAACTTCATAGAGTCTTACTGATTGTATTTCTTGTTCTTTCTTCAGATTTCTGATGTCCTCATTTAGTATGTTGTTTTTCTCTAGTATTTATTTTATGGCTTTGGAACTTTCAGTAGAGTTTCCATTATCAAATAGTCTTGTAATATCCTCTTCTTGATATTGAGTTGCATTATGTTGTATTGATATTTCTCTTCTTCTGCTTAGGATTTTCTTCAATTCAGCTCTGGCTAATTCAAGTTGTTGTAATGAGAGCTGAATGTCAATCTTATGATTCTCTATGATCTTTCCCAATTTATAAACCTCCATCTCAACATTTTTTACTCACAAGTGGTTAGATTTCTTTAAGAGACTATGCTCTGATACCAATTGTTGGAAATCTATTAAGGAAAGTGTGATACTAAGAGGGGGGTGAATCAGATATCAACCAATTTATACATTTTGACATAAACAAAACTTGCATATCATAAGCATCAAACTTAACACTATGACAGATCTAATATCCTAATCATCATCCATGAAATAAACATAACATAATGATTTTGGTTACCTAGAAACCGTTGAAAGGTAAAATTGGGATGGGGATGACACCCACAAATATTCACTACTGCAGTATTAAATTTTTCCTATTAGGCCTACAAGTTTGATCATAAAAGATGATCTACCCTATGAGGGGTATTCTTTGTTAAGAGCTTTGAGACTTATACAATCTACCTTGCAAAAGGATTTAAAACTTACAACTAAGTAAGCACTCAGTTAAGAGATTTATATCTAAGGTTTGTTAAAAGACCTATGTTAAGAGATTTACCTTGATTCACCTATTAGAATGTCTCAGTACCTAATCCTTTGGTTTGCACTGTGATGCTGATAACAAATCTTCTCCTTACAATATTGATATGATCTCCTCTATCAAATATGTCCCTGCTCTATCCTTCACTGCGCTTCTCAGTCACTGAACTCTATTTCTTCTAGTCAAAACACTTTGCTGCTCTGCAAGTATGAGATCTCCTTCATACTCATGCTCCTCTCATAATACATTTTAGGGTTTAGATCTCATCTTATATAAATAATTAATTATCTCCAAGATTTAAGATCTACGATTTGGATTATCTACTTTTTCCGCTTAATCATTCCCTAATTTTGATTGGTTCCATGAATTACATAGGCATTAATGATTACAATTCTAAAAGCATAATCACCTCTATGATTTCCTCAACAAACAATAAATTTAATATAGATATCAGCCAAAATGGTTTACCTAAGTGTTTGTGCCAAAACAAACACACATGTCAAATCTGGCTTACTCAACATTTGATATCTCTGGCACCTGACACTTACTATTCTTCATACCCTATTGCTCGACACTAACATCTTTACATAACTCGGCATAAAATGACTTGATCAATACTAAAGTACTCAGTGACCACTGTCTTACTCGGTCGTAATTACTGCTTGGTAAATGTACAATATACATGACTCGGCCTATACATGATGACTCAGTCGCAGTAATGACCGACCAACATTGCAACAAAATGACTGAGTATAAGACACTAATAGACAACAAAACTTAGGGAACAACATATATATATGTTTATATATGCATCTATATATATGTGTGTGTGTGTGTGTGTGTATATACATACATACATACATACATACATACATATATATATATATACATGTATATATATATATATATATACATGTGTATATATATATATATATACATGTGTGTGTGTATATATATATATATATACATGTGTATATATATACATACATGTATATATATATACATGTATATATATATATGTACATGTATATATATATATATATACATGTATATATATATACATGTATGTATATATATATATACATGTATATATATATATATATATATATATATATATATATATATATATATATGTATACATACATGTATATATATATATATGTATACATACATGTATACATATATATATATGCATACATGTATGTATATATATGTATACATACATGTGTATATATATATGTATACATACATGTATATATATATGTATACATACATGTATATATATATATATATACATATAAATATATATATATATCTATACATATACATATATATATATATATACATATATATTTTTCTCCAATCTTGCACATGTAACATGATCCAATATCATTTATCATTAAAACATTCTTTGAAATTGACGATAGGGTTCCAGTCAGATCTCCCATGATCACACTTTTTGGAATGGCCTTAAACCTTTGTGGCTTGCACGCCTCAATCCTCACTAATTGAAGATTAAAGACCTCCTTTCCTTGTTTCTTCATCACAAGTGATGATGATGATGCCATGTCTCACAACTTAAGGGTTAAGTATTGAAAATATTTTGCTCAATAAAATACCTTGCACAAGTGTTCTTTAGATGTTTTGTCGATGGCACACTATGAAGATTTTTGCAAATTGTACCTAGTATTAATCACACTGGTTACTCACCTT
This sequence comes from Chamaecyparis obtusa, assembly GCA_027943335.1. Taxonomy (NCBI): domain Eukaryota; kingdom Viridiplantae; phylum Streptophyta; class Pinopsida; order Cupressales; family Cupressaceae; genus Chamaecyparis; species Chamaecyparis obtusa. The sequence continues at coordinate 321,869 of BSBK01007328.1, read as the reverse complement.
TTGAATGCCTCTAAAAATTCTCAATTCTTTGGTTAAATGAAAAAAATGGTAACTTCCCACTTTATAGACTTCAAACGGTCAGATTAGGGCCTCATTAATGATCCCTACACTTTCTAGGTGAGATACAACTATCTTGGCAATCTCATGTTAAACTCAGTCAACATAAGCTTGGTCGATACAACCATTTAGTTACAACTCAGTGTATGTCACATTTTGGCTATCATAGGTACTCGGCATACATTAGTGACTCGATCATTATAGACTAAAAAACCAATGCTCACCATCAAATATGTGGTGTATTCCTTTGCTCAAATTTGTCCTAATGCATCTTAATCTATGCAAATATAGACTTTTTCTCAATAAATGTTAGGAACTGATATAAGATTAAAAAATTGTAGGACTCAGTTCCATACATACCTTACTTTTTTAGTTCGAAGTAGTGTGATCACCTAATCCATCAGATTGGGTGACCTTAGGTGCACTGGCTTCACTACTGCTTCCCTCTTCTTTCTTCTTCCATGTTTTGTGCATCTAATTTCTCATTTTCTCAGTGGTTTCTTCATTCTGGCTTTTCTCATTTCTCGGTATGGGTGTTCTAAAATCTTTCTTTAGGTGACCTATCTTATTGCACTTATAGCATACCCTACTTCCATTAATCCAACTCTTGGATTTACCTCTAAAATATATCTTCAGACAATTTTCTGTAATGTGACCATATTTTCCATAGGTTTGGCAACTGTACCAAGTGTTGTAGTCCCAATTCTATGTATTACCCTTCTTAGGTGACTTCATCTATTGATTTGATGACCATTTGGCTTTTGATCTTCATTCAAATTCTCTATGTCCATATGTATGACAGTTGAAATAGTGTCCTTGGAATTTAGGTGAGGTAGGTGGATTACTAACCTTTGTCCTGCATTCATGTGCCTGATGTCCATGTTTCTTATAGTTTAAAAAATGTCCATTAAATTTTTGTTTAGGATCATACTTACCATGTTTTCTTTTTTAGATGTCAGTTGTATGTCCTATCTTTCCACATTGATGGCATGTGGGCTTGCTGTTCTTTGGTTTTTCATTCATTTTCTCTCCACTCTTTGATGATTCTCCTTCCTTAGTGGATGATAATTGCTTATTATGTCAAATTCCAGATGTATCACTAGATCTTCTAGGTGACCTTAAAAACTCTTCAAAGTATCTTATAGCTTCATTAGTGACATAGGATAGGTAAGGAGGATCCAATAAAGGGAAGTCCAAACAAGCAACCAAACACCACAATGTGGAATTACACAATAAGACAATGTTTTCAACTGAATTTTCATTAACGTGCATGGTTGTAAGACCTCCCAAGTTAGGGCCAAATACAATCAAAGTATTTAAACAATCCTCTAGCTAGTCCAACTCTAAAACAATAAGAAACTAATGGAAAAACTATGGCAAATCTAACCTTTAGCTCGCAAGCTTCCAAGAAATCTCCTTGTCTCCAAGCATGCAAACCACTAGCTCTAATATTAAAAACTATCAAATAACAATCTGATGTTCAAGATCTCATAGGATCCAAATCTAATCACTGACTTCCTGATGTTCACTTCCCCTAAAAAACTACCTAAGCACTCCTTAAATACTAATCTTCAACCACAAGTCGGCCATAAGAGACAATTAACTCCTAAGCCAAGTCAGCTGCTATTATAAAAAAAATATTAAATGGAACAATAGTCAGCTCTCAAATAGCCTTACAAATATTTAATTCTTGATGTTTGCCTCTAGATCTATATAGGAGAATATAACAAAGCTACCAACAATAAATGCACCAAGTCAGCCAACCAAATCTCCAGGAACTCTAGTTAGTAAACTAGAACTACTGAGCACTAGAGAAACAATCAAGCATCAGTGAAAAAACTAACCACGCCAAGCATTATCAAGCAAGCATGTTGACCAAGCACCATAGGCATCATGAGGTACAAGTTCCACTGAGCATAAGAGGTGTCATTGAGTTCTTTCAATGACCAAGCTTCCTTCAATAACTGAGACCTTCGATTAAAGCTCCAACCAAGTAACATAGAACCAAAACAACACTCCACCATAAAAATTCACTTAGTACCCTAAAATTCCCCTTCATTAGACAACCCAAGTTCAAAAAGATGTTCTCATAGGCTAGAAGAACATCTTCTAGGATTTAGCACATAAACCCCGAACTAGTTCTTCACATACAAGTCCTCTAACTTTTCATCTTGCATACTTTTCCACTTTTGTTTCCTCTATCTTTTCAAATCTTTCCTTGATAACACACAGGCTTGTTCTTCATACTAATCCATCCTTTCATAATTTCCCAACTCATCTAAGCTACCAAAGCTTAGGTTTCTCCTACCAAGTGTTGTATTTAGTAAAGGAATTAGGGAAAGCTTCCTGTTATCCTTCTCAACAGTAAACACATTCTTGACACAGTCATACATAGCTCTGCAATCATATTGCCAAGTTCTACCAAGAAATATATGACAACTATTCATCTCCAAAATATCACACAACACTAGATCCTTATATTGGCCAATGTAAAAATCAACAAAGCATTGCTCCCTCACTTCCGGAGCATGAACATTTTGTAACTAGCCAATCCTATAAGGATGAGGATGTTTCATTCTATTCAAACCAAATTTTTGAATCATGTCCTTAGCAACAAGGCTATTAGTACTACCACTATCAACAATTACATCAAAATTTTTACCTCTAGACTTGCATCGAGTCCTAAACAAATTACTTCTCTGACAAGGTTTCTCATTTGTACCAAGAAATGTCCTCTAAACTAGTAAGTTCTCAGATTCAGGTTTATTCTGAATGTTCTCATTTACCACACCAGTTCGTCGGTCACCAAACTTCTTCTGTGTACACTCAAAAGAATGGTGTCCTTGTTCACCATAGTTATAACAAGTACCCTTAAAGATAACTCTACCTGTCTTCTTTTTCAATTCCACAACTTTTGGTTCATCTTCAACATATAGCTTATCCTTCACCAAGTGATCAATTTTCTCCTTCCCTCAGGGATTACTATGTTGTCTTCTTTTCAACTTATCTGTTTCCTTTAGAGCATACTGATAAGCATCTTCAACCAAGTCAATCTTCAGCATACTAAGCTCATCCTAAATATTAAATCTCAAACCATTCACATACTAAGCTACTTTTTCTTTACCAAGTTCTATGTGTCCAGACTGAATAGTCAACTTATAAAACTCCTCGGTATAGTCATCCACAGTCAAATCTTTTTGCTTCAAATTCTGTAACTTCTTAAACAAGTCAAGCTCATAGTCAGCAGGTATGAACTTACCTATCAATTTAGTCACCATCAACCTCCACCAATTGATCTTAATTTCACCTTCATTTTCTCTATCTCTTTTTAATTCTTTCAACCTGTTAGTACTATTTTAAATTTTTTATCCTCATACTTTAGAGGGTTTGAAAATAAAGGTTCTTAGACTTAATTGTGAAGTATTATGGCTAAAACCCTAGCTTGACCTAAGCCCTATTATGTTTGAGCGTTACTTTTTCTCATTAACATTTCCTAATGACGCATGTGCAATATTGACTCCTTTAAAAGTAAATGCTTCATGTGTTATGTCACTAGGTTGTCGAATTGGGTCTCCTTTTAAATATTTTGTTTAAAGCCTAAGTTTTCCCATTAAAATCTCCAAATGACTAGCCTTTTAAAAACTTGTGGCTATTGTTAAATCTTAAGACTTTCAGTTGTCAGATTTTCTGACATGTGCTTTGGCGACATGATGATATCTGTCTCAGCGGACCCATCATCAAAGTTGCGTTGGCAATTAAACAATGGAATGCATCAACGATTGTCGTTATACCATTGGGCCAAGTTGATTACCTTTTAAGCATTGAGGTTTAGCGACATGCATCCAATTGAAAGTTTCTGATATAACGGTGTTTTGACTTCCTTCTTCCATGGAAGTTTTCTTTTATTGACACTTGTCCTAGATGATGTTGAAAGTGGGGTCAGATTTCTCGGATAGTTAAAGCTTGAGTAGATCTTGTGGTTTTTAGTATACCACTGGGATAAGATGCATGATGTTTAAGGCTTGCGGTATAGCGATGGCCATTTCATCTTATTTATAAGATGTGGACTGAAAAGTGGGTCCTCAGTCTCTAGGTCACGTTGACATGTTTGTTTTTTATTAGTCAAAAGTAAGAGATGACTTGTAGCTGTCAGAATGTTTGACACTGAGGAAGAGGTTAGGGTTCCACCTGCCAGTTTTTGTAACATGGAAACTTCTAGTTGCATAAAGGGCTCATAAATAAAGAAGTGGTGCCAAAGTTTTTAGTTTGGGATGATCATTCGATTGAAGTGCATCAATGGTTATTGCTATATCTTAGCCTGACAACCCTAACATGTTTTTGTTAACGGTTTAGCGACAAGTTGACACCTATCCACCTTGATCAAAGCCTAAGATAAATTAAGGTTTTTTGGACATGCTATTTTTAAATGTTCTCATTGGTCGAGAACTGATCTAGGGAAAAGTAACATAGGGTTACGCTACCAAACTTGTTAACCAGTCGATGCACCGAAAAGTAAAGAGGATCGATAGTTCAAATTTGAATTTTTGCTCTGTGACATTGCTCGTGTCCTGTGAACGTTGAGGCTGCTAGTTCTTAGTAATGGAGAAATTAATGAGTTTCATGCGGATGAATTGTAAACAGTTGGAAAATTATTATATACCTTGATTTGATTATTGAAGAGTTTACCTCTTTTAGAATATTTTGGTGAGCGAGACTAGTTTTTTCTCTCTGAGATGATATCAAGTAGAATTTTTGCAAACATCTGGTAGGCCAAATTTCTAACTTGGAAAGTGCTCGAAATTTTAAGGAAAAGAAGTGTGAAAGGCTTGTTATTTTTTATTATTGATTACTTGGTAATATTTAGGGTTTTCTCTGGTATTTTCTCATTGTTTTGAAAGCCCTAGTTAAGATGTCGCCAAAGAGGGGGTTGTCTGGGAAGACAGAGTATAAAGATAGAGGTGTTTTTGATGACCTATTGTAGCTATTCCCACATTTAGATAATTGGGTAGCAAAGATGAAGGAGTTGGTTCCAAGGAACCCTAGGGATTATGTAAATGATGGGCTCCGTGACAGAGGAAACTAGATGAGGGATTCTAGGGTGGGGAAGGATCATAATGGTCTTATTTTTTTTAGGTCAGCATTGATGAAAGGTGCTCCCCTTAATACCACAAACACATACAAAAACAAAGAAACAACAGTAATTTGGTCAAGTGGAGCACCTTCCTATGAATTTCAAATGAGACGTGCATCGCAAAAAGTAACAGTGTTGTGTAAAATCTGTAAAATCTGTAAAATCTATGAAAAGAACTCAAATCTGTATAGAAAATCCAGCCACTTCGTTCTGTCTAGAGTAACAGGTTCTTTACAAGCTTTCGAAGCTTCACCAAAATCAGGATCCTCTGGATACAAATTCTTGAGTTCTTTGAATCCAACCACCTCAATCTGCATTTCTATCAGCAATAGTTGATGAAGGGTGCTCCCCTTAATACCGAACTCTGTAAAATCTTGCATGCAAAACCACATGGGCATTTTTCTTTACTCAGCAATACTTGATGAAGGGTGCTGCCCTTAATACCGAACTCTGTAAAATCTTACATGCAAAACCACATGGGCATTTTTCTTTACAATATTCTGTAGGCCAAAGCCTCGAATCAAAACTCAGATCTACTACCCAGATTTCCTAAGACAACACTACGAGCCTTAATATATAGGCAATTTCCACCACCCGAGAAGGTTCCAGAAAATTAGCCCTTAAGGCCGACGATCCTAAGAATTAATTTCTTTTCTTTTCTTTTTACATAGGGTCGGCTAAGATTTTACAAATTTTCTGTCAATGTGTACAGATTCCATCAGATTCCCCTTTTTACATATGGTCGGCTAAGAAAATATACACAAAATGCTTTTAGGTAGCCCAACTTCCGGAGGCCATAACTTTTTAACCGTAGATTTGATTTTCTATTATAACCACTTTTCAGAAACACCATGTCGAGATCTACAGTTCTTGACTCACACAAGCTCCAGTCAGCTGGGGGTCGATCGCGATCTAGAGCCTCTAAGGCCTTCAAAATTGACCTGAAAGATTTTGTACTTAGAAACCTCAATAACTTCACCAATACAGATGATGTGGCAATGAAACTCAATTGGTAGGCTGATATGACTCTTGATGAAGGGTGCTCCCCTTAATACCACAAAAACATACAGAAACAAAGAAACAATAGTAATTTGTGAGAACAGAAAATGGGCTTCTTATTATCTCCACAAATGTGGAATTTCAAATTTCAAAAATCTTACATGCAAAACCACATGCGCATTTTTCTTTACAATATTCTGTAGGCCAAAGCCTCGAATCAAAACTCAAATCTACTACCCAGAACTCTTCCGTTTTGTCTGCTCTCAAACTTCTTGTTCAGCTTTTCCTCTACTTTTAGGGAAAATTGGTATGCCTCCTCAATACTGTTCATTCGAACCAGATTCAACTCCTCCTGAATGCTTGGCCTTAACCCATTAAGGTATCGGGCAACTTTCTCCTTATCAGCTTCTGCATGGCCTGTTCTGATGAAGAGTCAATAGAACTCCTCTGTATACTCTTGAACAGATCTTCCTGCTTGCTTCAAACTTTGCATTTTCTTTAGTAGGTCAAGCTCATAATCAACAGGGATGAACTGTCGCTTCAATTTATCCACCATCCAATCCCATCTTGTGATTTTATCATTCCCTCGTCTATTTCGCTCCAATTGAACCTCTTGCCACCAAATCTTTGCATGACCTTTCAGTCTGGCCTTCCCAAATTTGACCCTATCAGGATCCTCAACATCTTCATACTCAAAATATTCCTCACATTCATTGATCCAGTCGATCAATTCTTCTGGGTTAAGATTTCCTGAAAATGTATGAACCTCGATCTTAGGTCTCTTCCCAATCTTGGAAAGGGCTCGAAAAAGTCTTTCTTCTTCTGGGTTCGAAAGTTTGCCTTCTCCTTCCTGATCGAAATTTTTTTCTGCTTCATCATCACTTTCTTCTCTTACATTAAGATTCATTCCTCTGTAAATCTCTTCTTGCAATGCTCGCACTTGTCTCTGTAGCTCTCTAACCTCAGGTGTCACAACACTGGCCCTGTCGCCACGTTCTTTTCATGGAGGCATTTTTGCGATGCACGCTGAAACCCTAACCACGGTCCTGGTGCAAACTGCCTCACAGTCAGCGATCTGTTTACACACTCAGGAACTCCTGCTCTGATACCACTTGATGAAGGGTACTGTCCTAATACCACAAACACATACAGAAACAAAGAAACAACAGTAATTTGCGAGAACAAAAAATGGGCTTCTTATTATCTCCACAAATGTGGAATTTCAAATTTCAAAAATCTTACATGCAAAACCACATGGGCATTTTTCTTTACAATATTCTGTAGGCCAAAGCCTCGAATCAAAACTCAGATCTACTACCCAGAACTCTTCTATTTTGTCTGCTCTCAAACTTCTTGTTCAGTTTTTCCTCTACTTTTAGGGCAAATTGGTATGCCTCCTCAATACTGTTCATTCGAACCAGATTCAACTCCTCCTGAATGCTTGGCCTTAACCCATTAAGGTATCAGACAACTTTCTCCTTATCAGCTTCTGCATGGCCTGTTCTGATGAGGAGTCGATAGAACTCCTCTGTATACTCCTGAACAGATCTTCTACCCAGAACTGCCTAAGACAACACTACGGGCCTTCTTTATATAGGCAATTTCCACCGCTCGAGAAGGTTCCAGAAAATTAGCCCTTAAGGCCGACGATCCTAAGAATTAATTTCTTTTCTTTTCTTTTTAAATAGGGTCGGCTAAGAAAATATACACAAAATGCTTTTAGGTTGCCCAACTTCCAGAGGCCATAACTTTTTAACCGTAGCTCTGATTTTCTATTATAACCACTTTTCAGAAATGCCATGTCAAGATCTATAGTGCCTGACTTGCGCAAGCTCCAGTTAGTCGAGGGTCGATCGCGATCTGGAGCCTCTAAGGCCTTCAAAATTGACCTGAAAGATTTTGTACCTGGAAACCTCAATAACTTCACTAATACAGATGATGTGGCAATGAAACTCAATTGGTAGGCTAATATGACTATGATGAACCTCCACCTGTGAAATCAAAACATTTTGAGATCATATGACCAACTTACTAAAAATAGTAAGTTTCCATAAATAGTAGCTCCGCACAAGATAGCCCTTATTGAAATGCAAAGAGAAGTATTTTTGGGTGATGCAAGATTGCTCTTACACCCAGGATGCTCCTGCATCAGACACCTGGGGTAATTTGAGAAGTGACCCTATCACGACTCAGGTGTGCAGAGGAAAACCAAGATGGTTAACCTCCTCCTTTGTCAGCCATGATGAATCCTCAACAAGTTATCCTTTCCACTTGACCAAATACTCTTCATATATTCTATTCCTTGTGCTTCTACCAACATGACTATCCAGTATGTCCTCAATCTCCTTAGTATCTGAACTAGTTGCTGGAATACTCCACTGTACTGTTTTGATCTCATCCTTCATGATACTTTGTCAAATCTGAAATGTTAAACACTAGCGAAATATTCAGCTCAGTAGGTAATTCTACCTCATATGCATTTCCTGAATCATGCCTCTTCAGTATCTTACATGGTCCAAATTTCTTCATTTTCAACTTGTTATATGTACCAACTGGAAACCTTTCCTTTCACAAATGAACCATGACTTCATCTCCAACCTAGAATTCCTTATGCCTCCTTTTCTCATCTGCCTTAGCCTTTTACAGTGTATTCATTTTGGTAATGTGCTTCCTTACTTCCTCATAAATGTTCTTCAAGTGTTCCGCAAAATCCTCAGCTTCAGCGCTACTTATTTCTCCTTTATTTATCTTTCTTAATTCAGATGCATTTCTTGGACTACTTCCATATACAATCTGGAATGGTGATTTACCAGTGCTCCTATTGACAAAATTATTGTATGCAAATTCTGTCTGTGGTAAAATCAAATCCCATCCTATTGGCTTGTCTCCAACCAAACATCTCAATAAATTTCCCAAGCTCCTATTCACCACATATGTCTGTCCATCAGTCTGTGGATGATGTGATGAATTGAACTTCAAATCTGTCTTCAGCTTCTTCCACAATGTACGCCAAAAATATCCAACAAACTTCATGTCCCGATCTGAAACTATGGTCTTTGGCAAACCATGTAGTCTCACTACCTCTCTGAAAAACAATTCTGCTACATGAACAGCATCATTAGTCTTCTTGCAGGGAATGAAATATGTCATCTTCAAAAATCTGTCAACCACCACAAAAATTGAATCATGTCCCCGCTGAGTCCTCGGTAAACCAAGAACAAAGTCCATGCTAATATCCTCCCAAGGCTTCTCTGGTATAGGTAATGGCTGATACAACCCTATATTCTACTTCACTCCTTTCGCCATCTGACATACTCTACAACTTTCTACAAACTTCTTCACATCTTGCTGCAACTGTGGCCAATAATAATTTTCACTAACCAAAGCAAGAGTTTTATCACGACCAAAATGTCCAGCCAATCCTCCGCTATGCTTCTCCTTGATGAGATTCTCCCTCATAAAACTTCTTGGAATGCACAACTAACTCCTTCTGAATAGCATATCATCCTGAATGATGAAATCCAGCCACTTCATTTTGTCTAGAGTAACAGGTTCTTTACAAGCTTTCCAAGCTTCACCAAAATCAAGATCCTCTGGATACAAATTCTTGAGTTCTTTGAACCCAACCACCTCAATCTGCATTTCTGTCAGCAATAGTTACCTTCTGCTAAGAGCATCTACAACCCTATTAAACTTTCCACTCCTGTGTTTCAAAATAAATATATAACTTTTTAAAAACTCAACCCATTTCAAATGCCTTTGATTCAACTTTCCTTGACTATTCAAATATTGCAAAGCTTGATGATCAGTATACAAAACAAACTCCTTAGGAAGCAAATAGTGTCTCCACTTCTTCAATGCTTGAACTATAGCATAAAATTCCTGATCATAAACATAATATTTTCTCTTGGCATCATTCAACTTCTCACTGAAATAAGCAATAGGTTTACCTTCTTGGCTCATAACAACTCCTATTGCAGTACCACTAGCATCACAATCTACTTGAAACACCTTATTAAAATCTGGAAGTGCTAAAACAGGTTGTTCTGTAACTTTTTGTTTCAACAATTAAAAACTCTTTTCTACCCCATTAGTCCACTTAAACTCTTTTCTATCCCCTCTCATTGTTTTAGTCAAGGGTCCACAAATACTGCTAAAATTTTTGATAAACTTTTTGTAAAAGCTAGCTAGACCATGAAAAGATCTTACCTCAGTAGCACTCCTTGGAGTAAGCCATTCAAGGATAGCCTGTACCTTCTTTGGGTCCATTTTTAGACCTTCTGCTGAAACTACAAATCCCAAATACACTAACTCTTTCTTTACAAAACTACACTTCTTCAAATTAATCAACAATTTCTCTTCTCTCAGCTTCTCAAACACCATACAAATATGCATCATATGCTCCTCCAATGTCTTACTAAAGATCAAAATATCATCTTGGTAAACAATGACAAACTTACCCAGAAATTCTTTCAGAACCTTGTTCATGAGCCGCATGAAAGTGCTTGGTGCATTGGTTAGCCCAAAAGGCATGACTAACCACTCATACAGTCCTTCCTTTTTCTTGAAGGTAGTCTTCCATTCATCTCCTTCTTTGATCCGAATCTGATGATATCCACTCTTCAAATCTATCTTTGAGAAATACATAGCTCCACTCAAACAGTCTATAATATCATACATTCATGGCAATGGAAACTTGTACTTGATTGTGATCTTGTTTATTGCTCTGGAATCTATACACACCCTCCATTCTCCATTCTTCTTTGGTGCTAATATGGCTGGTACAGCACAGGGACTCAGACTCTCATGGATCAATCCTTTTTGTAACAACTCATGTACTTGTTTGTTCAACTCCTCACTTTCTGCAAGTGTCATTCTGTGTGCTGCATTATTTGGCAAACTCACTCTTGGGATCAAGTCCATCTAATGACTAATCTTCCTGACTGGTGATAATCTATCAGGCACGTTATCGGATACAATATCCCGAAATAACAAATCTGCAACTTCTACAGGAACATCTTCTACTTCATCTTTACCAACTTTTGGAATTAAAGCAAAACATACATGCTCATGCCTCATACCATCTAGGAAATTTCTTCCATCAACAAAAGTTATCCTTGCATTACCACATACCTTTTCTTCAGTCTCCTTCAATGGTTTTAGCTTATGTCGCACTCCATCCTTTATCAGGGAATAGGTATTCGCATGGCGATCATGTACAACACAATTGTCAAACTGCCATGATCTACTCAACAACATATGACATGCATCCATATATATGATATCACATAATATCTCATCTTGGTATCCACCAACCTTGAACTTCACTAGGCATTGTTCATTGAGCATAACCTTGTGGTCATCCTGTACCCAGGCAATCCGATATGGATGTGGGTGTTTCTGTCTCTTGAGCTTCAACTTTGTCACCATCTCTTCTGACACCAAATTATCAGTGCTTCCACTATCAATAATCACATCACAACATTTACCTTCACACTTGCACCTGGTGTGAAACAGGCTCCTCCTTTGCTCAGGTTCATTCTCACCACTCAACAGGACTCTTCTGTTAATCAACGTTTCTCCTCTTTCAGCATCTTCAGAATTTGATAATCTCGCATCTTCATCTACATGTACAACTCTGGCCTGGCCTTCATTTCTTCTGTCTGTTCTGCCTTGGCACTGAGGACATTCAAATACCCTATGACCTTCTTCTCCACAGTGAAAACATGTTCCACGGAAGCCACCTCTTCCAGATCCTTGTCCTCTTCCTCTTCCTCTCTGATCTTTATTATTCTGATCTTGGAAGTGATTAGAATTATTTCCACGCTGATTCTGACTGCCACTGGCCTCATCCTTCTTTTTCGGATCTTCATTTCGGCCACCATATGACTGTCCACCAGATCGTCCACCACGACCTCTTCCATTTTGTCTGCTCTCAAACTTCTTGTTCAACTTTTCCTCTACTTTTAGGGCAAATTGGTATGCCTCCTCAATACTGTTCATTTGAACTAGATTCAGCTCCTCTTGAATGCTTGGCCTTAACCCATTAAGGTATCGGGCAACTTTCTCCTTATCAGCTTCTGCATGGCCTGTTCTGATGAGGAGTTGATAGAACTCGTCTGTATACTCCTGAACAGATCTTCCTGCTTGCTTCAAACTTTGCATTTTCTTTAGTAGGTCAAACTCATAATCAACAGGGATGAACTGTCACTTCCATTTATCCACCATCCGATCCCATCTTGTGATTTTATCTTTCCCTCTTCTATTTCACTCCAATTGAACCTCTTGCCACCAAATCTTTGTATGACCTTTCAGTCTGGCCTTCGCAAATTTGACCCTATCAGGATCCTCAACATCTTCATACTCAAAATATTCCTCACATTCATTGATCCAGTCGATCAATTCTTCTGGGTTAAGATTTCCTGAAAATGTATGAACCTCGATCTTAGGTCTCTTCCCAATCTTGGAAAGGGCTCGAAAAAGTCTTTCTTCTTCTGGGTTCGAAAGTTTGCCTTCTCCTTCCTGATCGAAATTTTTTTCTGCTTCATCATCACTTTCTTCTCTTACATTAAGATTCATTCCTCTGTAAATCTCTTCTTGCAATGCTCGCACTTGTCTCTGTAGCTCTCTAACCTCAGGTGTCACAACACTGGCCCTGTCGCCACGTTCTTTTCATGGAGGCATTTTTGCGATGCACGCTGAAACCCTAACCACGGTCCTAGTGCAAACTGCCTCACAGTCGGCGATCTGTTTACACACTCAGGAACTCCTGCTCTGATACCACTTGATGAAGGGTGCTCCCCTTAATACCACAAACACATACAGAAACAAAGAAACAACAGTAATTTGCGAGAACAGAAAATGGGCTTCTTATTATCTCCACAAATGTGGAATTTCAAATTTCAAAAATCTTACATGCAAAACCACATGGGTATTTTTCTTTACAATATTCTGTAGGCCAAAGCCTCGAATCAAAACTCAGATCTACTACCCAGAACTGCCTAAGACAACACTACGGGCCTTCTTTATATAGGCAATTTCCACCGCCCGAGAAGGTTCTAGAAAATTAGCCCTTAAGGCCGACGATCCTAAGAATTAATTTCTTTTCTTTTCTTTTTACATAGGGTCGGCTAAGAAAATATACACAAAATGCTTTTAGGTAGCCCAACTTCTGGAGGCCATAACTTTTTAACCGTAGCTCTGATTTTCTATTATAACCACTTTTCAGAAATGCCATGTCGAGATCTACAGTGCCTAACTGCGCAAGCTCCAGTCAGTCGGGGGTCGACCGTGATCCGGAGCCTCTAAGGCCTTCAAAATTGACCTGAAAGATTTTGTACCTGGAAACCTCAATAACTTCACCAATACAGATGATGTGGCAATGAAACTCAATTGGTAGGCTGATATGACTATGATGAATCTCCACCTGTGAAATCAAAACATTCTGAGATCATATGATCAACTTACTAAAAATAGTAAGTTTCCATAAATAGTAGCTCCACACAAGATAGCCCTTATTGAAAAGCAAAAAAAAATATTTTCGGGTGATGGAAGATTGCTCTTACACCCAGGATGCTCCTGCATCAAGCATATTCATAGAGAAATTCATGTGCCCCCCTTAGTAATATTTGACAATTTGATATAGGGAAGTTGGTTGTCCCTAGAGTATTTATGGATGTAGAATTGTTAATTCAAATTGCTAAGTGTTATGATCTTGTGACTAAATGTGTCAAGGATATAAATGGAAATAATTTAATTAGCATTACAGAGGATGAAATTAGGGAGGTATTCTCATTGAATGACCCTTTTGTTGGGTTAAAGAAAATAGATTTTAATGAGTTCACGAAGACATATGAAGCACAAAGGGATTATTTAAGCATAGGGCCTCTAAGGGATTGCCTTATCCAGAGTGGATCAATCTGTGTCGTTAGCCTAAGTACACTTGAGCCTTTCAGGATAGATTTGTTCAGTAGATATGCACAAGGTTTTTACAAGTGTTTAACTCATATCTTAGGGCATGATGAGGCAACCCATATGCCAGTTGCATATATGTTTACGATGGTGTTGTCCTTACATCCCCAGCTGGCACTGATTTATGACTTTGCCTCTCACTTGGCTAACCTAATCCATGACGGACTGATGGGGATAAAAAATATGAAGGTTAGTAGACCCTTTGGGTGGTACTCTATGCTGATGCATATGTTCTTGTATAAAGGTGAGCAATTTTTCAATTCAACAATTAATATTGTTAAGGAGAAGAATGGAGAAACCTTTCCATTTCAGTTATGGACCATAGTTTTGTCATGGGATAGAACTGATGCCAGTTTCATTGTGTTTGACAGAGATTTTGCTTCAAGGCTTAGGGCATTGTTGTTTTTTGATAATCCAAGGATCCCAAGGGAGTTATTGAGGTTGATTAGGCCTAAGGAGTATTGTCAAGATATTTCCATAGTTCATAATTTTGGCAACATAGTTTTGTATCCAGTTTCCATCATTTTTAGGGTATATAGTTGCATGGTGGCACCATACATTTTTCCTTACTAGGTTCCACTAAAGATAGGCTATGTAGAAATTCTAAGGCAGATTGGTGACCTACAAGAAACAACCCTCACTGGTAAAGGAAGGGGAACCTTGTTCCTAGATATCACAATTACACACCAGTATGTTATTACCAAAGGAGGATGGGTGCATTTAAACCAAGTTTTGCAACCTTACAGGATGCCTACAACTGTAGCCAGATGTGTAGATAATGAGGGTTTCTTGTCAGGAATGTTTAGAGAGAAGATAAGGTGTGCTCATTTTAAGCACAAATTTAATTTCCCTGAAGACATAATAAGGAATGAGTTTGATCTTCAAACTCAAGAGATTAAGAAAGAAAAATGTGTGATTTACAAAAAGACTGTAGATTTTATTAGGAATTTTGATAAAGGTTATGATCCATTAAAAAATTTTGAGCCATGGGCTAAGAAGGTAGATGCTCTTATGGAGCATTTTGAGGGCATCATGCAGGAAACAAGTGAGAAGAGGGTTGTGGTAAGAAAGATAGACCCTAAGAAAGCCAAGAAAATTCTAAGTCAGCCTGAATATATAAAACTAACCCCAAAAGGAACCTATATTGTCCAACAAAGAAAGGGATATAGTGTTCTTCTCCCAGCCCAACAAAAGGATGTGAGTCTTCTATCTACATCTAAGGGGAAGAGACCTATGGATGACCCAGTAGCACGAGAACCCTCCCCAAAGAGGTAGAGGCATGAGGAGTCAAGACCTGAAGAGGAGGTATATTCTCCTTCTCAGTCCCCCTTACAATTAGATGAATATGGGGTTGCTGACCAGTTGGTATAGATAAGAAATGAGGGAAACATTATTGTTTCCAATGATGAATTATAGGAGGAAATTCCAAAGGCACCCAAGGAGGTAGAGATGGATCTTACTATCACAGAGTTTGAGGGTAAGCAAATTGACCCTATTTTGAAATAGGCTAGTGATTCTTTTGTTGCTGATGATAGGTTTGTAAAGACTAGGGAATTCTTTCAATTTTTATGGAAAATGAAAATAAATCAGTTTAGAGAGGTTTGTGAAAAGAAGAAAGAAGAGTTCCCTGATAGGGACATAACAGAGATTGAAAATGAAACCAAGGGGGAGATGATGAAACAATTTGAAAAGATCACTCCAGATGAGGGAAGGGCCATGATCCACACTGCAAGAGTTTTGATTCTTCTAGAATGGGATATTACAGATGCAATAATTTTTTATCAAGTCACGAAGAGCAAGGTAAAGACTCTCACCACTACAAAACAAGCACAACAGGCTACTAGAGGTATTGCTTTCTCTGATGATCATTCAGCCCTAGTTATGTGGTCCCTCAAAAGGGAAGAAAATAAAGGAAAAAGAGATGTCCTCTCTTCAGAGTATACTGGGAATTTACTACTGCAACGAGTAGGTGAGACTTCTGGTGTTGAATCTTCAAGTCTCATTTTAGAAACAACCAAGTTTAATGTAAAAGTAGGAGAGAAAGAAGCAAAATAAAGAGAAGAATTAAAGATTAAATTTGAAACTATCCTTAATTCCTACAATGAGCTCAAAGTACAACTAATCCAGAGGGACAAACTAATTGCAAAATTCTCCATATCATAGGATCATAGGTCACCCCAATTGATGATAGTTGATAAGCCTACAATGGCTTCTTCATCAAGTCCTATCATTACGTTTCCACCATCACTACTCCCAGAGACAAATATAGATGCAAAACTAGCTGGCAGAGGCAACATTTAATTGAGGAAACAAACAAGTTAAAAGCAGTCAGGTTATAGCTAGAAAAGGAGAAGGATGAGCATGCGAAGGCTACATCTGTAATAAATCAGAAATATGAGGAAAAGGTTACAGAGGCTATGATGCAATTCGCTACTAATCTAAATCCTAAAATTTTGTTTGACCATGCTAGGAGATTAAAAATATTGCTTACAACTTTGAACAAACATGAGGAATTAGGGCCAATTTTCAATAAATGGATTGAGAGATCTTTGAATGTAAGATTATTCAAATGGTTTTCTAAGTCCCAAGTTGATCTCGACTCATTAATCAAACCATTACATCAAAGTTTGAAGAAGCTTGTGGAGCATAGTATCTTTTTGAATGATTTTGAGAGAAAATCCAATTTGTTGAAAAAGGAATTGACACTCCCCTACTATGATTTGGTCCCAGAAGTTTTCAAGAAAAATGGTGAACTTAAGGAATTAATCAAGTGGAGAGCACAAATAGATGATGATTTTTCTACTAGAATGACTAGCATTTTAACTTTGGAAAATACTTTTTTTTTCATACATACTATTGAGACATTAATTTCTGCTAGGTCAAAGTTTGATTTTATTCAGTGAGAAATCAGTCAGTTGGAGGACAAGTGGGATAAGTTATCCAAAAAAGGTGCAGAGTTTGCAAATTTTGATTTCCAAAGTGAGGAGGTGTACAATAGATGGAGGTACCAGTACATACCTCATGCAAAAAAGGTAGATGTTTCACCTACTTCCTGAGCCAGGCAGACATTGCAACTTTTTGAGTCTTGAAAGTTGTTGAGATATAAAGAGGTATTTATTACAAGGGTGACAACGAAGTGATAGTGATCAGATTTTCTTGACGAAACCAAGGAAATAATTGAAGACATAAAGCAAGGTGGCTATCTACAAATATCTCTCCAAATCTAGTCAATACATTTATTGTAAACCCAGTAGGGTTGTTGTAAATTTTTTAGGTTAAAATTTTGTAAACACTAGAATGATCGGTAGCTTGTTGCATCTCATTGTCTATAAAGGATTTTCCATGATCATTCTAGGCATTGAGAGTTTAGGTGTTGAGAAGATAGAAATTTTGAAACCTAACCCTCAGTCAAGGATTGTAATATTTTATATCATCTCTTGTCAAGCAATAGAGAAGAAGTATAGGTTTCTGCTATTATCTTGCAAGCTTACTATTCAGAACATGATGTATACAAATGATCAAGGTTATACGTAATACAAATCTCAAATCTTTGTCTCTCCTTTGTGTTCATTCTATGAATTTTCTAAGTTCTCAAAGACTTGTATGAATGTGTTTTTGCTTTGAGTTTTGATCAAGGATTGGATTAAATATTGCTCAGAGTGGGACATATCTTCACTAAATTTACATGAGGATTTTCTATAAGTAGGAAAGAGTTGGGGTGTTTGTATTTATGCTCAAAGATCAGTTATTCTTAAGGATATTTGTTTTCATTCTATGTTCTAGTATTATTGCCCAATGGATAAGGCACTGACCGATAGAGACCTATCTATGCTTTATGGGAAATGATTGAAATCATCATAATCAGAAACACATAATTAATACTAGTTATTTCACTTTTTTTTTACATTTACAGTTGTTCTACCCAGTGATGGAGATTCAATGAATTTAATAGGTTGTTGTTTAGCACTTTCTCACTATTATCTGTTGCAAGATCCAATATTAGATAAAGAATACAATTGTGTCCATTGGATCAGGTGTACCCACCTTGGTTTTGCAGAGCTAGAAGTGAAGAGGGCAATCTTGTCCCTATAGTTGGTCCAATTACTTATAGATTTCTCACATTTGGAACTAACCCCTCCTTAATATCAGTCATAAATATATTGGTGTCTCTTGGGGTGTAAAATATTTTGAAGAACCAAAACCATAAAAGAGAAGCATGTGCTTTCAACTTAGTCTATGCCAATCTTACTCGAAGAGGATCTTCAATTTATTCTAGCTCAAAGAAGTCTTCTAATTCACCAATCCAATCAATCAAGTCATCGAGTATCAAAGTACCAGAGAAAAAAGAAACTTCCATTTGGTAACTAGTACTTAACCAAGCTCCAGATCTATGTAGCCAACTAGTTATGTCTTCACCAGATCTATCTCTCTAGTCATCACCACTAGGTCCAGTAGCTTCAAAGTCTTTAGCAGCTTCCTCATTACCATCATCAGTACCAAGATTCCTCGGCATACCATAAATAGCTCTCATGACCTCATAATTCATGTCGTGCTTTGTCAATTCCATCTTAGATCTAAAATGAACTTTAACCTTCTCTGTAATCTTCAATTCCATAGCATCATAGAAATCTACAATCGCTCTAGGGTCCAATCTTCTCAGAGGCATCCTTCAAGATTATTGAAAACCCAAAAAAATAAGTTACCAACAAGGTCCTCATGCAAATAGCCTCAACTCAGAGATTGGTTTACACACTCAAGATCTTCAAGCTCTGATACCACCTGACGTAGGATAGGTAAGGAGGATCCAATTAAGGACAGTCTAAATGAGTAGCCAAACACCACAATGCAGAATTACACAACAAGATAATGTTTTCAACTATACTTTTATTAACATGCCTAGCTATAAGGCCTTTTGATTTAGGGCCAAATACAATAAAATTATTTATGCAACCCTCCAACTAGTCCATCTTTGAAACAATTAGCAACTGATGGAAATACTAAGGTAGATCTTAACTTGAGCTCGCAAGCCTCCAAGAAATCTCCTTTTGTCCAAGTATGCAAACCACTAGCTCTACTATTACAAACTATTAGATAACAATATGATCTTCAAGATCTTGTAGGATCCAGATCTAATCACTAACTTCCTGACTTTCACTACCCCTAAACAACTACCTAAGCACTCCTTAAATACTAATCTTCAACCACAAGTCGATCGAAAGAGACAATTAACTCCTAAGCGAAGTCGCCTCCTATTACAAACAAATATTAAATGAAAAAATAGTCAGCTCTCAAATAGCCTTACAAACATTTAATTCTCAATGCTAGCCTCTAGATCTACATAGGATAATACAACAAAATCTATGACTAATAAATGTACCAAGTTGGCCAACCAAATCTCCAAGAACTCCAGTTGGTAAACGAGAACTACCGAGCGCCAAAGAAACAATCGAGCATCAGTGAAACAACAGACCATGCCAATCATCATCGAGAAAGAATGTTGACCAAGTACCACAAGCATCACCAGGTACAAGTTCCATCAAGCACAAGAGGTTTCCTCAAGTTCCTTCAACAATTGAGCTTCCTTTAATAACCAAAACCATCGGTCAAAGCTGCAACCGAGTAACATAGAACCAAAACAACACACCACCATGAAGACTCACCAAGTACCCTAGAATACCCCTACATCAATTAGGCTTGTTCATCCTTTCATTAACATCCTTTTTAGTTCTCAATTTATTCCTTAGTTGATTGTTTTCTAATCTCAAATTGGTGAGTTCCACATATTTCCTGCCCAATTCTTGATTAACTAGCAGCAGTTGATTTACCATGTCAAGTTGATTATTTGTCAACCTTTGCATGACATTTGTCTTTTCATTAAGTCTCATTGATATTTTTCTTTTATCTTCTTCGGCCTTTGTCTTATCTTCTTCATCTTTCTTTTTATGTTCAACTACTTCACATAGTCTCACAGATTGAATTTCTTGTTCTCTCTTCAGATTTATGATGTCCTCATTTAGTATGTTGTTTTTCTCTAGTAGTTATTTTATGGATTTGCCACTTTTTGTAGAGTTCCCACTATAAGATAGTCTAGTAGTATCTTCTTCTTGATATTGTGTTTCATTTTGTTGAATAGCTATTTCTCTTCTTCTTCTTAAGCATTTTTTGATTTCTCCTCTAGTTGCTTCAAGTTATTGTAATGCAAGATGAATGTCAATCTTCCAATTCTCTATAATTTTTCGCAACTTATAAACCTCCATCTCAAGATCTTTATCTCACAAGTGGTTAGACTTTTATAGGAAACCAAAGCTCTGATACCAATTATTGGAAATCTATTAGAAAAATGTGATACTGAGAGGGGGGGGAAGGGGTGAATTAGACATCACTGATTTATCCATTTTTAAATAAATGAAACTTTCATAGCATAAGCTTAAAACTTAATAGTATAAAAAATCTAATAAGATAAACATCACCCACGAAAATAAGCATACACAATTATTTTGGCTACCCAAAAACCCTTAAAAGGTAAAACTGGGGTGGGGATGACACCCACAAATCTTCACTACTATAGTATAAATTTTGTCTATTACGGCTACAAATTTGATCACAAAATATGATCTACCCTATGAGGGGTTTTCCCTATTAAGAGCTTTGAGAGTTATACAATCTACCTTGAAAAATGATTTAAGACTTACAACCAAGTAAGAACCCAGTTAAGAGATTTACTAAGGTTTGTCAAAACCACTCTGTTAAAAGATTTACCCCTGATACACCTGTTAAATTTCTTAGTACCCGATCCTTCAATTTGCACTATGATACTGATTATAGATCTTCTCCTTCTAGTATAGATTTGATCTCATCTATCAAATATGTCTCTGTTATGTCCTTCACTTCTTTGCTCTGTTCTACTCAATTACTGAACTCTATTAGAATACTTTTCTGTACTGAAGATATTCTGTGTCACACTCTTAAATCATTTTAGGGTTAGATCACATCTTATATAGAAACTTAACTCTCTCCAAGATTTAAGATCTCCGATGTAGATTATCTCTTTTTGCCACTTAACCTTTCCCTAATTCTGATTGGTTTCATGTGTTAAATAGGGATTAATGATTACAATACAAGAGTGTAATCACCTCTGTGATTTCCTCAAAAAATAACAAATGAAATATAAATATCAACCAAATGGCTTACCTAAGTGTTTGTGCCATAAGAAACACATATGTCAATTCTAGCTTGCTCGGTAGTAGATATCTTTGACACTCGACATTCACTGTTCTTTATATTTGGTGCTCGGCATTGTCTTCTTTACATAACTCAGAAAAAGATGACTTGGCTAATACAAAAGTACTTGGTGACCACTGTTTTACTCAGTAGTGACTACTACTTGGTAAATGTACATTATACATGACTTAGCCTATATATGATGACTCGGTCGCAGTGATGACCGACCAACATTGCCTACAAAATGACTAAGTGTAAAAAAGTAATAGAAAATAAAACTTTAGGGATCAACAACATACACCACACACACACACACACACACATATATATATACGTATGTAAATTACATATATGTATATATATATATATATGTATATGTATATGTATATATATATATATATATATATATTATATGTATGTATATATAATATATGTGTGTGTATATATATATATATATATATATATGTATGTATATATATGTACATATATGTACATATATATACTATACATATATGTATATATATACATACGTGTATATATATACATACGTGTATATATATACATATCTATATATATATATATATATACATACGTATATATACATAAATATATATATATTTATATGTATATACATATATACATATGTATATATATTACATATATATATATATGTATATATATATATGTATATTTTATGTATATATACATATATATATATACATATATATACATAGATGTATATATATATACAAATATATACATATAAACATATATGTATATATGTATATACATATATACATATATGTAATATATGTATTATATATATATACATATATGTATATATATACATCTATATATATGTATATATGTATATATATGTATATATACATAAATATACACATATATATATATATACATACATATATACATATATATATACATATATGTATATATGTATATATACATATATGTATATATGTATATATATATGTATGTATATATATATATACATATATATGCATATATATACATATGTATATATATATACATATATATATACACATATATATTACATATATATATATACACATATATATACATATATATACATATATCTATACATACATATATATATAACATATATATACATATATATACACAAACACACACACACAAATATATACATATATACATATCTACACACACACACACACACACACATATATATATATATAGATATATATATATAGATATATATATATATATATATAGTAATATATATATATATAGTATATATATATATATATATATATATATATATATATCTATATATATATATATATATATATATATATATATATATATATATATATATATTAGAAACATATTTTACAATAGTTTGATAATTATTGATTTATGCATATATAATTACTATAACCCTATTTCTACCCCTAAATTTATTGCTAACCCTAATCCTACTTATTTTAGTCTTAACCAAACCTTAATTCTAATTGCGAACATAACCCTGACCCAAATTCTAATTCGAAGATGTGTAGTGTAAATGATGTCCTAATCCTACTTCGAATTATAACCATTACAATAAACCTAAAATGCAATCTCTTTCTAGTCTTGAATTTAATCATAACCTGCCTCTAATTCTAACCTCACCTATAAGCTTAACTCAAAATCCTAATTCCAATAATAAATGTAACTCTTGAAAAGAAACTTAAAAAATAGAGAGAAGAAAATTAGTCCTGATGTCTACTAATTGGACCACAAGGATATATACTTTTGTATTTAAAATTTTTACATAACAACTAACATATAGTTAGTTCATAATTTATTATGCATGGGTGGTGGTAAGTGATGTGGATTATTATAGGAAATGTGCATGGTTGATTTGTGTCAATAAAACTAATTTATTCTAGCATAAATTAATTATTCTAACTATTTTAAATCGCCATCCCTATTAAATAGAGAAGATGGATTTTGACAGAAACCTTTGCTAGGTACCCATTATAGTTAGTTATACAAATTTAAATAAGGGTATATATTAACAATAATCCATAATAGATGGAAACAATCAACTAATTTGGTGAATTCTTATAATCCTAAAAGACTTCTAAGATATACAAACTAGGGCTCACAGAAAGTCTTGGTAAACAAAATTAGGCTATATGATCCTCTATCCACCAATATTAACAATGAATTATTTATTGTTAGATGAGATATCTAATGTAATGATGGTAGATATTTGTATTCCTTGTTTAAAGTGGAACATTTTATTCTTCAACAATAATGACACCTTGATTGTTGCAATAAACTAAAGAAGGCCCTACTTGATTATTTTTTGAGAATTAAGAGAATAGCCACAAGCTAAGTTATTTTGTTAGATACATCAAGATTTTCTTCATATTAAAGATTTGTAGTTGATAAAATAATAATGTATTGCAAGTCTTACTACACAATGAATTGTGGCTAGAATCCAAGAAAGAATGTAGGTTGTAGTTTGTTTTTCTTTTGTACAAGTTTTCCAATCAAAGTTAGAATATCCTACAAGATAAAGAACCATAGCCAAAATTCCATGAACATATTTTAGTATTATCTTCATTGCCATCTAAAAATAAATAAATTGAAACCTCTAAGATAGATCAATGAAACCTAAAAGGTCTCAAGGTCCTTTTGTAATATTAGGCCTCGTAAATAGGTCTACCTACTATTCACAATAGGAGAGCTATGGGAAAGGATTTCATTCCCTTGTTGCAAAAGACTGAGATGGTGAAATATATGTATGTGATCTAGGGTAATAGTAATAAAATAGCTAAATTTCACAACATGCAATAGATATAGAATGAAATGTAGAGACTTCAAGATGAATCTAATGTAAAGATATAAAGAGGAACGCAGATCTAAAATCTAAAATTTATAGTGTAGGTTATAAGAAATAAGTTCTCCAATCTAGAAGCGACGGAGGCTATGTAGAAGATGGTTGAAAATCAAATTAGGATGTTCAGTACATATATCTCCAAAAATATGGCTCCAAATAGTAGGACAGGAGCATTAGGCTCCCTAATCTAAGGTTTTTAATCCATTAACATTTTTTTGCAACCAATCAATATCTACTTTTCTCTTAAATTGTAACTCTCATTTTCAGATCTAAATTTTCACGTATCACTATCTACTTTTCACTTTTGTATCTCTCATTGTTAGAGCTAAATTTGCACATGTAGAAAGAAAGGAAAAAGTATTGTTCTATATAGGGAGTTTTACGATTCAAAGCTCATGTTGATGTTCAACCTCTATGATAGATAATATGATGTTGAAAAAAGTGCATGCTCAAGTGTAAGAAAAGGGTTAAATCAACGATAATATGATAAAATGTCTAGAATACATTAGTATGAAATTCTTTCATGGAGCTCCACATAAAGGTGGTAAAAAAGCTCTTTTAAAATTTTTGCAAGTGTTAATGGGTCAAGTATTTTAAACTTGAAAGTCCACTAATCATATTATAGAGAGATCCTTGCATCAAAATATGTCTTTACTTTTTTATCATAATTTTTGTGGACTACAAAATTCTTATGATGTAAACTTGAATAATTGAGGGTAAACTTGAATAATTGAGGGTTTCATATGTTCTATGGTAGTAAAATAGATTATGGATGATGGGTACTAAGAGTATATATGTAGTACTATCTACCAAGTTTAATTATTAATTTTAACCAATATATGTGTTCTCAAGATATAAGGAAAGAAATGCATTTTTACTATCTAGACAAGTTTGTGTCCATTATATTCTATGTGGTTATGGATTTAAGATCTATAACATTCATGTATGTTAAAATTAATCCTAATATTCTTTCAGAATAATCTAATAATCTCTCAAAACCTCGAAGCTTCATATCGTCAAATGTGCGATAGAAAATTATTAATGGATTTGATCTTTCAAATTTGTATCAAACATGAAATATTAAAATTCATCACAAAAATAAATTTTGACTTAAATGAATTGAGAGAACATTATAGATTCAAAATATCAAGTTGCAGTATTTATAGATCATGTATTTTAGACTTAAAGGTTTAATTAATCATATAATAGAGGGGTCTTTTCATTCAATTTTATATTTCTTCACAATCATATCCCGAGTGAACCCTAGATATTAGAGTTAATAGATCTTATTGGGTTATACATTGAATTCATAGTATTTGCGCTCTCACTTTTTTTTTGTTTAAGGTTCATGAAGGCTTAAGAGGGACCTAAAACCCTACTTACATCACACTACCAACATCTAAACATCAAAAAATCAATAACCATGCAACAACTAATAAGAGAGACAAAAAATAGAACAATAAGTAAAAAAAATGGAAGCCTATATTAACTTCCTTAGAGCCTATGTAGTTTCAATGTCAAACTAGGAATCATCAAGAGCCATCTTTTTTTTATCCTACAGGTCTTGGACAAAGTGGACTAAATTGATTTGAATATTTCCTCGTGTTATTTTACATAGCCTCTTAATGTCATAAGAATTAAGAAGATGAGATTCTTTAGGGAACTCATAGGGGAAAGGGGTTCTACCTTCCATTTTGAATAAGACATATGATCTTTAGAGTCTAGCACTATATCCACTACTCGCAAATGAAGAGAGGAGTCATCTAGGGAAACACCATGAGGGCTAGGGGGAGGGGAATTTCTTCTAGTCTTAGGATTAATGGTACCTTTCTTCTTGGAAACTCTAGGAATCCTTTCCTCCCTATCAAGGGAAAATGGATCTAACTCAAACATAGTATCACAATCATTCCCTTCTAAATAGAGAAGAACTCTTAATTTTTTTATTATAAGGTTCCTAAGAGAATTAGGTTTTCACAAATGGTATGGTAGTGATGTGGATTCTAGCCGAAAAGAGTAAAAAGTAAATATGTGGTAAGTTTTATCATGTTTCACTTTTTATTTAGATTAATATACAAGTGTGTAGGATGCAAGAAAGGAGATATGATTCAATTAAATAGGTAAATTAGGGCCCAGAATATCTTATGAATTAGTTTCTTTAAGAGATATAATGTGGACTTACTACAAACTTTGTCCTAATATTCTTTAAGTACTAAAAATTTTATTAGACCTAAAAAATTATAATGCTAAATGTGGGTATATATCTTAATAAAGGCTCTATTTGATACATGAAACACTATACATCATCATGAAAATAAACTTTGGCAAAAAAAAGTTGAGTGGCCATATGAAGTTTGAAATATAAACCCCCATCTCAATTAGGATTGAAACTAAAAATGGGTCAGCATTTGAAGAATTTGATTCATCCAAACATAGAAAGTGAAAGAAATTGAAATAGGGGAAGGATGTGAATAGGGCTTGTAGTGCTCTAAATGAGGTGAAAGGAGTTGAAAAGTTATCCCACCTTACTTCTTATGATAAGGTAGTATTGAAAGACTTATGTTGAATGATAATGAGGTTGGTCAATCTATGGATTCCCAATGTGAGAAATGTAGTCCCTAAGAAGGTTGAAGGTGGGTTTCATATGGAGATCCCAGTTGAGGCTGTAAAGGAAGCCAAATTTCCCCTTGTGGATGTGAGTTATTCTTAGGAATATTGTAAATGGACAAGCCAAGTTAATTAATTGGCTTGTTTATAAAATTAAGTCAATTAATGATACTGTGATTTCCCTGACTTCCACGTTTAATGACTCTTAGCATGTTGTTAAACAAGTTTTAGATAAGTATAACTCTAATAAAATGTTTTCTCTTATTCAAGATCTTGCCAAATATGTGAGTTCCATGAATATGGGTTGGAGGAGAAGATTAGGATGTTTGAGGACATCATCGGGAAAGTGCATATAATAAACTCAAGGTGGTGGTCTTTGCTAGAAGGTCCATTGTCTAAAGTAACATTGTGAGGCTTAAAATGCTTAATGAAAAAGTTTGAATCCTCAAAGTTGGTCCTACTAAAAAGGGCAAGTCCATGCTTCAAGATGCTAACGTTGTTAGTCAGGGTTTGGGTGTTGTTTGTGATAAAGGTAAAGTGGATTTAGTTTCTCTATAGCGGCCCTCTACTAGGACTTGTAACTGCTGATTAGTCCCAGATTATCAATGAAGTCATGGATCTACATGATAAAGTAATTGATAAAAATCTGTAGGCTACTAAAATTCTTAAGGGACTTTAGTAGTAGTGAGGCTCTGATCTCGAACATTATTTTATTTCTTTCTACCTTTTGGCTAATGGTTAACTATTAGGTTTAGTTTTCTTCTCCTTTTTTGTTGGCATCCTTTGTTGTAAAGGGTTTTGGGGGACCATTCAAAACCTTTTTTACCTTAATTAAAAATATTCTTGGAAGAATTATGCTCATTTTTGTTTTGAGCAATCATTTTCCTAATCTCTTCTACAAAAATCTATTGAGCATTCTTCTTCCTAGGTTTGCCTCTCTTGGTAGTGGGCTTAAGAGGGGAGTCAAGGTGATGCAGGAGCATCCTGGGTGTAAGAGCAATCTTCCATCACCCAAAATATTTCTATTTTTGTATTCAATAAGGGCTATCTTGTGTAGAGCTACTATTTATGGAAACTTGCTATTTTTAGTAAGTTGGTCATAAATCTCAGAATGTTCTGATTTCACATATGGAGGTTCATCTCAGTCGTATCATCCTGCCAATAAAGTTTCATTGACAGATCAAGTCTAGCTTTGTAGATATTGAAGATTTTTGGTATTGGCAGTAGGGTACAGAAACTTTGAACTCAGTTTTGAAGGCTTTAGAGGCCCCGGATGAGGTCAAGAATTTGGGTGATGGACGCTTGTGGGATTCAAGCATGTAGAGCACTTCATGGCCTTTCTGAATTGGGGTTGTAATAGTCAATCAGAGCAACTAGCAATGACTTATGGTCTTCGGAAGTTGAGGGAAATGGTGGAAAATAATTTTCCTTCAAAATTTCTATTCGGGTTTCAAAATTTATTTTGAGCTGACTTTGATGTAATAAATTGTAAAATAAAATAATTCTAAGTTTGGTCAGCCCTATGGGCTAAATTTTTGGAACCTTCTCAGGCGGTGGAAATTGCCTATATAAAGAAGGCCCATACTGTTGTCTTAGGTAGTTCTGGGTAGTAGATCTGGGTAATAATTTGAGGCTTAGTCCTACAGAATATTGTAAGGGAATGCCCATGTGGCTTTGCATATTGTAATTCTGAAACTTTGTAATTCCACATTTGTGGACATAATAAGAAGCCAATTTTCTGTTCTTGCATATTGTTGTTGTTTCTTTGTTTCTGTTATGTGTTTGTGGTATTAAGGGGAGCACCCTTCATCAAGTGGTATCAGAGAAAGAGTTCTTGAGCGTGTAAACAAATCACTGACTGTGAGGCAGTTTTCACCAGGACCGTGGTTAGGGTTTCAACATGCATCACGAAAATGCCTCCACGAAGGGAACGTGGCGAAAGAGCTGGTGTTGTAACACCTGTGGTTAGAGTGCTCCAGAGACAAGTGCAAGCATTGCAAGAAGAGATTCACAGAGGAATGAATCTTAATATCAAAGATGAAAGTGAGGATGAAGCCGAAGAAGAATATCAAGAAGGAGAAGTCAAAATTGTGAACCAGGAGGAAGAAAGACTTTTTCGGGCCATTTCCAAGATTGGGAAAAGACCTTAGATTGAGGTTCCTACATTTTTTAGAAATCTTAACCTAGAAGAATTGATCGACTGGATCAATGAATGTGAGGAATATTTTGAGTATGAAGATGTTGAGGATCCTGATAGGGTAAAATTTACGAAGGCTAGACTGAAAGGTCATGTGAAGATCTGGTGGCAAGAGATTCAATTGGAGTGAAATAGAAGAGGGAAAGATAAAATCACAAGATGGGATCGGATGGTGGATAAATTGAAGTGACAGTTAATTCCTATTTATTAAGAGCTTGACCTACTAAAGAAAATGCAAAGTTTGAAGCAAGCAGGAAGATCTGTTCAGGAGTATACTGAGGAGTTCTATCAGCTCCTCATCAGAACAGGTCATGCAGAAGCTGATAAGAAGAAAGTTACTTGTTACCTTAATGGGTTGAGGTCAAGCATTCAGGAGGAGTTGAATCTAGTTTGAATGAACAGTATTGAAGGGGCACACCAGTTTTCCCTAAAAGTAGAGGAAAAGTTGAACAAGAAGTTTGAGAGAAGACAAAATAGAAGAGGTCACGGTGGATGATCTGGTGGATGGTCATATGGTGGCCAAAATGAAGATCTGAAAAAGAAGGATGAGGCTAGTAGCAATCAGAATCAGTGAGGAAACAATTCCAATCGCTTCCAGGATCAGAATAATAGAGATTAGAGAGGAAGAGGAAAAGGACAAGGATCTGGAAGAGGTGGCTTTCATGGAACATGTTTTCACTATGGAGAAGAAGGTCATAGGGAATTTGAATGTCCTTAGTGCCAAGGAAGAATAGATAGGAGAAATGAAGGCCAGGCCAGAGTTGCACATGTAGATGAAGATGCTAGATCATCAAATTCTGAAGATGCTGAAAGAGGAGAAATGTTGATTAACAGAAGAGTCCTGTTGAGTGGTGAGAATGAACCTGAGCAAAGGAGGAGCCTATTTCACACTAGGAACAAGTGTGAAGGTAAATGTTGTGATGTGATTATTGATAGTGGAAGCAGTGACAGTTTGGTGTCAAAAGAGATGGTGACAAAGTTGAAGCTCAAGAGACAGAAACACCCACATCCATATCAGATTGCCTGGGTACAAGATGACCACAAGGTCATGGTCAATGAACAATGCCTAGTCAAGTTCAAGATTGGTGGATATAATGATAAGGTACTATGTGATATCATATCTATGGATGTATGTCATATGTTGTTAGGTAGACCATGGTAGTTTGACATATGTGTTGTACATGATGGTCGTACGAATACCTATTCCCTGACAAAGGATGGAGTGCAACATAAGCTAAAGCCATTGAATGACACAAAAGAAAAGGTATGTGGTAGTGCAAGAATAAATTTTGTTGATGGAATAAATTTCCTAGATGGTATGAGGCATGAGCATGTATGTTTTTCTTTAATTTAAAAAGTTGGTAAAGAGGAAGTAGAAGATGTTCCTGTAGAAGTTGCAGATTTGTTGAATGAGTTTCAAGATATTGTATCCGATAATGTGCCTGATGGATTACCACCAATCAGGAAGATCAGTCATCAAATGGACTTGATCCCAGGAGCAAGTTTTCCGAATAAGGCAGCACATAGAATAACACCTGCAGAAAGTGAGGAGTTCAACAGACAAGTACATGAGCTGTTATAGAAATGATTGATCCATGAGAATCTGAGTCCCTATGCTGTACCAGCGATATTAGCACCAAAGAAGAATGGAGGATGTGTAAAGATTCTAGAGAAATAAACAAGATCATAATCAAGTACAGGTTTCCATTGCCACGAATGGATGATATTATGGACTATTTGAGTGGAGTTGTATATTTTTCAAAGATAGATCTGAAGAGTGGATATCATCAGATTTGGATCAGAGAAGGAGATGAATGGAAGACTACCTTCAATACAAAGAAAGGACTGTATGAGTGGCTAGTCATGCCTTTTGGGCAAACCAATGCACCGAGCATTTTCATGCAGCTCATGAAAGAGGTTGTGAAAGAACTTCTAAGTAAGTTTGTCATTGTTTACCTAGATGATATTTTGATCTTTAGTAAGACATTAGAGGAGCATATGATGCATATTCATATCGTATTTGAGAAGCTGAGAGAAGAGAAATTGTGGATTAATTTGAATAAGTGCAATTTTGTGAAGAAAGAGTTAGTGTATTTGAGGTTTTTAGTTTCAAGAGAAGGTCTAAAAATGGACCCAGAGAAGGTGCAGGCTATCCTTGAATGGCCTACTCCAAGGAGTGCTACTGAGGTAAGATCTTTTCACGGTCTACCTAGCTTTTATAGAAAGTTTATCAAAAATTTTAGCAGTATTTGTGGACCCTTGATTGAAACAATGAGAGGGGATAGAAAAGAGTTTAAGTGGACTAATGGGGTAGAAAAGAGTTTTCAATTGTTGAAACAGAAAGTTACAGAACAACCTATTTTAGCACTTCCAGATTTTAATAAGGTGTTTCAAGTAGATTGTGATGCTAGTGGTACTACAATAGGAGCTGTTATGAGCCAAGAAGGTAAACCTGTTGCTTATTTTAGTGAGAAGTTAAATGATGCCAAGAGAAAATATTCTGTTTATGATCAGGAATTTTATGCTATAGTTCAGGCATTAAAGAAGTGGAGACATTATCTGCTTCCTAAGGAGTTTGTTTTGTATGTTGATCATCAAGCTTTGCAATATTTCATTAGTCAAGGAAAATTGAATCAAAGAAATTTGAAATGGGTTGATTTTTTCTGGAGTTATACATTTGTTTTGAAACACAGGAGCGGAAAGTCTAACAAGGTTGCAGATTCTCTTAGCAGAAGGCAACTATTGCTGATAGAGATGCAGATTGAGGTGGTTGGGTTCAAGGAACTCAAGAATTTATATCCAGAGGATCTTGATTTTGGAGAAGCTTGGAAAGCGTGTAAAGAACCTGTTACTCTAGACAGAATGAAGTGGTTGGATTTTATCATTCAGGATGATATGCTATTCAGAGGGAGTCATTTGTGCATTCCAAGAAGTTCTATGAGGGAGAATCTCATCAAAGAGAAGCATAGCAGAGGATTAGCTGGACATTTTGGTCATGATAAAACTCTTATTTTGGTTAGTGAGAATTATTATTGGCCACAGTTGCAGCAAGATGTGAAGAAGTTTGTATAGAGTTGTAGAGTATGTCAAATGGCGAAAGGAGTGAAGCAAAATACAGGATTGTATCAGCCATTACCTGTACCAGAGAAGCCTTGGGAGGATATCAGTATGGACTTTATTCTTGGTTTACCAAGGACTCAATGGGGACATGATTAAATTTTTGTGGTGGTTGACAGATTTTCAAAGATGGCACATTTCATTCCCTGCAAGAAGACTAATGATGTTGTTCATGTAGCAGAATTATTTTTCAGAGAAGTAGTGAGACTTCATGGTTTGCCAAAGACCATCGTTTCAGATCGGGACACTAAGTTTTTTCGGATATTTTTGGCATACATTGTGGAAAAATTTGAAGATAGATTTGAATTTCAGTTCATCACATCATGCACAGACTGATGGACAAACAGAGGTGGTGAATAGGAGTTTGGGAAATTTGCTGAGATGTTTGGTTGGAGATAAGCCAATAGGATGGGATTTGATTTTACCATAAGCAGAATTTGCATACAATAATTTTGTTAACAGGAGTACTGGTAGATCACCATTCCAGATTGTATATGGTAGCAGTCCCAGAAATGCATCTAAATTGAGGAAGATAGATAAAAGAGAAATAAGTAGTGCTGAAGCTGAAGATTTTGCAGAACACTTGAAGAACATCCATGGGGAGGTGAGGAAGCATATCACCAAGATGAATGCACAGTATAAGGCTAAGGTAGATGAGAAAAGGAGGCATAAGGAATTTCAGGTTGGAGATGAAGTCATGGTTCATTTGCGGAAGGAGCGGTTTCCAATTGGTATATATAACAAGTTGAAAATGAAGAAATTTGGACCATGTAAGATACTAAAGAATACTGATTCAGGAAATGTATATGAGGTAGAATTACCTACTAAGCTAAATATTTCACTAGTGTTTAACATTTCAGATCTGACAGAGTATCGTGAAGGAGGTGTTGAAGATGAGATCATAGCAGCACAATGGATTATTCCAGCAACTAGTTCAGACACTAAGGAGATTGAAGATATACTAGATAGTCATGTTGGTAGAAGCACAAGGAACATGACATATGAATAATATCTGGTCAAGTGGAAAGGATGACCTATTGAGCATTCATCATGGATGACAAAGAAGGAGGTTGACCGTCTTGGTTTTCCTCTACATGCCTAAGTCGTGATAGGGTCACTTCTCAAATTACCCTGGGTGTCTAATGTAGGAGCATCCTAGGTGTAAGAGCAATCTTGCATCACCCAAAAATATTTTTATTTTTGTATTCAATAAGGGCTATCTTGTGTAGAGCTGCTATTTATGGAAACTTTCTATTTTTAGTAAGTTGGTCATAAATCTTGGAATGTTTTGATTTCACATATGGAGGTTCATTTCAGTTGTATCATCCTGCCAGTAAAGTTTCATTGACAGATCAAGTCTAGCTTTGTAGATATTGAAGATTTTTGATATTGGCAGCAGGGTACAGAAACTTTGAACTCAGTTTTGAAGGCTTTAGAGGCCTCGGATGAGGTTGAGAATTTGGGTGATGGGCGCTTGCACAAGTCAAGCCTGTAGAGCACTTTGTGGCCTTTCTGAATTGGGGTTGTAATAGTCAACCAGAGCAACTGGCGATGACTTATGGTCTTCAGAAGTTGAGTACCTGAAATGGCAGAAAATAATTTTCCTTCAAAATTTTTGCTCGGGTTTCAAAATTTATTTTGAGCAGACTTTGATGTAATAAATTATAAAATAAAATAATTCTAAGTTTGGTCGGCCCTATGGGCTAAATTTCTGGAACCTTCTCAGGTGGTGGAAATTGCCTATATAAAGAAGGCCCGTAGTGTTGTCTTAGGCAGTTTTGGGTAGTAGATCTGGGTAATAATTTGAGGCTTAGTCCTACAGAATATTGTAAGGGAATGCCCATGTGGCTTTGCATATTGTAATTCTAAAACTTTGCAATTCCACATTTGTGGAGATAATAAGAAGCCAATTTTATGTTCTTGCATATTGTTGTTGTTTCTTTGTTTTTGTTATGTGTGTGTGGTATTAAGGGGAGCACCCTTCATCGCAAGGGTAGGTGGGCGATGGAGTAACAATCTGAACCAAGCATGCATTAGAGAGAGTAGATCAAACTTTAGGGATTATGGAAACAATTGAGGCTAAAGGAGAAAAAACTAGGGGGAGATTTTGGGGGCAGGTGGAACAAGAGAGGAGGGAGAAGAAAATAGAGAGCCATATAGAGGAGACCTAGAATTAGTAGGGAAAGCTTACCTTGCCACATTACCTCTAGAAGAAGCCATTGGGTTGGAGTTAGGAGTGCTCTTAGTGCACCCTTAGACAAGAGAGGGCAGTTCTATTGAATATGGACTTCAAGAGGATAAAGAAAAAGGAAATTATACGTCCAAGAATATCCACATTGTAGGAGAAAAGATTGCCCTCCATAACGATTTTAATTTGATATGGATTTTGATTGACAACACTCCACTACTTGAAATTTTCTCCTCCGTTCCTCCCAAGAAAAACAAAGCAACAAAAAGGAATTATTTTCTTTCAAAGAAATCCATCCAAATTCGCCACCAACCAAATTGAAGCAACATTATAGTTGATGTCAATTATCTGAATTGACTCAACGAATTCACTCCCATCTTTATCCTTATGGCCCCCAACCGAAAAATAATAATAATAAACTTTATTTAGACAAAGTAACAACCACCGACTATAAAAGGCCCCATAAATCTGCCCCATGGATGCTTGAAACTAGAAGGCTGGCATTTTGACTTTTTAGGGAATTTGAAGATGTCCAGTGTTTTCTGATTTTACAACAGGATGCTTCAACTTGCCTACCAAACATGGACCTTTCAGTGCTACACTCACTGAAGTTGCCACTACCTCCAGAAATGAAAGGTGCAGATTCAAAGTAGGGACCTTGGAGTGCATTCCATAGAGCTCAAACAAAATAAAGTGTGCACCTCCATCTTGTACAACATTTCTAGAGACTGATGTGTAGCCGACTTAATCTAGATAAGAAGCCTCACAATTTCCAATACATCTTAGTCTTACGGTCAAGTGAATCTTGGATGAAATCTTATCTATTCGGCCACCCCCATGGGACACTATTTTTTTTCCACTCAATCGCACACAACCCATATTATTTAATGGTGGACGTAATTAATTCAATTTCATTTCATGATAAAAACTCAAAGAGAATCATTCGGTTAAATCATTTCAGTGCTATTTTATATTGAGTTTCGTTTGTGATTTCTAGTGATGGTAAATGAGCATTCTTCTTGGCTCCTCTCCAAGAGTGGATAAGGATATGATATAATTTGTATTGTCATTTCATCTATTAAAATGTGTGCATGGGAAAGCCTTTAAGGATAATGGTTTTTATTTAGAAAATTTTATATCAACCATTCTTTCTCACACACATTTTAATTGTTTTTATAAATGCTCTTTGATTCTTCCACATGCATGGTTATGTAATATGAAGTATTCACAAAGAAGGAGAATATAAAATTACAATTTTCATCATATAATATTTTACATTTTCTATTGAAGTCAATAATTTGATGAGGCTCTATTTCAGAATTGTAAGTTACAAAGCAAAATTCATGTTCTTTTTATTCAAGACAGTCAATATATAAGTTACTATAATATAGAAGTTTGATCATGTTTGATATGCTCTGCATTTTTTAGGCTACAATGTGTGTGGTTGTAAAATTTGTTCTATTCTAATTGTGGCTTCATTTGAAAAGTAGTTTGAACAAAAAAAAATTCTCAATAACTAAAATAATAGATGATGTGTCTAATAAATCATTGAGTTGAGAGGCGTCTGTATAGCCATAGTACAAACTACAATGCTAGTACGACATATTCCAACAATATTATCGTGTACATAGAAAAGATTTTAGAGTCAGCTACACTAAAAATTAATTTAAAACAAAACCATTAATATCCTACCATTTCTGAAGAAAAAAAATGTCTAATTTTAGACCATTAAAAGGTGAAAAAACCCATCCTGCCAAGTGGCCTTTATATTAATATTTTTTTAAAAAAATATTAAAAAACCCCACATTGGGGGTTGGGCACTCGTGGCAGGACCCGCCATGGATTCCCATGGTGCAAGGCCCTAGTGTTTCCATGGTATACGTGGGGTTCCCCATGCAGTGCAAGCACTATTGGTGTCATGCAATGGTCATTGCTAGTAGCTTGGCAATGACTGGACAGGGGGTGGTGTCCTCGTCTCTCAATGAGATTTCATAATTTTTATAAAAAAAAAACTCATGAAAATGGCCAGATGGCCTTTTCTTTTTTTGAAAAAAAAAAAAATCTTTGTATGGTGTTTTAGCATATAGGTTTTTAAATTTTTGTTTAATTTTGAGAATTTAAAGAGGCATCGTTTGGTGGACATGGAGAGTCTCTCTCAAATTATAAAATCACTCTTCTCATTTCATTGTTTGTTTGTTTATAGAGAGGAGGATTTTGGAGGAGATTTGGCAAGCCCATTTGGAGAGTTATCTCATTTGGAAGACCATTTTGGAGGCAAGCCCATTTGGAGAGATAACAAGGTCATTTGGGGAGTAAAAAAATCAAGTTCATTCGAAGGTAAACATATTATATTTCTATTTTTATTTTCATATAGTTTTTATATATTGAAATTTTAATATCTTTAATGTTATATAGTTTTAATATTGTTAACATTTAATATATTTGATTTTATATAGTTTTTATATATTTAATATTTAATTTTATTAATATTATTTAGTTTTGAAAGTTTAATAAAAAAAAATATGGAGGGCTATGCCGCCATATTAGATTTATTGTTTAAATATTAAAATTTTCAATATTTTATTTTTAAATATTTTATTTTATTTTATTTTATCTAATGCATGAAAAATGTTTGAACAAATTTATAAAATAAGGAGGTCTATGACATCATATTAATTAATTTATTGGTTTCTTGAATTTGATAATTAGTTTAATAGTGTATTTATATGCATGACAATGTCATCATATTAGAATAACAATTAAAATATTTATATTATGGATAGCAAGGCCACCATAAATTTTATGTTTTTTATAATAATTTGGCTATACAGGTTGTTTTATATTAGTAATTTAAATACTTCCTTATATTTAGATAATTTGATTTAAAAATTATGTTAATAATTCTAACAAATGGATCTACCAAAATTGCAAAATCGATGAACATACTAAGAAAATAAGACATTGAATTCCAAGGGAGGAATGGGTGTTCGAAAAGATGACCAGGGACAATGATCGATCAAATGCAGTAATAAATTTCTTCCTCTGGCCTCAATACAAAAGGTAGAGATTAATTCTCATGATCATTTCAATAAGATTGTTAATGGAGCAGGACAACTTGTTGCTTCGACCTCCCCGAACTATACTAAACTAAACAAATGGAGACCCACATCTACCATGGGTTCAAGCTATGGGAGGCAGAGAAATGGTGGCCACTTCTTTAGGATTTTTTTCTGCAAGAGAATACTTCTTTTAACTAAGCTTCTAGGCTTTCCCGTATGTGGAAAGGTTTCTTCATAGTGGAAAAACTTAATGAACAATTTTCCTTTCTTGTGAGAACCAAATACACTAGGAATTTTATTGATCAGAGCTATCATCCTCAAGATTCTAGAAAAGTTTAGGATAACCTAGAAGGATGGATTCGAGTGAATAAGAGATAGCATCATAGAAGGATCTTTTGTCCCAGGAGGGATCGTGATCTATATATCCAAACCCAAAACCCTATCAAAACTCTTGAACCCCATGATGGTGAAGTTATTAAAAATCCCCAATTTGTTAAGGAAGAAATCATGCCATTTGATTCTTTAATAGATTTGAAATTTGGTCATATTGAGAAAGTGGTCAATTTATGCAAGAAATTTGATGTTTTTGTAAGATAGAATAGGTATGGCATTCCAGCGACAAAAATTACTAATTGGTTCAAATCCAAATACAAAAATGAAGTAAGTATAAATTTTCTTTAAGATGGTTTCCTTATTTTGAAATATAACACTAGGACAATCAAAAATAGTTTCTTAAATGATGAAAGCGCTAGTTTTAAAGGGAGACACTTCACCTTTCTAGATTGGCAACTAAAAGTCAACCCCAAAAAATTAGTAAACTTCAAGGTTCATCGGCCGATCTATCTTCTAGACATTCTGCTAGAATTAATAGACTTCAAATTTTTGAAGGCAGTAGGTAACCCTATTGGAAAAATGCAAGTATGTTAGAAACATGCACCCCTCAATCGAACAATATACTAATTGTAAATATGGATATAAACATCCAAACTCATAAACCAATTCTTATCTAAAGCCTAGATGAGGTCTATATGATTAATCCAAAATTCCTCAAATTTGAGTTAAGAGTGTCCAATATGATGGAAAGATAATTAAGATCCGAAGTGGAAAGTCATAGTCATATGGAAAACACACTACCTTCAAAAGATACCCAAGGGCTCTTAGTTATATAATTTGAGGAGGGTGATATTGTGGAAGAATTGGAAACCATTAGATTATAAACCATAGAGGCAGGGGCTGGTGACTCCAAAATGAATAAGCCTCAAGATGACATAGCAATTATACTCAATATGGAAGAAGGAGGCTTCAAAATTGAAACTAGCCAAAGAAGAGAAGAGGAGGATTACAAAGGAGGGGATCACTTGGAAAATGATAGATATATCAAAGAGGATACATTGATTCCACCAAGTCCGACACATGAGGAACCTGAAAGCCAAGCTAGAGTATAGGGAGAAGTTAGGATCATATCTAGCCATTTATGCAATTTTCTAGTTAACAAGTTGATGGATGAATTTGTTGATGAAATATGTGATGGGAGGAACTTTCAAGACATAAGGAACTATTGATCAAGGAAATTTTGGAAGGTGATTATTTGATTCAAAGAAAATAGAAGAAGAACTACTAACAGAATTAAGAGAATTAAGAGATCTAGAACTTATGGATCGGGAATAATTGGGGATTGCTATGACTCAGCTATGATAATGAAAAAATAGACAAAAAGAGGGAAGCAAATTGGTATAGGAACTAAGAATAAAGGATGGATGTGCTCATGGTCAGTCCAAATTAACCAATATCTTTAATGTGGGGAAGTTCCTTCCCAAGTCACCATGAATGTTCCAACTTGGGTTTATTATGGGTTGAAATGCACCTAATAAGTAGAGGGTCTTAAAATTCTTCATATCAAAAAAAAAAGATGAACTAATTTTCTTACAAGAAACAAAGCTAGATAGGTATGATATAGAGGGCTTCAAAAAGAAGATAGGATTCAGGGAGATGTGGGGATCTCCAACTAGGGGATCTAAGGTTTATGACCATATCATCTTTAGAAGATCATGGAATTTAAAGTTGTGGCTTAGTTAGCTTCTTGGAAATGAAGTTGAGCTTTAGGGTTTTTAATGTGTATTTAACCCTATTCCAAATATGGAGAAAATTAGAGTCTCAAAAGAAATTGAAGAAAAATTAATTGATTGTAAAGAATAGATCTCAATCATATGAGGGGATTTTAATACTATAACTAAGGCATCAAAAAAATGGAGTGGAACTCCGAAAATCCCTAGGGAAGAAGATTTTAATGATTGGATTAATGGAAATAGACTAATTGATATTGCAACTTCTAAAGATAGCTACACTTGGAATAATAAGAGAAATGGATTCAGTTGTATTGTGGAGAAATTGGACAGATTTCTACTAAATGGGAGCCTGAAAGAACTACCCTTTACTCTGGAATTAAAAGTGAACTCCATATCAGGTTCAAACCACTACCCAGTTCAACTTCGCATTATTAAGGATAAAAATCTAGACAATTGCCCATTCAAATTTGAACAAATATTGATTAAGGAAGAGGGTTTTCTAAAGATGATAGAAAATTGGTGGAGTGAAATTATGGTATCTGGGTCTAAAAATACCAAGTAGTAAAAAAATTAAAATTTATAACAAAAAATGTCTTAAGGTAGGGAATTTTGAACACTTTGGGAATATCTTTGGAAACAAGATAGTATTGGAAGAGGAATTAGTGAATGTAAACAAAGATGTCATAGAAAGATTGATGGAATTAGCTTTATATAAAGAAAGAAGTGTCTGATGAAGGATTGCAAAGACATCTTAACCAAAGAGGACCTATTTTGGAGAAAAAAATAAGAGAAACATGTTTAGAAATAGGGGATAGAAATACTAAATTCTTCCACAACAAAACAAAGCAACAAAGAATAGTTGTTGAGTTTAGGACCACTGCAAATGTAATAGCACTTCCATTAAAGTATGTTTGTTCCAAATGCATCGATCTCTAGAATATATACATGGTAAAGATAAGAAGACATGCCCCTTCATGGGACATGTCTATTCATTAATCTAATTCTATAATTAACTATATATTCATTATAATAAAAAATAAATGATTAACATTGTATACATATATCTATATATATTAATACAAATAATATCAATTATTATACATACATACATACATACATATATATGTGTGTGTGTGTGTGTGTGCGCATGCACACACGTGCATGTGTGAGTAAATCATTTCTCATAATTTATTATATATATTAGATTTATTTGACCGATGCTACATACATCAACACTCCCTCTTAGCTAGGGAAGATAAAATTATATATCACATTTGTTGTGATAAGAAATCTCACATATCTCATGAAAGCATATATTAGAAAACACATGATGCTAATTTTATATATCACCTAACATGTGATACCCAATTTTACATATCACCTAACATGTGATATGAGGAATCACCTAACACGTGATACCCAATTTTATATATCACCTAACATTTGATATGAGGAATCACCTAACATGTTATACCCAATTTTACATATTACCTTAGATTGTAATATGAGGAATCATCTTAGATCATGATACTTATTTTTCACATCACCTTAGATCCTGATATGAAGCATCACCCTAGATCGTGATACTTGATTTTAAATATTACCTTAGATTGTAATATGAGGAATCATATTAGATCATGATGCCTAGTTTTCACATCACCTTAGATTATGGTACCTGATTTTTATATCACCTCAGATCATGATAAAATGATATATTAAATTTGAGAACATTACATTCCCCTTACATATAACCCTAAAGTCTACCATAACGAATCTCTATTACAAGATCATCACCTTGTAACATCAAATACAAGTGTTCACTATCTAAGAGATCGTCACCTCTCAGAAATGTACATAGGATGGATGAGCCCATAAAGTCACACATCTGAGAAAAGAAGTTTACACATAAAACATCTTTATCAGTACAAATCAAAATTTTATATTTCAACCATACCAAGATTCTTCCTGAAGTCATCAACTTTCACCTGATCAACTTTCACCTCCTAAGAATATCTATTGTTTGATCACTTGTATTAATATACTCCAATTGGATCACATTCCTTCCTACCATGTCTCTTACATAGTGATAAGGAATCTCTATAGTATTAAAATATTAGATCACTGATGCTAAGACTCCATCCTAAGAATAACAGTCCTCTAACTGTTGATCACTAAGGAACCCATCTTGACATGGTCAGTTCTCTCTTAATCAAGATTCTTGGATGTCCACAGATGCAGAACCTTTAGTTTCTCCCTATGAAGCCCAAGATCGTGCATCAACCTCCTAACCTATTTTCCCAAGGTTGTCTGTAATGGATTGTCAAACTCCCTCTGAATTTGATATCATCTCTCAACTCAGTTCCATAACTACAAGCATTATGTTCTTTCTCCCTTGAATGGAATCTCGTATGCTTCTAGATTTGTCCTCAATTCACTTCAAAAAGAGATTACAATTAGTTCATAAAGATAAACCAGCCCCAAAGAAAATATCAATTATAGAAGTATAAAAGATTTACTATCATGATCCTATGGCATGAATTAATGACTCAAAATCTATAAACATTATTCAAGGGTAGAAATAATTATCTCTTATTGTCAAATATTACTACCCTTAGGAAATTTACTCTAGCAACTTGAATTATTATTGTGATCCTCCCGAAGCTAAATTCAACACTCCCTCTTAGCTAGGGAGGAATCCTTCTTGATAACTTCTAGTTTATCCTCCTGACACTAAAATCAACATTCTCTCTTAGCTAACGAAGGTCTTTTCAAATATTTGAGTTATAGAGTAATGTCCACCATGGCTACTCCCAGAGGGTAGTTCCATCATGGCTACTCCAATGAATGGAAATGAAAATAGACACAACTCTTCATCCAGAAAAGCTTCACTTGGAAATCATTTACTCCTGACATGGTTAATTGCAAGCTGGGATGAAATGCAACCTAGTTCACTCTTTGATCATGACCTCCCAAAATATTGTCACCCCCTCCAAATTGATTGGTGTTCTTCAGATGTCATCAACAGGTGAAATAGTTTTGTTTTTTAGAGAAAAAAAATGTTATACATGGAAAGTCTGATCCAAGCAGACTGACACAATGAAATCATCCTTGGGTGAAAGGAAACACATGTCACATAATGGTTGTGGTAAGTGAGTATAGATATACATGTTCTCAATTGCTAGTTGCATATACTTATTGTCTAATCATCTCTTGAACTTACAATCAATGGGTACTCATTATGAATTTGTACCGACCTATTGTAATCAAGATCTAGAGCAATGTAGCTTTAAGAGCTTTCAATGGACGACATGCACTTAGAGGCACTTGAGTCCTGCAAAGTTTGATGTTCTTATTCCATGAAAATTTGACTCCCTTCTGAAAACTCGTAGCTAAGGGAATCATCTGTGCCCAAAAATTAATGATTGTGATGAAAATTGGCTTTGATTCCATCTGTCGATATATTTGTGTTCTTTCTAATGTTTTCTTTTCTTCATATTTTATAAAATTGATGTGCTATGGTTTTCCCTTTCTCTACTAAATCTAATGTTTGGTTCGAAACCAAATAGCTTGAACATGAACAACACAACATTCAAAGATGAAATAGGGTTTGGTAACACAAGTACACTGAGTTATGAATGCTCACACCTGTTATATTCAATTGTTTTGATTCCCTTCATGTGGTGGACAAATAACCAATATGCCTTGACTTCCCAACATAGGAAACAATATAAGATCTGAATTTTAATATTTTATTATGATATCCCAAACTTATTTTCCAACTACATACATCAACAATTGCTAATAGAATCAGCTCCATTCAAAATATGGATGGAGAAAAAATGGAGGATACTAATGACATAAGAAAGGAGGAAATAAATCACTTCTAATAAATCTTCAATAACTATAGAAACCAGAACATTGGGGCACAACATAGCATCATTAAGAATGTCCCAAAGCTCATATCCAAAGAACAAAATAAAGAACTATTGGGAAAGTTTACCTTCAAGGAAGTAAGTGTGGCCCTTAAGCAGATGAATACAGATAAATCCCTAAGGCCAGATGGGTTTCCATCTTGTTTCTTTCATAAATGTTGGGACTTCATCAAGGTAGATATAACAAAGGCTTTAGATGGAGTACAAAATTTTGGAAAACTACTCAGTGAGGTGAATAATACCCTTATAGCCCTTATCCTAAATAAGGAAGAAATAGAGACCTTTAATTATTATTATTCCATATATCTTTGCAATACCTTTGATAAATTATTTACTAAGACTATGACTACTAGAATTCAAAAGCTTCTTCCAATCCTAATCAATGGGGAATAGACAGGACTTGTAAGAGGCAAATCAATCTTCAATGGAGTAATTATATCCCAAGAGGCTATCCATACTATTTAAAATAACAAAGAGCCATTTATGTTAATTAAACTAGATATTAAAAAGGCATATGATAGAGTGGGTTGGGGTTTTTTGAGGCAACACCTTAAAGCCTTTGGGTTCACAAAATAATGGGTGAATTTTATCTTTGAATGCTTATACTCTCCTAAGTTATCAATACTAGTAAATGGGTCACCCAAAGGATTTTTTTGGATTAGTAGGGGACTTAGAAAGGGGGATCTAACATCCCCTTCTATTTTTATCTTAATGGAAGAAGTATTAGGAAGATTAATAAACCATGCCAGGTATGAGAAGACAATTAAATAAGTAAGGATTACTAGTGACCTAAATCTGTCTTCTCAGGTCAACAATTTGTTGATGACACTATTCATTATGAACAAAGCACTACAGATGAGGAAAAATCATATAAAGAAATATTAAATAAATACACCAGTACATCAGGTGAGGAGATAAACCCCGAGAAGCTAGAAATCCTTTTCTTTAGTACCCATCCTAATCTTGAGCAAGAGATTTACCAAATTCAAAACTTTAAAAGAGGGAGTTTACATTGTAAATACCTAGGTCTCACTTTAAAAAAAGGGGCTCATTAAAAAGAATTATGTGAAAAAATAACAAAAAAAATCCAAAGTAAAATGGATACCTGGTGAATATGGTTCAAATGGAAGCTTA
The DNA here is from genome assembly GCA_027943335.1 of Chamaecyparis obtusa. NCBI lineage: Eukaryota > Viridiplantae > Streptophyta > Pinopsida > Cupressales > Cupressaceae > Chamaecyparis > Chamaecyparis obtusa. The sequence goes on along the minus strand of BSBK01007328.1, from coordinate 277,306 downwards.
GCAATGTACCTAACATTCAACACTTATTCATTTGAATTGAAATTGAAATTGGAAGAGCATAAGTAAATCTAGAAATACTTGAAAATTAATTAGGTCAAGATACATACCTCATCATGAAATTGATTCATAAATACCTATTTTCTGAAGTTTGTGTGAGGTTTTGGAAGATTCTGCAACCAAATCTGTGATCAGAAAATTGAGACAGAGAAAACCCAGAAAAGTTTTGTCTTTCCGATAGTAGGTCGGGTTTGACCCTTATAAAAGGTCAAATACCATATTTTTATTTTGAAGCCCGATTCTGATTTTGTTCTCGCAAGTTCGGTGAAAAGTGTACTCAAATCTATCATCTGATTCTTGAAACAACTACTATAGATATCTAAGAAAGGGGGTTTTGGGGGTGGCTATATAGGGTTTTACTTTAGTCAAACCCCCATTTTGCTGGTCTTCACCTCCATGAATAGACAATTGAAATAGAATGTGTGTGTGTATGTATTGAAAGTGTAATCCCAAGATCTAATCCTCTAGATCAAAACCCTAGCATGAATATGTATGAAACAACAATGCATAGATTTGAATGAGATAGAAAAGCATACCAAGCCCCCAAGGCTAAAGTACTTCTACCTATACATACTAAGATGTGCACTTCTCTAAGCCATTCCTTCCAAGGGAATCCATGAATGGGAAACCTTAAAAATTGACCTAGATCTCCCTAGGCATGGAGTGCAAGGGTCTTAAGAATGCTCTCAGCTAGAGCTATTAAGCCTATGACCTTGGTAGTAAACGTTGCAATGGGAGATTCAATGAAGACAAGGGAAAGAATGCCAATATCCTCAAGAATCAAGATGAAAATGAAATGCAACTTATGCTAAAAATGAGAATGCAAGCTACGCTGTAAAAGGAAATATGCAAGTGTTACAAATCTAAACTAATTAATCTATGTGGGCTAATCTACAACATGAAAATGAAATCTAAACTAGGAAAACATAAATATGAAACTAAGCTAAGAATGAAAGAATATGAAGCTATGATGCAAGAAATGAAGGCTAGATGCAAGAAAGTCCTCAAAAGCCCCAAGGTCTCCAAACAACCCTGTAGCATAAGATTAGTATTTAAAAGATTCATCCTAGAATGAGAAGAGAGCTCTTCTTTTATAGGAGATGAGAAAGAATGGACCATGGAGTTTAAGAGGCAAAAGATTTAATCAAGGGTGGAGCTTGAAAGAAGAGAAATCTATGTGCACAAATATCCTCCAATGAGAAATCAGAGTTGACTTTTGTGTCCCATGCGAGACAAAAAGTATTTTTTTCCTTTTTATAAAAAAAAAATAATGTTTTATTTGTGCAACTTAGGATAAGAGGAAAAGTGGGGGCTTTTTATTTAATAAAAGGGGAAGGAATTCCTTTTAAATAAATAAAGACTTAGGATAAAATGGTTAGCCCATAGAAAATAATCAAATAAATGATAGAATTAGGATTTGATCAAGAATAAACAATTAATAATTTTAGCAAATAATGCTAGAAAGGGGCTAATAGTCTAGATGACCATTTTTAGATGATTACATTTGCCCGTCTTTGACTAATGTGTGATCGATCTAGGAATACATTATGTCAAAGAATAGATTAGCCAAGAAGGCAAGAGATAGAGATCTGACTCCAAAGAATGAAGTGCAAAGAGATAGCAAATCTTGCATGGTCAACCTAGTAGCGACAGTATCAAACACTTAGGAAAGAGATGGACAGTATCAGAACTCAAGATGAGAACTAACATGTCAAGCACAAAGATAGATAGATCAAATCAAATGGAATGGTCAAGCATATGCTCTAGAGAATAGCCGATAGGATAGAATGTGTCTGCCCCCTCGAGATTGAAAGAGAAATCTAGGTAGAGGGAATGTAGAAGCAAGAGCAACATGATCAAATCACTAGAAATCATAATCGAAGAGGAAAGATGATAGAATAACCATCAAGAAGTGAAGATATGCCCCAGTCAAGACCTTAGAGAGAGATGATTGAATGAAATGAATGAGAGACTAGAAAGGTGAGAGAGATGGGATGAAGAGGTTAAGATGCCCCAGCGAAGATCGAAGGATCAGGCCTCAAAAGGTCAGCCAACTGTGCGAAAGAAGGAGAAATGCAATTTTGACGATCAAGGTGAACTAAAATTTTAGTTTCGATCCTAAAATGAAGAGAAAATGATATGATATGAAAGAAAAGAAGCAAAAGATGTGATCAGGAAGAAGTGAAAGGTGAGCGCAGTTGACCAACAGGTCCACAAAATATGAAAGGAGAGCTCTCTCCATATGCAAGATGCAAAAATAACTAACATGAACTTAAGAATGCAAGCTATTATGAAAAGTGGTTTACTTGCAAGGTCGCAAAGCTATTAGACTCTAATATTCATCACCGAGCGTTATTGGTAGCATCGCAAGATCATACAATACACACTAGTATAACTATGTGGATCTGAATATGATCTATATCAGATAGGAATGTGGAAATCCCACCTAGGCACCAAAGACATATAAGTCAAGATGACTACTATAGTGAGATTCCCTAAGTTTGATATAGCAAGATTATGCTCACATCAAGACACAAGAAATTCAAGATAACTATAAGCAGGCACTTGTAGAAAAAATAGTCAAGGATAATACCTTGTGGATCCTAGAGTCAAGTGGAACAAGCATAAATGCTCATGACAATTAAGATCAACAAAATATACCCACAAGAAAAAATCAAATAAATCACGTCCTCATGCCCCAGTCTTCTAGCTTGGCATCATCAAAAACTATTAGGGATAGAACACTCATCAAAGCAATCATCATAGACAACACACAAAGAAATAAAGCAAATTTTAGCAAGTCAAGTGTTTAAGTGTGTGTGTGTAGGTCATAGAGTCAAACTTTGAGTATCGCATCTTCTTAGTGAGAAAGATTGCATCATTCAAGACTGCGGATAGGATATCTGATAAGTGTTGAGAAACACTCGACATGAGGAAAGTGTTGAAAAACATTGTTGTAACCAAGTTGCCCAAGAAACCCGGATGCACAAAGAGACCCAAGATAAGCTAGAATAACGTATGCCCCTTAGACTAAGACAAGAGTCAATTCTAGGCTAGGAGAGGAAAATCTAGAAGTGGAGCTAAGGAGCGCCACACAAGACTAATAGAAATAGGTACAATGGTCTCAAGTAGTGCCTGCTTCTAGGTTTTCACCACTTGATAGATTTTTTTCAAGACTTTTTTCAATTTTTTTGTATTTTTGCATACCTGTATGGTAAAAATGTGACCACACTTCTATGAATCACTACATGCAAGAAAACTCAAGAATGAGCCCTCATAAATCGATCCATATCTCTCTATGTATGGAGTTGCAAGATTTGTAAAATTGCTCTCAGCTAGAGCTATAAACTCATGACCTTGCTAGTCAACCACACAATGAGAGATTCCAAATCAAAGACAACGGAAACAATGCCAATATCTCTAATGAAATCAATATGAATGCAATGAAATGTAACCTATATGAGTATGAAAATTACTCTATGAAAATGCAAGTACAAATTATGCTATGAAAGGAAAGTACAAAGGATTACAACCTTCCTAATTAGGCTATGTGAGATTAAACTATTGCATAAAAGGAAATCTACACTAAGAATGTCATTATCAATGCAACTATGAAAGCAAATATGAAACTAAATGAAATGCAACAAAGATCTTTAAAGCTTGGATGCAAGAGTTGTCTTCAAAGAGCTCCAAAAGGACCTAGGAAACCTATAGCATAACATTAGCATAAAATACAAAGATGCCAAATGAGGAAGAGAGCTCTTCTTTTATAGAAAGTGAGAATCAATGGACAATCGAGATTAAGAGGCAAAAAGACTTAATCAACAGTGGAGAAAAATGGAAGCTTGATCCTTGTGCACAAATATCCTCTAATGGGAAAATAGAAGTTGACTTTTGTGTCCATATAAGACAAAAAATATTTTTTCTCTTTTTATAAAATAAGAACAATGCTTTATTTGTGCAACTTAGGATAAGAAGAAAAGTGAGAACTTTTTATTTAATAAAAGGGGAGGAAATATTCCTTTTAAATAAATAAAGACTTTAGGATAAAATGGTTAGCCCAAGGTAAATAATCAAAAATGATGAAATAGGATTTGATCAAGGAAATTGATATAATTTGAAAATGTTGATTTTTGAAAATATTGATTCAGGAATTTGATAAATTGCAGAAATGGGGCCCAAAGTCTAGGAGACCGTTTTAGGGTGCATACATTTGCCCTTATTTAACTAATGTGTAATCAATTTGGGAAAATATGCAATCAAAGAAGAATTGAAATGTGAGATCGATCTGGGATCACAAAACAACTCAGATGTGAGGTCGATTTGGGATCACATCCGGACAAACATAAACAAAGGCCTTTGAACATGAGGTTGATTCAGGATCACAGTCAAAGTAAGAGATAAGAATCTCAAATTTGAGAAAAAGCTCACAAAAGATGTCTGAATCAAGAGAATCAAGAGAATCATGGATGAGAATCCTATAGATACTGCCCCCTCGGAATCAAAATCAAAATCAAGTAGAGGAGAACAACAGATTGATAAAAGATGATCAAATCATAATGAAATCATAATCAAAGATAAGAGTTGATAGATTAACCATTAAGAAATGAAATATGCCCCAGTGATGAAATAGAAGAAAATAAGTAGGGTCAATGAAAGACTACAAAATTGAGAGACATGAAAATGAAGAAATTCCATCAAAAATCAAAGAAATATGCCTCAAAAGGGTCTATTAACTGCGCAGAAGAGGGAGAAGGTTTGAAATGTAATTTTGACTAGGAAGATGACCTCATATTTCAATTTTGAGTCTAAAAATGGATCTAGGACGTCAAAATTAGCTAGGAGTGCAATTTTCACACAATTCGAAGGAGTTTTGAAAATTTGTCAAAAAAGTCAAAATGCTATAAAAGGGGTAAAAAGTGTCATTTTCAAAATCATTTGAATTTTATTGATTTGAGAACCTTGAGAGCCCAAAGAGAGAAAATGGCCCAGCAAGTAGCAGTTCCCATCCACAAACACTGATTTGAGAGATCCCAGTTGCACAATCGGCCTCCACATTATGGTGCCTCGATACGTTTCTGAAAACTAGCCATTTTTTTAGTCATTTATTACACTTAATACATATTTAGCACATTTTTTAAGGTTTTCAAAATTTAAAATTTTCAAAATTTTTAGATCAGGGCAATATATCGCATGATACTTGTAGAGTATCACGCCGTTTGGGGACAAGAGTCACGTGATACTTCACGGGTCCCAAGTATATCGCCCGAAAGTAGACACCAGTATAACATGATAACTAGCAAACTATCACATGACACCTGGTGAAGTATCACACAGTCAAAGGTGTATCACACCACTATAGGGAGATGTATTGCACGATACTTCTCCAAACAATAGTATTGCCTGACTTAAAAACTTAGGAATTGTAATCATTTTGAGCAAAGTAAGACATGGGTCCAAACAATTTTTATGCTTTATATGTCTTGTACTCATTTTCATCATAGTATGTACTAACATATGGCTTGGTTGAATGATTTTTAAGTCTTTTCAGCATTACTCATTAGAGTGCCGAAGGTGGTGGGGCTGAGATGCGTCTAAGACCTAGATGATCCAGGCGAGGATGACATCAGGGCAGTGGGATTCTGATATCTACTATGGTTCCCATATATTTGGGCTGATCACAAGCTATTGACAACCTTGGCTGAGCGATAGCATAGTGAGCATAACACATTTCACTTGCTGACAGGAGAGGTATCCATCACAATGGAGGATGTCTATAGGATTCTGCGAGTTCCATGCCATGGCGAGCCTATAAGTATAATCATGCTTTATAGATAGTCATAAATGTAATGTTTCCATATAATAGAAACTAACATAATTTTATGTGATGACACAGGTATATTATGATCAGGATGCTACTGAGGGGCGACGGGCCATCCAAGAGATGTTCTAGGATGTGACTATTCTTGATCGGCACATTAGCTAGGAGTGGCTGATAGATGATTTTGGTAGAGATTTTCTAGTGTTGTGTATTGTTGCATCCATCATAGCACAGGCCCTAATGACTGACCGGAGTCAGAAGGGATTCCCTCTCGGATGGGGTAGGCTACTAGTGGACTTGGTAGACAGACCTCATCGTATGGCATGGGGTCCTTCCATACTAGCAAAGATGTATCATGAGTTGCATGAGATCATCTACAGGGACAATCATACATGGGCATGTGGTGCCATCCTGGCACAGGTGTGGGCATGGGAGCACATCGCTGTGGTGCGCCCCAGGGTTTAGATGAGAGAGTGGAGATACCTGTACATATACAAGTATGGAGGATACATATCACATGCCCATACTAGGGATGTGACACACTATAGGGAGATCCTAGATGAGATGACCTCATTCACATAGAGGCCATTTAGGGATGTTGAGGCATGGGGCGATGCAGAGGCATGGGGGGATGCAGAGGATGAGTTGAGCTATATGCTATGTAGCCAACCATTGGTAGGCTGACACTCTGAGATTGTCAAGAGGTTCTGCATCATGCGGTTATGGAAATAGTTTGGGCATCAGCAGCGGGTCTCCACAGAGACCACCACCTATGCGAGGGACAAGGATGAGGAGGGACATGGGTGGCTACCCATGTTAGATTATTAGTGAGCTATTAAGGATACTGATGTGATCAAGAGGGAGCCCTGGGAGTATCTCCCAGATACGGCTGATGCAGGTGCTGATGTAGCATATAGGACTGAGCAGTAGAGGGCACCATTCCCTTGATTTACTATACCAAATGTAGCACAGGCTACCCTGAGGGGAGGAGGAGATGATGAGGGAAGAGGTGGAGGTGGAGGTTAGGTGAGAGATGTTGGAGAGGGATCTAGATCTTGTGGCCAGGAATAGCCACAAGGTCATAGCTTGGGGAGAGGAGGTACATAAACCTTCATAGGAATAGGGACAAGGACATGCATAGGTACAGGTGGATCTAGCTGTCGGAGAGGATTTGAGAGCCCGCATCTAGACTCTCGAGGAAAAGATTTAGTAGTTGAAGATCACCATAGTAGTATAAGAGTAGCAACTAGTGGACCTGAGGATATAGCGGGATTAGCAGATAGTTGGTCTTAGAGTAGAGATCACCCATCGAGAGTAGATGTCTCAGGTAGATGCCACAGAGCTACATAGAGAGTCAGCACGGGTGGCCTACTACCATGGGTTATATCTACAGGCTATACTGGCAGGACAAAGAGCTCCTAGCTTCACCGAGGTGGCACCTGGTGCACCACCTCAGCCTCTAGCTACCAGTCCTCATGATGGTAGTGGTTCTTTGGTTTAGGCTTAGGCTAGGTTTATGTGAGATTACACCATTGAGACTTTGATCTAGTTGGGATCCCATTTGTATGGTTTATATCATTGATGACATTCTACCATGCAACTTGCTCTTTATATATGAGATATACTAGATGTTTGATATATCATGTTTGATTGTCTCACTTGGATGTGTATATCAGTTTACATATATATTGTCTTGTCATACTTGCTCAAAATGTTTATGTATGTGCTTATGTATGTTATCTCTCATAGACTCATGAATGATCTCATATTTATGATATAGACTCATGTTTCTGAAAATGACATTTTTGAGAAATAGATATGATAATATGATTAACCCCTTGTGATGAACAAGAATAGGTTCAAGATGAAAAAGACAAGGAGTGAAAGATGTGATTGAGAAGAAGGAAAGTGAGTGCATTCGACTAAGAGGTCCACATAAGATGAAAAAAGGAGAGCTCTCTCTATATCCAAAAATGAAAAACTAGACTAACATGAACCTAAAAATGCAAGCTACTATGAAAGTGGTTGACTTGCAAGGTCACAATGCTTATAGACATCTAATTATCATCATCGAGCATTATTGGTAGTGTCGTAAGATCATACAATGCACACTAGTATAACTATGTAGATCTGAATATGATCTATATTAGATAGGAATGTGAAAATCTCACCTAGGCATCAAAGACATGTAGGTCAAGATGACTACTGCAGTGAGATCACCTAAGTTTGTTATGGCGAGATTATGCTTGTATCAAGACACATGAAAGTTGGGATAGCTATAAGCATGCACTCGCATAAAATAGTCAAGGATAATACCTTATCAATCCTTAGTGTCAAGTAAGACCAGCATAACATTCTTATGATAGTTAGGATCAACAAAATATTCCCACAAGAAAATAAAGAAATAAAACATGTTCTCAGACCCTCAGTCTTCTAGCTATGCATCATCGAAAACTTCTCAGGGAGAGACCACTCATCAAAGAAATCCTCATCGACAGTACACAAACAAAAATAAAGTCAACATAGCTTAAGCGAGTTGATTGTTTAAGTGTGTGTGTTGGTCATAGATTCAAACTCTGGTTATCACATCTGCCAATGAGAAATATCGCATTACACTTGGACTATTGGGTAAGACACCTGATAAGTGTTAAGAAACACTTGACACAAGGGTAGTGTTGAAAAACACTATTTTGGGTGGTGTTGAAAAACACCTGTTGTGAAATGCCCCAACAGACAAATGCACCTAAAGGACCTATGCTAACAGTTATGCCCCCTAGACAAAAATAAGGACCAATTCGAGACCAAGTCAAATAAGGTCAAGGCATGATGGAGAATGGCTAAGTGTAGAGGATGCATGCTAAGAAATAGGAGTGTAAAGGCCTCAAGTAGCACCTATTTCCAGGTTTTCACCACTTGGATTTTTATTGCAATTTTTTCTCTTTTTTCATTTTTTTTTCGATTTTTGCTATTTTTTTATTTTTTTGTATTTTTTCAAGACTTTATATACTTTTTAGGATTTTTTTCAGCATCATATATGAATTTTTTAGAATTTTTTTAGGATCATAAAATATATACAAAAGATGCCCCTAGACAGAAAATAGGCATCAAGGATAGAACTTCTTTAGGTGCAAAATGTTGATGGGCTCAAGGAGCTGTTCTCCATCTTCATCAGATAACAAATAAGTAGTTGTGATGACATATGGCCCAAGCCAATTAGGTTTGAATTTACCCTTTTGTTCTCTATTCTGTTGGTTCTTAGGATTCACTCACAAAACTAGATCACCTATTTGAAACTCTCTAGGGAAAACCTTCTTGTTGAATGCCTTGGACATATGCTTCTGATAGACTCTCATATGATCAAATGAAGCTTTGTGCTTCCATCTAGAAGTTCTAATTCCTATAACCTCATGGCATGGTAATCCTCATCTATTATCAAACCTTTGAGAGAAACTCTAAGTGATAGGATCTCTACTTCTAAAGGTAATACTGCTTCAGCACCATAGGTAAGTGAAAAAAGAGTGGCTCCTATAGGTGTGTGAATGCTTGTCCTGTAAGCCCATAATGCTAGATTGATTTGCAAGTGCCAATCCCTACCATTCTTGTGAACTGTTCTATGGAGAATCTTGAGAATGGTTTTATTAGAGGCTTCTGCTTCTCCATTTCCCTATGGAAAGTAAATAGAGGACCAATGTTGCTTAATGATGCAGGAGCATCTTGGGTGTAAGAGAAATCTTGCATCACCCAAAAATATTTATGTTTTTGTATTCAATAAGGGTTATCTTGTGTAGAGATACTATTTATGGAAACTTGCTATTTTTAGTAAGTTGGTCATAAATCTCAGAATGTTTTGATTTCACATAAGGAGGTTCATCTCAGTCGTATCAGCCTGCCAGTAAAGTTTCATTGATAGATCAAGTCTAGCTTTGTAGATATTGAAGATTTTCGGTATTGGCAGCAGGGTACAGAAACTTTGAACTCAGTTTTGAAGGCTTTAGAGGCCCCGGATGAGATCAATAATTTGGGTGATGGGCACTTGCGCGAGTCAAGCTTGTACAGCACTTTGTGGCCTTTCTAAATTGGGGTTGTAATAGTCAATCAGAGCAACTGGTGATGACTTATGGTCTTCGGAAGTTGAGTCACCTGAAATGGTAGAAAAAAATTTTCCCTTCAAAATTTATGTTCGGGTTTCAAAAGCTATTTTGAGCCAACATTGATGTAACAAATTGTAAAATAAAATAATTCTAAGTTTGGTCGGCCCTTTGGGCTAAATTTCTAGAACCTTCTCGAGCAGTGGAAATTGCCTATATAAAGAAGGCCCGTAGTGTTGTCTTAGGTAGTTTTGGGTAGTAGATCAGGGTAATAATTTGAGGCTTTTTCCTATAGAATATTGTAAGGGAATGCCCATGTGGCTTTGCATATTGTAATTCTGAAAGTTTGTAATTCCACATTTGAGGAGATAATAAGAAGTCAATTTTATGTTCTTGCATATTGTTGTTGTTTCTCTATTTCTGTTATGTGTTTGTGGTATTAAGGGGAGCACCCTTTATGAAGTGGTATCAGAGCAGGAGTTCATGAGTGTGTAAATAGATCACCAAATGTGAGGCAGTTTACACTAGGACCGTGGTTGAGGTTTCAGCGCGCATCACAAAAATGCCTCCATGAAGGGAATGTGGTAGTAGAGCTGGTGTTGTAACACCTGAGGTTAGAGCACTGTAGAGACAAGTGCGAGCATTGCAAGAAGAGATTTGCAAAGGAATGAATCTTAATGTCAGAGACAAAAGCGAGGATGAAGCTGAAGAAGAATATCAAGAAGGAGAAGTCAAAATTGTGAACCAGGAGGAAGAAAGACATTTTTAGGCCATTTCCAAGATTGGTAAAAGACCTAAGATTGAGGTTCCTACATTTTCTGGAAGTCTTAACCCAGAAGAATTGATCAACTGGATCAATGAATGTGAGGAATATTTTGAGTATGAAGATGTTAAGGATCCTGATAGGGTCAAATTTGCAAAGGCCAGACTGAAAGCTCATGAGAAGATTTGGTGGCAAGAGGTTCAAATGGAGTGAAATAGAAGAGGGAAAGATAAAATCACAAGATGGGATCGGATGGTGGATAAATTGAAGCGACAGTTCATTCCTATTGATTATGAGCTTAACCTACTAAAGAAAATGCAAAGTTTGAAGCAAGCAGTAAGATCTATTCAGGAGTATACAAAGGAGTTCTATCGAATCCTCATCAGAATAGGCCATGCAGAAGCTGATCAGGAGAAAGTTTCCTGATGCCTTAATGGCTTAAGGCCAAGCATTTAGGAGGAGTTGAATCTGGTTGGAATAAATAGTATTGAGGAGGCATACCATTTTTCCCTAAAAGTAGAGGAAAAGCTGAACAAGAAGTTCGAGAGCAGACAAAATGGAAGAGGTCACGGTGGATGATCTGGTGGACGGTCCTATGGAGGCTGAAATGAAGATTCAAAAAAGAAGGATGAGGCTAGTAGCAGTCAGAATCAGTGAGGAAACAATTCCAATCATTTCCAAGATCAGAATAATAGAGATCAGAGAGGAAGAGGAAGAGGAAAAGGATCTGGAAGAGGAGGCTTCTGTGGAACATGTTTTCACTATGGAGAAGAAGGTCATAGGGCATTTGAATGTCCTCAGTGCCAAGGTAGAATAGACAGGAGAAATGAAGGCTAGGCCAGAGTTGCACATGTAAATGAAGATGCAAGATCATCAAATTCTGAAGATGCTGAAAGAGGAGAAACGCTGATTAACAGAAGAGTCCTGTTGAGTGGTGAGAATGAACCTGAACAAAGGAGGAGCCTGTTTCACACTAGGTGCAAGTGTGAGGGTAAGTATTGTGATGTGATTATTGATAGTGGAAGCACTGACAATTTGGTGTCAGAAGAGATAGTGACAAAGTTGAAGCTCAAGAGATAGAAACACCCACATCCATATTGGATTACTTGGGTACAGGATGACCACAAGGTCATAGTCAATGAACAATGCCTAGTGAAGTTCAAGATTGGCGGATACCATGATGAGGTACTGTGTGATATCATATCTATGGATGTATGTCATATGTTGTTGGGTAGACCATGGCAGTTTGATAGATGTGTTGTACATGATGGTCATGCAAATACCTATTCCTTGACAAAGGATGGAGTGCAACATAAGCTAAAGCCATTGAATGACATAGAAGAAAAGGTATGTGGTAGTGCAAGAATAACTTTTGTTGATGGAGAAATTTTCCAGCTGGTATGAGGCATGAGCATGTATGTTTTGCTTTAATTCTAAAAGCTGGTAAAGAGGAAGTAGAAGATGTTCCTGTAGGAATTACAGATTTGTTGAATGAGTTTCAGGATATTGTATCTAATAATGTGCCTGATGGATTACCACCAGTTAGGAAGATCAGTCATCAGATGGACTTGATCCCAGGAGTGAGTTTTCTGAATAAGGCAGCACATAGAATGACACCTGTAGAAAGTGAGGAGTTGAACAGGCAAGTACATGAGTTGTTGCAGAAAGGATTGATCCATAAGAGTCTGAGTTCTTGTGCTGTACTAGCGGTATTAGCACCAAAGAAGAATGGAGAGTGGAGGATGTGTATAGATTCCAGAGCAATAAACAAGATCACCATCAAGTACAGGTTTCCATTACCATGAATGGATGATAGTAGGGACTATTTGAGTGGAGCTATGTATTTCTCAAAGATAGATCTGAAGAGTGGATATCATCAGATTCAGATCAGAGAAGGAGATGAATGGAAGACTACCTTAAAGACAAAGGAAGGACTGTATGAGTGGTTAGTCATACCTTTTGGGCTAGCCAATGCACCGAGCACTTTCATGTGGCTCATGAACGAGGTTCTGAAAGAATTTCTGGGTAAGTTTGTCATTGTTTACCTAGATGATATTTTGATCTTTATTAAGACATTGGAGGAGCATATGATGCATATTTGTATGGTGTTTGAGAAGCTGAGAGAAGAGAAATTGTTGATTAATTTGAAGAAGTGTAGTTTTGTGAAGAAAGAGTTAGTGTATTTGGGCTTTGTAGTTTCAGTAGAAGGTCTAAAAATAGACCTGGAGAAGGTGTAGGCTATCCTTGAATGGCCTACTCCAAGGGGTGCTACTGAGGTAAGATCTTTTCATGGTCTACCTACCTTTTACAGAAAGTTTATCAGAAATTTTAGCAGTATTTGTGGACCCTTGACTGAAACAATGAGAGGGGATAGAAAAGAGTTTAAGTGGACTAATCGAGTAGAAAAGAGTTTTCAATTGTTAAAACAAAAAGTTACAGAACAACCTATTTTAGCACTTCCAGATTTTAATAAGGTGTTTCAAGTAGATTGTGATGCTAGTGGTACTGCAATAGGAGCTGTTATGAGCCAAGCAGGTAAACCTATTGCTTATTTCAGTGAGAAGTTAAATGATGCCAAGAGGAAATATTATGTTTATGATCAGGAATTTTATGCTATAAATCAGGCATTAAAGAGTTGGAGACATTATCTACTTCCTAAGGAGTTTTTTTTGTATACTGTTCATCAAGCTTTTTAATATTTGAATAGTCAAGGAAAGTTGAGTCAGAGGCATTTGAAATGGGTTGAGTTTTTGCAGAGTTATACATTTGTTTTGAAACACAGGAGTGGGAAGCCTAATAGGGTTGCAAATGCTCTTAGCAGAAGGCAACTATTGATGATAGAAATTCAAATTGAAGTGGTTGGGTTCAAGGAACTCAAGAATTTATATCCAGAGGATCCTTATTTTGGTGAAGTTTGGAAAGCTTGTACAGAACTTGTTACTCTAGACAAGATGAAATAGCTGGATTTCATCATCCAGGATGATATGCTATTCAAAGGGAGTCAGCTATGCATTCGACGAAGTTCTATGAGGGAGAATCTCATCAAAGAGAAGCATAGCGAAGGACTGGATGGATATTTTGGTCGTGATAAAACCCTTGCTTTGGTTAGTGAGAATTATTATTGGCCACAATTGCAGCAAGATGTGAATAAGTTTGTACAAAGTTGTAGAGTATATCAGTCATTACTTGTACCAGAGAAGCCTTGGGAGGATATCAGCTTGGACTTTATTCTTGGTTTACCGAGGACTCAGCGGGGACATGATTCAATTTTTTTGGTGGTTGACAGATTTTTGAAGATGGCACATTTCATTGCCTGCAAGAAGACTAATGATGTTGTTCATGTAGCATAATTTTTTTTCAGAGAAGTGGTGAGACTACATGGTTTGCCAAAGACCATAGTTTCAGATCAGGACACTAAGTTTGTTGGATATTTCTAGCGTACATTGTGGAAGAAGTTGAAGACAAATTTGAAGTTTAGTTCATCACATCATCCACAGACTGATGACAGACAGAGGTGGTGAATAGGAGTTTGGGAAATTTACTGAGATGTTTGGTTGGAGATAAGCCAATAGGATGGGATTTGATTTTACCACAGGCAGAATTTGCATACAATAATTCTGTCAACAGGAGCACTAGTAAATCACCATTCTAGATTGTATATGGAAGTAGTCCAACAAATGCATCTAAATTGAGAAAGATAGATAAAGGAGAAATAAGTAGTGTTGAAGCTGAGGATTTTGCAGAACACTTGAAGAACATCCATGGGAAGGTGAGGAAGCATATTACCAAGATGAATGCGTAGTATAAGGCTAAGGTAGATGAGAAAAGGAGGCATAAGGAATTTCAGGTTGGGGATGAAGTCATGGTTCATTTGCGGAAGGAGCGGTTACCAGTTGGTACATATAACAAGCTAAAAATGAAGAAGTTTGGACCATGTAAGATATTGAAGAAACATAATTTAGGAAATGCATATGAGGTAGAATTGCCTAGTGAGCTGAATATTTCACCAGTGTTTAACATTTTATATTTGACAGAGTATCATGAAGGAGGTGTTGAGGATGACATTACAGTAGCACAGTGGGGTATTCCAACAAGTAGTTCAGATACCAAGGGGATTGAAGACGTACTAGATAGTCATGTTGGTAGAAGCACAAGGAATAGGACATATGAAGAATATCTGGTCAAGTGGAAAGGATGACCTGTTGAAGATTCATCATGGCTGACAAGGGAGGAGGTTAATCATCTTGGTTTTCCTCTACACACTTGAGTCGTGACAGGGTCACTTCTCAAATTACCCCAGGTGTCTAATGCAGGAGCATTCTGGGTGTAAGAGCAATCTTACATCACCCAAAAATATTTCTATTTTTGTATTCAATAAGGGCTATCTTGTGTAGAGCTGCTATTTATGGAAACTTTCTATTTTTAGTAAGTTAGTCATAAATCTCAGAATGTTCTGATTTCACATATGGAGGTTCATCTCAGTCATATCAGCCTGCCAGTAAAGTTTCACTATCAGATCAAGTCTAGCTTTGTAGATATTGAAGATTTTCGGTATTGGCAGCAGGGTACAGAAACTTTGAACTCAGTTTTGAAGGCTTTAGAGGCCCCGAATGAGGTTTAGAATTTGGGTGATGGGCACTTGCACAAGTCAAACCTATAGAGAGCTTTGTGGCCTTTCTGGATGGGGGTTTTAATAGTCAATCGGAGCAACTGGCGATGACTTATGGTGTTCGGAAGTTGACTCACCTGAAATGGCAGAAAATAATTTTCCTTTCAAAATTTATGTTCGGTTTTCAAAAGTTATTTTGAGCTGACTTTGATGTAACAAATTGTAAAATAAAATAATTCTAAGTTTGGTCGGCCCTTTGGGCTAAATTTCTGGAACCTTCTCAGGTGGTGGAAATTGCCTATATAAAGAAGGCCCATAGTGTTGTCTTAGGTAGTTCTGGGTTGTAGATCTGGGTAATAATTCGAGGCTTTTTCCTACAGAATATTGTAAGGGAATGCCCATGTGGCTTTGCATATTGTAATTTTGAAACTTTGTAATTCCACATTTGTGGAGATAATAAGAAGCCAATTTTATGTTCTTGCATATTGTTGTTGTTTCTCTGTTTCTGTTATGTGTTTGTGGTATTAAGGGGAGCACCCTTTATCACTTGATTTTAAACTTTTTGCATAAATGCTTTAGGTCCTTATTCTTGAATTGTCCTTCATTATGAGTAATAATCTCAGAAGGCATTCCAAATCAAAAAATAATATGATTCAAAAAAATGAGTGAAACTATTTTGCCTAAGGTAATAGAAAGAGGTACTGCCTCTACCCATTTCATGAAATAATCAGTAGCTGTAATAATAAACTTATGTCCACCTGATGAGTTGGGGTGAATTTTCCCAACAAGGTCAAAGGCCCAGCGCTGAAATGGCCAATGAGAAATAGAAGGAATTAGCTCCCTACCCAGAGCATGAATCAGGTTTTCATGTTTTTGACATTTCTCTCAAGACTTAGATAAAGCTACAGTGTCTTCTTGCATTGTGGGTCAGTAATACCCCGCCCTAAGCAACCTTCGAGCCATGGAAAGACCATTGGAATGTCCACCACAAATGCCCTCATGGATGTCAACTAATTGTTTGGATTCCTCCTTTTCTAAGCACCTAAGAAGTGTCCCATCTAAACCCCTCGTATACAGATCACAAGAGATAAGGGTGTGGTGAGAGGCATTACAGATGAGATTTCTAAGTTTAGAATGGTTGAAAGTGTCGGGGATGATGCCATCATGAAGATATGAATAGATAGCACCATATCAGGAAGACTCATGAGTGACCAAGGTACAAATGACATGGCTTTTAGAGGAGTCAAAGATGGGATGGTGTAGCTCTTCCACCAGGAATTCAAATCTAGACTCGTGTTGTTCCAATTGTAAGAGTGAAGCTAATGTAGCCATAGCATCTATAGCTTTGTTTTCTGCTCTAGGGATTTGTTGAAATGTCACAAATATAAAGTAACATCTCAATGAATCAACCATCTCTTTGTAAGGTATCAAATTGTCATCCTTGGTTTGATACTCCTCATTGACTTGGTTGATAATTAGTTGTGAATCCCCAAAGACATGCAACTCTGTTATGTTCCATTCTATAGCTAGTTTCAATCCATTGGTTAGAGCTTCATATTCTGTAATATTATTTGTACATGGGAATAGAAGTTTGTAATACTTTGGCATGTTGTACCCATGTGGAGAGACAAACAATACTCCAGCACCTGATCCATTTTGCATGTTGGAACCATCAAAGAATATCTTCCAAGTGTGAGAGGTCATATATAGTATGTGTTCATCTGGGAATTCCACCTGAATAGGCATACTATCCTTAATTGGAAAATCAGCTAACTAGTCAACAATAGCTTGTCCCTTTATGGCCTTTCTCTCAATGTACTATATATCAAATTCAGATAAAACCATCATCCACTTAGCAAGTGAGGGTAGCTTTACCAAGCAAGTACTTAAGAGGATCAATTTTTGCAACCAAATGTATAGTATGAGCAAGCATATAGTGTCACAACTTTTGGGAAGCAAACATTACTGCAAGACAAGATTTTTCAATGCTATTATAGTTGATCTCATAAAATACTAGAGTATGACTAATGTAGTAAATGGCCCTTTCTTTCCTAGTGTCATCCAATTGAGCCAACAATGCCCCCAAGGAAGAATTCATCGTTGAAAAGTAAAAAATCAATGGTTTCCCTGGAATAGGACGCATCAAAATTGGAGGATCAGCTAAATACTATTTTATTTGATTGAGGCTCTTTTGGAAATCCTCATTCCATACACATGTGGCTCCTTTATGCAATGTTTTATTCAAAGGTTGTGCTCTATTTGCAAGCTGTGAAATAAACCTCCTTATGGATTGGAGTCATCCTTGAAGACTTCTCATCTGAGTAATGTTTCTTGGAGGTGGCATATCTAATATAGCTTGGACCTTTTCAGGATCAACCTCTATTCCTTTTGCTGAAATTATGAATCCTAGAAGTTTACCTGAGGCAACTCCAAATGCATACTTTTTTGGATTCAATCTAAGTTGAAACTGTTCCATGCGATCTAGAATTACTTCCAAATCATTGAGGTGTGTATCCCATTTCCTAGACTTAGCCAAGGTGTCATCCACATAATCTTCCATGTTCTTATGCATCATATCATGAAAAATTGTGGTCATAGCTCATTGGTATATTGCTCCTGCATTCTTTAGGCCAAATGGCATGATGTTCCAACAATAGGTTCCCCATGCACATGTGAAAGTTGTTTTCTTTTGATCTTCGGGAGCTATTTTTATCTAGTTATATCTGGGAAAATCATCCGTTAAGGAATATATCTCATAACCTGCCGTGATATCCACTATCATGTCTAAGTTTGGGAGTGGAAAGTCATCATTTGGGCATGCTTTGTTGAGATCTCTAAAGTATGTACATACTCAAATGTATCCATCATGTTTTGAAACTGGAACAATGTTTGAGATCCACTCAACATAGTCAATAGCTCTAATAAATCCAGCTCTTAAAAGCTTCTCTAATTCTACTTTTACAAGGAGAACTACATGAGAGTGCATTTTCCTCAACCTTTGTTTGACTAGTTTTATTCCTAGAGCTATAGATAGATGATGCATAATAAGATCAGTGTCAAGCCCTGGCATGTCTAAATATGTCCAAGAAAAGTTCATTTTCTTCTTTTGCAAAAACTTTATATATGCCTCTTTTTCTTCAACAGACAGAGACTAAGCTAGGTGCACTATTTAAGGAGCCTCTTCTATATTCAAATTCACCAGTTGTGTAGGCTCAATGAGAAATGATGACCTATCTTGGAAGTAACTTGGCAAGTTATTAAGTACCCCATCCTTAGGAACCTCGAAGAGGTTTTCACCCTCAGATATGTCATTTATTTTTACTATTCTAGGTTCTGAGTGTTAAGTCTACAACTGATTTATTATATGGAGAGATTGTTGAATAAGTGATTGAAGACTACAGAGCTGAAGATGGATAGATAATACTATTTACTAAATCAGTATGATGTTGTCATTGATGTCAACTAGTTTCTTATTAGTTTGACAGTACTTATCTTGTAAGTTATTCATTACCGAGACATTTGAAGAATGGTGGAAGAAGGTCATAGAAGATGAGGTTATGGAATGCTTTGGATAACTTATTGGTGAGTCTTTGATCTCATTATGTTGATCCTAGTACGTGGTTTCATCTATTATGAAGAAAGGAATTCAAAGATACAAAGCAGTGTTGGTCGGTAAAAGAAGACAATTTATTGTTTACCGAGATTCTCAGGATGAACACCGATGACAGTATACACTGATGCAGTGAGTTATATACCAAGCACAAGTTTAACTGATAAGGTTTACCAACACATTTCTTTAACTTGACCGAGAAGAACAGAAGATCATTTAATGATGTTGTAGGCCAAGAAGATTGATGAGCTGGCACCTTGAAATTAGCTTAAAGATATGAAAAGGAATAAAGTTTGTTACAAGATCGACGACTGAAAAAATTCAAGAAAGACTGATGAAGAAGATTGAAATGTGTTAAAGACACATCTACCGAAGAAGGTTAAAGTGGAAAAAGCAATGAACAGGATTAAGCGGAAAAATCTAATGGATGAAAATGAAACGGCTTACTTGTTTATTTAAGGAGAAAGAAAATACATTGTATTTATCAGAGAAGAAGAAGAAGGAGATACTGCAGGAAGCTGAGTGTGAACCTATATTCATGCAATTTATGATCAATTGGTTACTAAACCAAGACTACAGAAACTGAGCTACACAGAGAACAAACTGAGCTACATAGAGCATAGTATTGATTGATTGGAAGTGAAGTTGATTTAAGATCTGAAGTGTTGAATGGTCAAAAAATATTGTTTGAGCATAACATTGATTTGTAATCTGCAATTTGTTGTAATAAGGTGAATCAAACTGTTGTTACTTTCTAACAATTGTAATCAATGAAAATCTCTTAACTGAGTGGACTTTTAAGTTCTGATTGGTGTTTCATTCTAATCAGTGAAACATGGTTATCTTGTAAATCAGCATAGTGAGTGACAGAAGATTGAAAGATAACTCCTAGTGGAAAATCCTCTAACCAGGTCACACCTAACAATGTGCATTGTAACCTTTAACAGGGTTTGGTCCTCACAGGCCTCACTTCAGAAGAGTGAAATTTTTGGGTTGCCGATTCCCAGGTGGTTTTTCCCTTAACAAGGTTTCCATGTTAAAATATTTTGTGTTATGTGTTGAGCGTGTTATTTGTTTGTTATCATAATTTACATGTTAACTATTAGATTTAATTGATAAATCAATTGAGCTATGACAGTAAATCGGTAAAAACAGTAACAAAGAATAAGATTTATGTTTACCGATTGACAAAAATTTGAGAAATAGTATTTTGGATTGTTCATTTTGTTTTGGGACTTGGATAACTGATTCAACCCCCCCCCCCCCCCTCTTAGTTATTCTAACAATTGGTATCAGAGCGTTGGTTGCTTGAAACAGAGTTTTAAGGACTTGGGCATAAAGATCACAAAATGAATAAGAGGGAAGTGCCCAGACTGAACAAAGACAACTTCTCAGTATGGCAACAAAGAATGAAATTGCATATAGCTGGAATTGGTGGAAATGCACTACATTTTATGACAACTGGCTACAGTGAACCAACTCGTCCTCTGACTGTGGAACAACTAAAAGATAAGCACAATCACAATTTAGCAATGATGGAACTTGTTGCTGCCTGTACCGATGCCAAATTTGAAGAAATCAAAGGATTGAGTACTACTAAGGCAATGTGGGATAGACTAGAGCAAGTATACAGTGGTAACACATCTGTCAAGAGAGCTAGAGTAGAGAGCTTAAGAGGAAAATTTGATGAAATGAGAATGAAAGAAGGATAAAATATTGTGGAATATTCAAATAGAATCAAAGAAGTTGTTTATGCTATAAGAGCATCTAATGGAGTCATTGAAGAAGAAACAATTATCAGCAAAATTCTTAGAACTTTGTTACCTGTATATGTCATCAGAGTGTCTGCAATTCATGAAAACCGAGATTCTTCCAATCTCACTCTTGATACTTTGATCGGTAATCTTACTACCTTTGAACTAAATAAATTTGATAATAGCATTGTACCTTCTAGAAGTAATATTGAGTCTTCTTTCATGTCAAAACTGAAGATTGGGAAATCTAGTAAATATGATAGTGATACTGATGATGACCTTGATAAGCTTGAAGCGTTAATGGTTAGAAGATTATCGAAAGGCAAAGGGAAGTATAAAGGTGAATTACCCTTGGCTTGCTTTAACTACAAGGAAGTAGGTCATATCACTGCTAGATGTCCTCATAAAAGAGATGATGATGATGAACCTAGAGACAGATCTGAAGGAAGTTATGAAAGGAGAGTTCATAAGAATTACTGACATAAAGATAGAGATGACTAAAAAGATAAAGGTAAAAAGGCTTATTTTTTTGTTGAAGAGACTAACTCTGAATCTGATTCTAGTGTAGAGATTGTATTTGTGGTGATGAAGGATGATTCAGAAGAAGATGAGAAACATGAAGAATCTGCCTTGATTTCACAAGTAAGAAAGAATGATACATGGATTATTGACAGTGGCTACACACATCATATGACAGGTGATGTAGACAAATTTGAAGAATTAGTTGAATATAATGGTGGTTCTGTAAAAATGGGAAATGATGCTCTGTGCACTGTAAAAGGTAAAGGTACCCTAGTAATAAATGATAAGATAAGATGTGAGAATGCTTACTGGGTATATGGAATAAATTACAATCTGTTGAGTGTTGCACAGCTGATTAATTCAGGTCACAGATTGGTATTTGAAAACAAAAAGGTGAAAATCTATGAAGTTGATGAAAGAATTGTTGGGACTAGTACTTATACTAGAGGTAACCTTTTTTATCTTGATATTGATGAATCTTCTTGTTTACTAATGAAAGATGAAGATGTTTGGCTATGGCACAAGAGCTTATGTCATGTAAATTTTGATAATATGATCAAGATTAGTAAGAAGAAAAGAGTTAGAGGTTTGCCTAACTTACATAAGCCTAATCATACTCTTTCTCATGAATGTCAAAAGGGAAAAATGACCAAATCTAGTTTTAAGAGTAAAGATTTCTCAACAAGGAAAATTCTTAAGTTGGTACATACCAACTTATGTGGACCGATGAGAACTCTAAGCTACTTTGGTGATAGATATTTTATTCTCTTTGTTGATGATTATAATAGATTGATGACAGTGATGTTTTTGAAGGAAAAGTCTGAAGCATTTAAGATGTTTAAGTGGTATAAGGATAAGGTTGAAAAGGAAACCGGTAAGGAGATTAAATGTTTAAGGTCAAATAGAGGTGGTGAATTTATTTTTAATGAATTTGTTAGCACTCAAAAACAAATTTCATGGCTCTATCTTCCTTCCCCTAGTCTCTACAATTATTTTCATGTCTCTGGCACAAGCCCTAGGGAAAATTTTTTAAATCTAGATGTTGCATTTATAAACCTTTTGTTAAACCCTGGCCTCATTCTATTTTTAAGTTACCTTTTCAGGCCACTTAAAACTCCTAATTCGCATGTGCCTTTTAAAAGAATTTACCTCGTTTGCGATTAGGTTTCATGTCTGGCAGGGTCCCCTTTAATTTTTCCTAAGTTTTATTCCCCCAGCGGCATTAATATTTCCTAAGTCTACGTGCCCGGCAAATGAAATTTTTCCTAAAGTCTAAGCGCTTTAATTTTTCTTATGTCTTAGCTTATTCTCTCCCGGGCCCCAGTCTCTCTAACATCATCTCAATCTAATGGTGGGCATAAGATCTTATAGCATGTGTCAAAGGCTTGTGAATTTAAGACATTCGTTCGATGTTCCATGGTTGCAATGAATGACAAAGTGACATGTGGCATAAAGTGGGCCCAGGTGGGGTCAGAAAGATTTAGCGGTCCTGATAAAAATGGTTAGCGGTGCCGATAAAGTTCAAAGGGTTCGCATGTTCACAAAATGATTTGGTGATTTTCTAAAGGGTATGGTGATTCAGTGAAGGAAGGTCATGAAGTCGCTAAATTATTTAGCATTGGGGTGAAATATTTTGTGAATTGGCGAAAAGGCCTTCGGTCGCCAATTCGCTAAATTTGGCTAGGAAAAACATTAAACCTGCAAAAAGGATAGATCAAATGGTCAGGACTTAAAGTTAGTCTCAGTCTGAATTGTGATCACCAATTTGTTGCAGGTGCCATAGAGTGACCGTTATTTTTCAAATTCAAACTTTTGTAGAGGGTTTGCAGCGACAGGAAGTACTAGAATTCAATTTTTGAGCGGTTGGAGTGGGTAGAAATGATTTGTTTGCTACTGCAGCATGGTCCAGGGCATGTTAGGAGTGTTTGTAGGGGTCTGTACCGTGAGAAGAATGGCTCCAGGTGTATTTGCAAGTGATTGATTTGATCAAATTTCATGGTGGATTCATGATTTTTGGTACAGTACTTTGAGATTTTTCATTAATGGAGATCATTCTTGGATATGAATTGTTCTGAATTGCTTGGCACTTCATCCCTACAATTAATTTTTGATTGTTCCTAGTTGGTTGGGTGGTTGAAACCCTAACCCTAGCTGTCTGAAGCTTGTTGCATCCTATTCTTGGGATTCCAAGGTATCTAGTGGTATAAGTAGTAGCTTTTTTGACTCAGTGAGGGTTCCAAAACTTCTCTTTTTGGTCCCTGGCTGCAAGTTCATGTACATTTTGAAGAAAGAGAAATTGGATTTTGGGCCTGCTTCCTATCTTAGTGTGCTTTGATTGTGTATTGATTCTGAATATGTTAATGAGAATGCTATTGGGTTCTAATCCTGCATTTGTGTATGTCTTCTTGTTTTGGTTCTAAGCTCATATATGTTAATTTCACAAAGTGGGTTAGCATATGGTGACCAAAGAGCATTGTGGAGTCATCTCTAAGTTCCTAACAAAGTTAGGATTAAAGCCTTTTGGGTGATTTCAGTGAGTTTACAACCAAACAAGAATTTGATATTCTAAGTGTTTGAGGGAGAGGGGTAATAGGAAAAGTACTTATCCTGAGCCTGAGAGTGTTTGATTTGAGATCTCAGGCTGATGTATATAGTTGGGTGACTCTTTTCCCTAGGTTAAGGCACTGGTCCGTTCTCTGGAAGCTTTTCATGGTCTTCAACCACACACATAATTTAAATGATCATACCTTCAGTTTGTTAATAAAGGACTTATTTGAACATCTATTTAGTGACTCCTTTAGAGAAGTGAGTCAAGGGTATATCCACCCTAGCTTAAAGCTTAAAGTGAAGAAGGATCTCATTGTTGATCCTTGTCAGTTGGCCCTCTTCCTTGTGGACTTTAGAGTGGTGATACATTTAAAGTTTTATTAAAATTATCCATCAAAGTGTAAATCTACAAGTTGAAGATCAAAGGGAATAATCCACAACCAACAGAAATGGTGACTCTGCTGGGGAGAGTCTAGAGATAGAGGTTTAAAAGTGCGCTCTTGTTTTCCTGTTGTATTTAGTTAAAGGATCTCCCACTTTGTGGGTGGTGACTCAAAGGGTTAGAACTAGTGTCATTGTTTAAAGATGGACAAAAGAAGGAATACTAGATCCTTTGTTAGAAGAAATCCAGAGGTCACTCTGGAACAATTTCCTAGATAGGAGAAGAAGAGTTGGATCAGAAGGAATGGTGAGTCTACTAGTGCTCCCATAAGAGAACAAAGAAATACCAGAGGTAGGGCACAACATGTTTCCTCAAGTGAGGAAGTTTCACAAGATGAATTTTCTAGATCAGATGGTGGTTGCTCTGAGGATAAATTTTATGACACCCTAGAGATGGTATTTCAAGATAAGGGTTCATTGCCTACAGGCTAGGATGAACAAGCTAGAGAGATGGGTCTTGAGATTGATTTAGATCTTGATGAAGACAATTTTAGAAGGCAACCCATGGAACAAAGGGGAGTGCATTTCCCATATCATCACCCTACTAATGTGGAGGTGTCATCAAGCTCCGAGGATGTCATGATAGATCCACATGATTTGAGTGCACTTAGATTACAGTTGGCAGAGTAGGATGCCATATATAAAAGATTGTAAGAGGAAAGGTAGGCTGAGAAAGTGAATGCATTAATAGAGAGAGACTCCCTTCTTAGAAAAATTAAGGAGATGAAGGAGAGAAACAAGATGCTTTCTTCTACTCCTAGAAATCTACAGCATAATGTTTTTGGGGATCTTGAAGCTTGGGGAGTGAGCAAGAATGTTTGTTGCAGGACCATGAGTTTGATGAAGAAGGCCCTATGATTAGACAAGTGAAAAGCTATGATCCTTTTCCTAAGGATAAAAATGGAGATTGGATCACTAGGCTTGCTCTTGTTATTAATGAGAAAGGAAAGCAAAAAATGGTGGGTAACCAAGCAAACAAGCCAGTAACAATACCAAAGATCCAACCACCTACTTCAAACAAGGACATAGAGTTAGAAAGGAAAAGAAAAGAAGATGAGGATCTAGCTAAAGAATTGGAAAGAGCTGAAGTTGAGGCTTCTATTGCAGAGAAGGAGAGAAAGATCCAGTTCTTGAAGGCTTCATCAGCAAATATTGTTGGCCCATCTTCTACTGAATTAGGTATGCCATCTATGACTACTACTATTCCACTTAATACTTCTACTACTAGTAAGCCTATTCCTAATACATCCACCCAGCAAGTTGTTGACCCTAATAGATAGTCAAATAGAAATGTGGGTGGGAATGTAGATAATAATTCTAATGCTAGTGGGAATACTAGTCCAAGTTTTCAAAGAAGACCTATGCAATTAGATGGCTATAGGAAAATTAGCTTTGATGGGATACCTGGTTATCCAAATGCTTTTCTAGATGATATAAGAGATAAGATACCTAAGTTTGCTGGTAATAATGCTATTAGTTGTGAAGAACATCTTAGGTTATTTGTTGATGTGCTAAATGACTATTGTGTGTGTGAATTTTGTACCTGATCTGTATACACAACACTTCAGTAAAACATTAGAGGTTAGTGATAATTGAAATCTTGCAAGTAATTGAATCAAAACTAACCAGGTGATTTACTACCTTCTAATAGGTGCGAGTATGATGTTATCAGATTGTTATCGAGATTAGTGACCTTGATGACACCTAAATGAAGGATTTGAATGTAAAATCTAGATATGGAATGAATGCAAATTAATCTATTTTTTTTATATTTTCTATGCAAATAAGAATGAGAAATCTGATATGAATCTATTCTAGAATGAAAAAATGATATGCAATACTAATCTAACAATGATATGCTAAAATATGAATGATCTCACAAAGTTGTTTGATTTGCAAAAGAAGCTCCAATTCTACAGACACCAATTCGCTAGCATAAGTTTGCACAATTATGAGATGATTTGTGAAGAGCTAAGGCCTTAATTTTATAGAAATCCAGGGCTTTGGAGGTGCATAAAAAAAAAGCCATAAATCACTCAAATAACTCAGGTTGATTTTTGAGTTATTTTAAAATAAAGGATAATTAACTCACAAAAACATGCAAAAGTAGACTTCAACTCAAAATAGAGTTTAGCTTTAATTGATAATTGATAGTTATCTGCTTTTATGATTGTGCATGTTTTATTTATGAATTAATTTAATAATAAAGTGATTTATTTCCAACTTAACTGATTTTAAAAAAATAAAATAATTGATTTATGGGTTAATCAATCATTTAATCAAAATTTTATTAAAAACTATATTATTAAATAATGACAACTTGCTTTAATTAATTAAATAAGAATTTAATCAATTAATCATAGGATTTTGGATTTATTGTCAAAATTAAATAATATAATTTATAATAGATAGAATTAAATTTAATTAAACAATTAAGTGGCAAATATTAAATCTAATTAATTAAATATGAAAATATTCAATTAATCAAACTTAGGATAAAAGTGATTTATTGCCAAATAATCATTAAATTAAAGATAATTAAGATAATTAGAAATATTGCTAGGAATATTCCCCGATGCAGAATTTAAGATAATCAATTAAATTCAATGATGTGCGGATGTGCCTTAGGTTAGGACTTCAATCTCGATTTCATTCGATTTGAAGATGTAAGAGGTTAATGAACCTATAGCCTAGTTTTGGGGTATTACATTTTGCTGCTCTTTGAATTACTGTGCGAAGTGTAGTGGTTCAAAGATAGTTTGTGTTTGATAAAGATATGAAATTGATTCAAAAGATTAACCGATCTCAAGATAGAAATCAATTGAAAGATATGGAGATATTAGGTCCTGAATGATCAAAGATAATGTTCACTATAGCAGTGATAAACTGATGATTGTGAAAGAGTGCCAAAATGCCTGATTCCGAACCTTAGGATTGCCAAGAAGTGAGTGATCGATTCTAGACTCGATTGTCTTAGCAGAACCATGATAGAGGTATCACATCTGAGCCCTTCCATTTCTAAAGAACCAAGGAAATAACACTGATGAACCGATGGTTGTGAAAAGCTGATACATATTACAAGATTAAGAGAATACCAGATTGATATGGATCGATGAATCTGATATGCCCCAAGCCATTATAGATTTGCCCCAAGCGATAAGGACTTTTGATGAATCAACGACTAGAAGTGGTTTTTGTCTTGATCACTAATGAAAGATATGATTCCAGACAAAATTTAGATTTACAGACTTGAATGATATGCAATACCATGCCCCCTTCGGGATTAAAATTGAAATCTGACAAGAAAATTCAACGTTATAGTTTAGAAGCATGTTAATTGATTTGAGAAGTGGTTATACACATCCGAGAATGCATTCTGCATCATTTAGAGGTCCTGAAGACCAAGTTTGACTATGTTTGACCATGAGTTGACCATGGTTGACCAAGTTGAAATTTTGATGGTTTGATGTAAGATAATTAGTTAAGTTGAATTCTAGATTTCTGTGATGATTGAAGGTTGAATATGCAAGCAGTTAATAATATGAATGATCTCAGATTTCAATTTTGATCCCGAAAAAGGATTCTACTTGCTATTTCATTGGAGGAACCTTCATGTATGATTCAGCTCTTGTTAGATTTGAAAAGGTGATTGAAGAATTGTTTAAGCTTTGAATTTTATTCAGCCATCGTGAGATCATGAAAAATTCAAAGAGACGTACAAAATGAAATGCAACCTAAGACCTAGGACCTAGTCACTGATCATGTGTCGATTTGTTATCATCATTGAACTTTTTGCTAACCCGATAAATCAATACAATGCCCACTAGCTATGAAACCATAGACATATGAATATCAATTTGTATGCGCAAGAATCAATACAACACCCACTAGTCAAAATAACCATGCACATATGAATATTGATTTGTTTTTGGAATGTTGGATTAGATATAAGCACCAAGGCACAAGCACCAGGATGACCTGAATATCATGTCCATTTTGATATAGCAATTCGTATAAGCATCAAAACATAAACATTGTGATGACCTGAATACGCCTTGCATTATAAACACATCAAACAATTAAAAGATCATTCTAAATCCAGTGTGAATTACCCGTAGTGACCCTTTATCGTTCACAGCCTTAGGCAAGATCGCATTTCATAGTAGGAGAAAGAACTCATTTCAAAAAGATAATAGTTAGATCAAACTTCCTCAAATTTTTTGGGTATCAATGGTCGAGGTACGCATGGCCATCCAATTTGAGATAGAGGCTCTTACAGTTGGACACCATTTCAATCTAAAATTTTTAAAGTTGTTAGATTTTCACATACAAGCAGAAGACAAAGAAAAGATTATGCCCCCAGTCATCACTCTTTAAATCCTATAAAGGACATCATCGAAGAGCTCGACAGGACACAATATGCAAAAATCTCAATGCAAATCAGTAAGCATACAAGGAGATAAAAGCATGAAACACAGATTATTTTCAGTTCGTGTTTTGATTGTGTTGTTGTAGATACAAAATCCTTTCTGGAGATGAGACAGACTGACTAACTCAACTTGAAGCTTCAAAGGACTCTGACTGGATATGACATGTCTAGGATACATTGGAGGCCATAGGATATGACATTGATTGCCCCCAAGTGTTAAGCATTGATAGGATACAGATGCTCAAGCTGATTGGTGTACAAACTGACTTATTAAAAACTAGAATATATACAGACTAAAGCAGACTGAAAGTAGGGAAAGACCAAGATTGCACTGATAGATGGAGCATTTTGAACAAGTGGCACCCGTTTTCTGGGTTTTCACCATCTTGGTAGAGATTCTATTTTTGCTACCAAGGTACTTGTTTCTAGGTTTTCCCCAAGGCACTTTTTTTTTCATTTTTTTTGTATTTTTCATTTTTTCAATTTTTTTTTTATATTTTTGATATTTTTTTATTTTTTCATGAATCATCAAGGTGCCTATTGCTAGGTTTTCACCAAGATGTTCATTTTTTCATGACTTTTTCTGATTTTTGAGATTTTTTTAGGACATTTTACCAAGCACTAAATGCCTGAGGCATAGAATTTCTTCAGATGGAGAATTTTGATTGGTTCTTGGAGCTACTCTCCTTTAGTCATTGAGAGTTGATAGGCACCAGAGCCAAAATTAGCGGTGACAACAAAGGGACCCAGCCAGTTGGGTTCAAACTTCCCCTTGCGCTCTCTATGGGATTGATTTTTTGGATTCTCTCTCAAGACTAGATCACCAACCTAAAATTCTCTATGTCTAACTTTCTTGTTGTAACCTCTAGACATTCTCTTCTGATATACTCTGAGATGATCATACGCTGCTTGTTTGTGCTCATCTAGTAGTTCAAGTTCTTGCAACCTAGACACTCTGTAGTAATCGTCGGTGACAAGTCCATGCATTCTGATTCTGAGTGATGGGATTTCAACCTCAATAGGTAGTACTTCTTCAGACCCATAAACTAAAGTGAATGGTGTAGCCCCAGTGGGAAATCTTATACTTTTTCTGTAGGCCTAGAGAGTTGGATTAATCATGAGATGCTAGTCTCTTCCTATTTTATTAACTGTTCTGTGCAAGATTTTCAAGAGATTTTTGTTTGAAGCCTCAGCTTCTCCGTTCCCTTGAGGATAGTAAATAGAAGACCAATGTTGTGTAATCTTGAATTTTTCACATAAGTCATCTAGGTCCTTGTTTTTGAATTGTCCCCCGTTATCTGTGATTATAGAGTGGGAAATCTCATATCTGCAAATGATGTACTTCAGGATGAACACAGAGATATGTTTCCTCATTGCTTGTGTTAGAGGAACCACTTCTACCCATTTTGTAAAATAATCTGTAGCTTTGTTATATGGGTATGTCCATTGGAAGAGTGCGGATGGATAGCACCTATGAGATTAAATGCCCATTGTTGAAAAGGCCATTGTGTAGTAAAGGGAATTAGATCCCTCCCTAGAGCATGAATCAAGTTGCCATGTACTTGACACTGTTGACAGTTTTTAGCAAATTTGATAGCATCTTTTTCCATGTCAAACTCCCAAGCAAGATCATATCATGCAGTCCCAATGTCTAGCAAGGTGGAGAACAAGAGGGATTGGCAAGTTGGTGGATGAGATGGAAGACAAGAGAATGAAGGAGAATGAAAGGAAACAATCCTCAAGGGAAAACTCCTCAAGAATACCCAAGCTAGGGAAAAAAATGTCATGTAAAGCACATTTGGACAAGCAATGAAAGGCTAGCATAGGATAAGTCACCAAAGTGTAGTGCCAAAGAAGGAAAGGATGTAGTCCAAAGGAGTAGACATGTCAAGAGGCCTCACAACACTGTGTTTTACTCTTTCTCTTTTTTTTTTAGATCAAGACCAAAGGGAAAAAGGATAGTGATAGGCGAAAATGAATGTAGGAAGATAGATATGAAGGCTAAACATGAAAGAGAATGAAAGCAAGATCACCATAAGATAGCTCATAAAATAGCCAAATGCTCATGTATAGATCAACATTGTCAAGATCAAAGAGAGAAGATGGAATGGATGAAATATGTAGAAGAACTACGCATGATGCCTGATTACAGGTTTTCATCATTTTACTTATCCAAGGTGCCACAAGGGAGTGGTTTTTACCATAGGATGTATTTATTTCTCTTTACTTTTGCTACCAAGGTGCCTGTTTCCAAGTTTTCACCAAGGCACATTTTCAATTTTTATTTATTTTTATTTTCTTTTCAGAAGAAGGCAAGCTCTTTAGATTATTCTCCTTGAAAGGATAAACCATGATATGCCAAGGATTCAAAATGATATGCTCAAAGATGCTGATAGGGAAAGGGAGATGGAAGAGAAAAATGGAGGATAAGGTTTTATGTAAAGCGAGTGAGGTTGGAAGATAGGAAGAATAGGCAAATGAGGAAAAATGATAGAAGGTAGAAGGATAATGAATGGAAAGATTGTGAAAGGGTAGATGGAAAGGAAGGCAAGATCAACATCAACACATACCTTGAAGGGTGGTGAGAGGATGGAGGAAATCCAAATGAAGGAATACGTAAAGGAATATGGCGAATGGATAGCAGAGGTTGTGGTTTAGGCACATGGAATGGAAGAATGTTTTTGGAAGAAGATGAAGTGGAAGTCTTTTGAAGCTTGAATGTCAACTTCACTTTTTGCTCAACACTAGACTCTTTCAAGAGAGACTTTTGAATCCATATAGCCATAGGCTTTTCATTTCTTTTTGGTAATTTCGAGAGAATATCTTTACTAATGAATTTTGGAACCCATACTTGTCTTGTAGTTTTCTTCTTAGATATCTCTTTTGACTTTATGCCTCCATGTCTATTAGAGGAGACATGGTGATCTTCTTTTTTTCATGGATTTTTGTATTGCTTCTTTTTCTTGTATTGAACATTCAAGTTACTTCCAAAGAACTTGGGACTTGTGGAAGAAGAAGGAGGATATGACTGGTTTAGATGGGTGGGTGGATGAAAAGTATTCAAGGGTATGCATCTATGTTGATCTTGAGGAAAGATAGGAGATGGAGGGATGTAAGGACCCAAGATGGATGGAGAATTAGGAGAGTTAGGAGGGGAAAGTGAAGGGACATAAGGACCCAAGATGGATGGCAGACGTGAAGCCCTTAGTAGTGGTGGAGGAGGTCCAAGGATGGATGTTGAAAATGCAAAAGGATAATCAATAAGTTCATCATCATCTATGTGACAACCAAGGACATCAGCATCTTTAGAGTGAGCATTAGGATTTTCAATAGGATTGTGAAAATCTTGAATATGAGCACCTTCTTTGATAGGATTGTTTAAAGCTTGCAAAGACTTAGGAAGAGTAAAAAGTGGAAGTGAACATGGAGTGGTAGAATAAGAAGATGGAAGACTTTGATCTTGACAAGGATCTTTGGATAGCATAAGCTCATAATTTTTCTCTTGATTTTCAATAGGCTTAACATTGGAAGTGACAACACCATTTTTACCAACCTTAATGGAAGTATCAACTTTGGAAAGTGCAAGGGTAGTAAGGTTATTTTGATTGTCAATAAGCTCAACGGTGTAAGTAGTAGCTTGATCTTGCTTAGCAGAAGACTTAAGACATGGTGGAATGAATGGGAAAGGGGATGTAGGATCAAAAGAACCCTGAGGTGGATAAGAGATATGGTGAAAAGGAGTGGATGACATGGAGGGTTCTTGATCTTGATCTTTCTTTATGTTCTTTTATTTATCATTTCTGGAGTCCTCTTGACATGTAGCCACTTCTAAGGACAAGGAAGCATGTTGGGATTATATGGAAGACTTTGGAAGAGATGGTGGAGGACCAGCTAAAGTAGGCATTATAGCATATGAAGGCTTAGGCTCTTTAGTTTTAGCATTATTGAAAGTATTTGTAGCCAAGTGAAGGTTAGTTTGAGTTTCTTTAAGAGGCAGCCTTGGAGGATAACTATAGGAAACTGTATGAAAAGTATCAGGGCTTGTGTCAAATGAAGGTTCTATGAAAGATTTGAAAGACTCGAAAGCTTTTGGAAATGTATGGGTATTGGAGGAAGTAGGGGATGGAAGGTAACCATCACAAGACAAAGGTCCAATATTAACATGATCTTGCTTGAGAGTGTAATCTTTATTTTTAGCCTAAGGTTTCTTGGAGGAGAGATTCTTGTAGTATGCATGTTTATAATCAGCATGATACATTTTATATTCCTCAATAGAAGTAGATGTATCATCTAGATATTGTCCACAAAAGCCATCAAAGTCTCTTTCAAAATCAGAATCATATGGATCACCATCACGATCTATCTAATGTGATGGCCCATTTGTAGTAAGTAGGAACACATGTCGAGGAGGACTCTTAGGAATAGAGGTGTCATAGGTATCATTACATTGTCTATCGTCATAGTCATCATAGTTTCCAAAGCTGCATGTGTCACTCTCCATGGAAGAGGTATCATATTGCTCAAATTTTGTCCGAGGGCATGGTGACATGTACAAGTCTTTATGAAATGGAAAAAGGCATAGAGCTTCCATGGAGAACTCTTTAGATTCCTTCTCTTTCTTAAGATTGTCAAGCTGGACTTGCATAGCATGCATCAGTTTCATCATAGCGGAGATCATAATTTCTTCCTCATGTGTACTAATTCTTTGAGACATGTGTACTGATTCTCAATGGCTACTGCTTTGTTCCTGACATAGTGATTTGTATGATAGATTCTAGAAATAGGTTGTAAAAGCTGAAGTATCTGGTAATTCTGACAATTTTCTAACAACTTTCCAAAATTTTCCCAAATGACACTCTACAGACTCATACAAAAGTGGGTAGTCTATGAAACAATAGTTGCTAAACTTGTATGACAGTGGGTAGGTATCCATACAACAATTGAAAATATCATACGACAGTTGCAAGCAGGATTTTGACTTTTTTGAATTTGCTGGCCTGAAAACTCATACAACATTGGGTACTCAATCATACGATAGATGGGCAGTATTGAAATGACACTTGACAAAACTCGTATGACTTTTGACTTCTTTAAATGATTTTTGACTCCAGAAAGGATTTTACATCAAATTTTGCAAAATTTAAGGTTTTCAATTTTGGATTGTTCGCAAATTGTACTATCCAGATATGAAGATTATACCAGATTTGTTCATTTTTAATAGCCAAGTAGATAAAAAAGCACACAGAATAGCAAGCAAGTGATTTCAAGGACATTTGAAAACAATGAACAAGGGCAAAAGCAACCTTGCACATGAACAATCAAGTGACCAAATTGTGCTAATCCCTAAGAGTACTAATTGTGTATGTTTTGAAAAGTTTTGCAATAACACACATATACCTAAAAATGAAAAATTGGTCTCTCTAGGGTTTTTAGTAATGGTTTAACTCTAGAGCTTTTATGATCCAAAGGGGTGAACTCCAATCCCGGTGCACCAGGGTTTTGACACAGTCTGAGAACTTAATCTTCAAGAGCTACTAGGGAGATCTGAAAACCCAACAATGAACCATACCCATGGAGATTTCTTCCACAAGGACATTTATATAGCGGGTGTCACTACCATGTCTGAAATGGCTATGAATGCTTGAGGTTCCGTCAACGCAGTTTTCCCTATGAAGGGATTGTCTGCTATGGTTAACCCTCTCTAAAGATGACTCACAATAGTATACCACAAGGGGACTTGGCTCCAGATCCAAATTTGGCTGCCAGAAATGTGTGTGTGAATTTTGTACCTAATCTGTATACACAGCACTTCAGTAAAACATTAGAGGTTAGTGATAATCAAAATCTTGCAAGTAATTGAATCAAAACTAACCAGGTGATTTACTACCTTCTAATAGGTGCGAGTATGATGTTCTCAGATTGTTATCAAGATCAGTGACCTTGATGACACCTAAATGAAGGATTTGAATGTAAAATCTAGATATGGAATGAATGCAAATTAATCTATTTTTTTTATATTTTCTATGCAAATAAGAATGAGAAATCTGATATGAATCTATTCTAGAATGAAAAACTGATATGCAATACTAATCTAACAATGATATGCTAAAATATGAATGATCTCACAAAGTTGTTTGATTTGCAAAAGAAGCTCCAATTCTTCAAACACCAATTCACTAGCATAAGTTTGCACAATTATGAGATGATTTGTGAAGCGCTGAGGCCTTAATTTTATAGAAATTCAAGGCTTTGGAGGTGCATAAGAAAAAACCCATAAATCACTCAAATAACTCAGGTTGATTTTTGAGTTATTCTTAAATAAAGGATAATTAACTCACAAAAACATGCAAAAGAAGAGTTCAACTCAAAATAGAGTTTAGCTTTAATTGATAATTGATAGTTATCTGCTTTTATGATTGTGCATGTTTTATTTATGAATTAATTTAGTAATAAAGTGATTTATTTCCAACTTAACTGATTTTAAAAAAATAAAATAATTGATTTATGGGTTAATCAATCATTTAATCAAAATTTTATTAAAAACTATATTATTAAATAATGACAACTTGCTTTAATTAATTAAATAAGAATTTAATCAATTAATCATAGGATTTTGGATTTATTGTCAAAATTAAATAATACAATTTAGAATAGATAGAATTAAATTTAATTAAATAATTAAGTGGCAAATATTAAATCTAATTAATTAAATATGAAAATATTCAATTAATCAAACTTAGGATAAAAGTGATTTATCGCCAAATAATCATTCAATTAAAGATAATTAAGATAATTAGAAATATTGCTAGAAATATTCCCCAGTGCAGAATTTAAGACAATCAATTAAATTCAATGATGTGCAGATGTGCCTTAGGTTAGGACTTCGATGTCGATTTCATTCAATTTGAAGATGTAAGAGGTTAATGAACCTATAGCCCATTTTTGGGGTATTACAACTATGAGGTTGAGCATGAGGATGTAGTTATGAAGTTATTTGTCTAGTCCTTGATGGAGGATGCTAGATATTGGTTTAAAAGACTTCCTGATAGATGTATTCATACTTGGGATTCTTTTGAGAGGTGTTTCAAGGAGCAATATGGTGATGGGCCTAATGCTAGCTTCATGTTGAATGAGTTTAATATCATAGGGAAAAATCATAATGAGTCTGCAACTGAATGTAATATGAGATTTCAAAAAGGCATGCATAAGTTGTTTCAAGTTATGAGGTTAGATGACAATGTTTGTTTAACCACATACTTTAATGCATTTGATGGAAAAATGGGATATTTGTTGAGGGAAAAAGAACCAAGAACTCTTAGAGATGCTTTCAGGATTGCTGTCAATATTGAAAACAATATGAAAATATCAGGAAAGTTGGGTGGGAAGAGAGATGATCCAAAGTTATTTGGGGACAAGAGATATAAAAGGGATAATGAGAGAAATGTTGGAAATAAGAAACCAAAGGAAGATAGATTGGATAAGGTGTTGAATGCATTGAAGGATTTGAAAGCACCTATTAATAGGAATAGCAATGCTCCTGCCAATGAAAAACCTCAGTTCAACAATAATTTTAGTAGACAGAATAGATTGCAAAATTATCCCTACAACACCCAATGGAAGGATGGTAAGCCTATTGTCCCTACTGCAAGAAATAATAATGACAGAGTTGTCCCTGATCCTTTACAAAAATCTTCTATAAATGTTATAGAGGATACACCATGGTGCGCTGCATGCTAGTCTCCTCATTCTGTAGAGCATTGTGTGGTTGCACAATCCATGATTGCAAATGAAAATGATGATAATGAAGAGTTAGATCAAGAAGAAAGTCATGATGACATTGGATGCAACATGGTAGCTTCATATCTAGGATATGAAGACAATTCTGATTTTGATGAAGAAGTAGATGTATGTTTAAGGAGGCACAACCAAGCATTGTTCCATCAGGAGGTATTTTCTGATAATGATGACATTGATGAAAAGACATGTAACATGATCTCTTCCTCTAAGCTAGTAAGTTTGAGGAGACCATCAAGAGAAGAGATTGATAGAATTACTACAGAAATGATTGCCCAAGTGCAAACTAGGGGTATGGTGGCAAGGAGTACAAATGAGAAAGCTGCAGGAATGTTTATAAAGAGTACCAACTCTAGAGAACCTAATCAGAGTAAGTCAAAGGGTGATCACATGGTGAAATTCAGGAATGTGAAGGGTAAGAATTGTGAGTCTAACAAAGTTGGAGTTGAAAAAATTCCTAATGAGATAGAGAAACCCATTAACACAATGGTTAAAGATGAAAATATGAAAGTCACCAATACAACTAATGTATCAGATAAGAAAAAGGATATTAAGGTAGTGTAGATTGAGATTCCCCCATCTGCTCCTGTTGATATGTTAGTTGTATTGTCTCAAATAACTGTCAAGGTCCCATTGTCAGAATTGTTGAAGATCCCTGAACATAAGGACAAAGCCATTGCATGGGTAGATAGTGTTCATGGTAATGATGTTGCATGCAATGAATCTCAGGATAAGGCTCTGAAGGGAGTTGATACTTAGGGATTGGAATCTCAAATTCTACCTATTTATTTGGATAGTTCTGTCAATGCTAGCCTTGAGAATATTGATCCATTCTTTTTAAGTGTCTTTGTGAATGGAATGAAATTGAGAAATTGTATGATTGACAGTGGTGCCTCTAATACTATTATGCCTTTTAAGATCATGGATAAGTTGGGCCTTAAAGTTGATACAATCCAAGGTAGATGTTGTGCTATGGATCAAAGAGAGGTACCAATTATTGGAACTATCAATGCACTGCCATATAGACTGGCAGCTTATCCAGAGAAAGAACTGACAATGAGTGTATTGGTGGTGGACATCCCTCCTCATTATGGGATGCTATTATCTAGAAGATGGAGTGCTGCCATGGGTGGAAGTTTGTAGTGTGATTTTTCCTATGCAACTTTCAAGATTGATGATCAATTTATCAAGATTGATAGAGAGCCAAGAGTATGCCACATGATTGAGAGAAATATTGACTATGAAACTACATGTTTTGTGGATACTGACATGAATTCTTTCAGGGCAGAAATTCCTATGCTTGAAGAGGTACCTACATTGCCCCCCATATCTGTTGAGGTGAATGCTAAATCAGTGAAGGGTGATTTGTGGGTGATGTACTTTGATGGGGCTAGTTGCAAAGATGGTGCAGGGGTAGGTATTTTGCTTATCTCTCCTGATGGTAATACCTACAAGTTCTCTTTCACATTGAATTTTTTTTGTACCAATAACATAGCAGAATATGAAGCATTTTTGTTAGGACTGAGGTTGGTATAGAAGTATGGAATTAAATGCATAAGAGTTGTAGGGGATTCTAAATTGGTGGTGTCCCAAGTCAGATCAGTGTATGCTTCCAAGAACAAGAGGCTTAAACAATATAGAAATGTTGTGTGGGATATAATTGAATTTTTTGATGCCTTCAATATTGAATGAAAGGATACAAGTAACAATAAGATGGCTGATTTGTTAGCCAATAAAGCAATCAATCCCAATGATATTACTTTTGTTGGTCTTTCTAAAGTTGAGATTCAGACTAGGCCTAGTATACTAGACAATGTTGAAAATTGGCAAGTCATTGATGATGATAATGATATCTTGAAATTTATGAATTGTGAAGATCAGTATCATGGTCAAGAATTTGATTGTTCAGCCCTAGTTGAGACTGCAGAAGGAAAGGAAGTTGTCCTTGGTAATGAAGTTATTCAACTTAAAACTAACAAGGTTCCTAGGAGGCTTGTTGTCCTAGAAACTATATTTGACAACCAGGATAGAGTTTAGAAAGATAGTAAAAAAGAGGGTCATGTGGACCTAGAGGAGATAAATATTGGAACACAAGAGGCACCTAAGAAGGTATACATTGGTAGAGATTTATCTCATAAAATAAGAAAGTCTTTAATTGAGTTATTGAGAAAATTTAGGCATGTTTTGCATGGTCATATGATGACCTAAAGGTTTATAGAGAAGACATGTTTCAGCATATCATTCCTTTGAGGGGAGATGCTAAACCTTTCCAAAAAAAACAAAGGCCTATCAATCCTACTTTGGCACCCAAGATGCAGGAAGAATTGATGAAGCTAAGAGATGCTAGAAAAATCAAGCCTATTAGGCATTCTTCTTGGGTGTCAAACCTTGTTCCTATAAGAAAGAAGAATGGTGACATAAGACTTTGTGTAGATTTCAAAAATTTGAACATCAGCTCATTAAAGGATAATTATTGTCTGCCCAATATGGAAGCTATGTTGCAAAGAGTAACCGGATCAGAATTGATGTCTATGGTGGATGGTTTCTCTGGTTACAATTAGGTGATTGTTAAGGAATCAGAACAATTCAAGATAGCTTTCACTAAACCTTGGGGGACATATGTTTATGTGAGAATGCCTTTTGGTCTCAAAAATGCTGGTGCTACTTTTTAGAGGGCAATGGATGTTGCCTTTTCAAATTTCATTAATGATTTCCTTGTTGTTTATCAAGATGATTTGACTACCTATTCCAAGAAGGAAGATGATCATTGTGTTCATCTAGAAAAGATATTTATAAGGGCTTTGGAATTTGGCATTTCACTTAATCCAAGGAAATGTGCACTTGATTTCACTGAAGGTAAGTTGCTTGGCCACTTGGTTGGTAAGCAAGGGGTTAGAATTGACCCTGAAAGAGTGGTAGCTATTGATAAAATTCAAAGGCCAAAGAATGTTAAAGGAATTTAGTCTTTCTTTGGTCAAGTCAATTTCCTAAGGAGGTTTGTAACAAATTTTGCAGAAGTGACTAGACCTATATCTAAGATGTTGATGAAAGGATCTATTATCAGTTGGGAAGGTGAGCCTAGTGTAGATTTCAAGAATATCAAGAAAGCTATTAAAGATGCACCTGTGCTTAAGGCACCTGATTATAATATCCCAATGCATATCTTTTCCTTTGCATATTTTCATACCATTGCTATAGTTTTGTTACAAAAAAATAAGGATGGTTTTGAGCAGCCTATTGCATTCTTCACTAAATCTTTGTAGGCTACTGAATTGAAATATGACATAAATGAGAAATAGGCTTATGCACTTCTGAAGGTAGTTAAGGCTTTTAGGTATTACTTGATGGGAGCAATTGTGATTGCCTTTGTTCCAAGTGCAGCTGTGAAGGATATCTTCTCACAGCAAGAGGTGTCTGGGAGGAGATGCAGATGGATCAATAGAATTTAGGAATTCAATATAGATGTTCAGATCACCAAGTTGGTCAGAGGACAGGGATTGGCAAAATTGATGGCTCAATCCAATCTTGATGCTAATCAGATAAATCATTCTAAAATTGATTATACATGTGATATGGATGATTGTGTTTGGTATCAAGATATCATTTATTATTTGAGAAACATGAAGTGTCCAAATAATATGGATGATAGTAAGAAGTGGACATTGAAATTACAAGCCATCAAGTATGTAATTGTGAAATGCAAATTGTATAGACAAAATTTGGATTGCATACTTTTGAAATGTGTTGATGAAGAGCAAGCTAACAAACTATTGAAAGAAATGCATCAGGGAGTTTGTGGTGGACACTATATGGGTAAAAATACTACTCATAAGATCTTGAGAGTAGGATTTTGGTGGCCCACAATCTTCAAGGATGCAAAGCATTTGGTAAGGAAGTGTGATGCATGTCAGAGGTTCTTTGGTAAGCTTAAATTTTTGGCAAATGTTCCATTAAGGCCAGTAGAAGTGTAGGCTCATTTCCAACAATGGGGAATAGATTTCATAGGGGAGATACCAAACAAATCTAGTGGAGGACATTCTTGGATATTAGTTGCCACTGATTACTTTACAAAGTGGGTAGAGGTTGTACCTACAAGTAATGCTATTAGTAAGGTGGTAACTGATTTTCTATTGAATAACATTGTTACAAGGTTTGGGTGTCCTGAAAGGATAGTGAGTGACAATGCAATGTGCTTCAGGTCTACTAAATATAAGGACTTTTGCAAAGGTTTGGGAATTCAGATTTCTAATTCTTCACCTTATCATCCACAAGGAAATGGTCAGGCAGAATCTACTAATAAGAGTTTGATTAAAATCCTCAAGAGGATCCTTGAGAAGAATAAAATGGCATGGAATGCCAAGTTTCCATTAGCTCTATGGGCTAATAGGGTAACTGTGAAGAAGGCAATTGGTTGTGCACCATTTGACCTAGTTTATGGGATACATGCAAGGATGCCTCAAAACAATTTGCTAGAAATGTATAAGTTTGTTCAAACATATGATGATGATATTGAAGATGACATGCAGTTAAGGATTGAGGATCTCATCAAGTTGGATGAATTCAGGAGGGAGTCAGCTACAAAAAATGCCAAGCTGCAGTTGAAAATCAAAAATCTATATGATAGGAAGGCAGTGGAAAGAAAGTTTGAATCTAATGATTTAGTATTAATTTGGAATGCCATATTCAAGGATAAGGGAAAGCATGGGAATTTTGATCCCATCTGGCTAGGGCCATATCAAATTCATGAGAAATGGGGCCAAGATTCATATCTGGTAAAGGAATTAAATGGTAATATTCAAGAATTTCCTATTCATGGACAATTCTTGAACAAATACTTCTCTTGAGGTATTTTGTTTTCCATGAATAGTAGATAGGTTTGTATATATGTGCATAGCCCTATAAATTTTGTAAAGTTCCCAGTCCCTGGTCTTGTTTTGCCCTGGTTTCAGGTTTTTGCCCTACTTGTCCCCTTTTTGTCTGCAAATTTTGGTCTATGGGTGGTTTGCTTATACCAATGATTCTTGGTTCTTGTTGTTCCTGCAAGAGCCACACATCCCCAGATAGAGCCACTGTTAGCACTTAGAAAAAAATTTCATGGCTCTATCTTCCTTCCCTTGGTCTCTGTAATTATTTTCATGTCTCTGGCACAAGCCCTAGGGAAAAATTTAAAAATCTAGTCATTGCATTTATAAACCTTTCGTTAAACCCTGG
Organism: Chamaecyparis obtusa; assembly: GCA_027943335.1. Classification (NCBI taxonomy): domain Eukaryota; kingdom Viridiplantae; phylum Streptophyta; class Pinopsida; order Cupressales; family Cupressaceae; genus Chamaecyparis; species Chamaecyparis obtusa. The sequence goes on along the minus strand of BSBK01007328.1, from coordinate 235,660 downwards.
CCTCATTCTATTTTTAAGTTACCTTTTTAGGCCAGTTAAAACTCCTAGTTTGCATGTGCCTTTTAAAAGACTTTACTTTGTTTGCGGTTAGGTTTCATGTCTGGCGGGGTCCCCTTTAATTTTTCCTAAGTTTTATTCCCCCGGTGGCATTAATATTTCCTAAGTCTACATGCCCGGCAAATGAAATTTTTCCTAAAGTCTAAGCGTTTTAATTTTTCCTATCTCTGCTTATTCACTCTTGGGCCCCAGTCTCTCTGACATCATCTCAATCTAATGGTGGGCATAAGATCTTATAGCATGTGTCAGAGGCTTGTGAATTTAAGACATTTGTCTGATCTTCCATAGTTGCAATGAATGGCAGAGTGACATGTGGCGTAAAGTGGGCCCAAGTGGGGTCAGAAAGATTTAGCAGTCCTGATAAAAATGGTTAGTGGTGCTGATAAAGTTCAAAGGGTTCACGTGTTCACGGAATGATTTGGCAGTTTTCTAAAGGGTCTGGTGATTCAGCGAAGGAAGGTCGTGAAGTCACTAAATTATTTAGCAGTGGGGTGAAATATTTTGCGAATTAGCAAAAAGGCCTTCGGTCGCCAATTCACTAAATTTGGCCGGGAAAGACATTAAACCCATAAAAAGGATAGATCAAATGGTCAGGAGTTAAAGTTGATCTCAATTTGAATTGTGATCACCGATTTATTACAAGTGCCATAGAGTGACCGTTATTTTTCAAATTCAAACTTTTGCAAAGGGTTTGCAACGACAAGAAGTACCAGAATTCAATTTTTGAGTGGTTAGAGTGGGTAGAAATGATTTGTTTGCTACTACAGTGTGGTCTAGGGCATGCCATCAGTGTTTGCAAGGGTCTGTACCGTGAGAAGAATGGCTCGAGGTGTCTTTGCAGGTGACTGATTTGATCAACTTTCATGGTGGATTCATGATTTTTGGTACAGTACTCTGAGATTTTTCATTAATGGAGATCATTCTTGGATATGAATTGTTCTGAATTGTTTGGCGCTTCATCCCTGTAATTAATTTTTTACTGTTCCTAGTTGGTTGGGTGGTTGAAACCCTAACCCTATATGTCTGAAGCTTGTTGCATCCTATTCTTGGGATTCCAAGGCAGCCAGTGGTATAAGTAGTAGCTTTTTTGACTGAGTGAGGGTTCCAAAACTTCTCTTTTTGGTCCCTAGCTACAAGTTCATGTACATTTTGAAGAAAGAGAAAATGGATTTTGGGCCTGCTTCCTATCTTAGTGTGCTTTGATTATGTATTGATTCTTAACATGTTAATGAGAATGCTATTGGGTTCCGATCCTGCATTTGTGTATGTCTTCTTGTTTTGGTTCTAAGATCATATACGTTAATTTCACAAAGTGGGTTAGCATATGGTGAAAAAAGAGCATTGTGGAGTCATCTCTGAGTTCCTAACAAAGTTAGAATTAAAGTCTTTTGGGTGATTTTAGTGAGTTTACAACCAAGTAAGAATTTGATGTTCTAAGTGTTTGAGGGAGAGGGGTAATAGGCAAAGCACTGATCCTGAGCCTAAGAGTGTTTGATTTGAGTTCTTGGGCTGATGTATATAGTTGGGTGACTCTTTGCCCTGGGTTAAGGCACTAGTCTATTCTCTGGAAGCTTTTCATGGTCTTCAACCACACACACAATTTAAATGATCATACCTTCAGTTCGTTAATAAAGGAATTATTTGAACATCTATTTAGTGACTCCTTTAGAGAAGTGAGTCAAGGGTATACCCACCCTAGCTTAAAGCTTAAAGTGAGGAAGGATCTCATTGTTGATCCTTGTCAATTGGCCCTCTTCCTTGTGGACTTTGGAGTGGTGATAGAGACAAAGTTTTATTAAAATTATCCATCAAAGTGTAAATCTGCAAGTTGAAGATCAAAGGGAATAATCCACAACCAACAGAATTTACTAACTTCTACAATGAGCATGGAATCTAGAGACAAGTGTCTGCATTGAGAACACCACAACAGAATGGCATCGCTGAAAGAAGAAACAAATCAATATTTTATTGTGCGAGGACACTGATGATACAAAAGAATGTTGCACAAAAATTTTGGAGAGAAGTTGTAAGTACTGTTGTCTATGTACTTAACCAAGTATAGTTAAGGAAGGACTCCAACCGAACACCATATGAACTTCTGTTTGGACACAAGCCTAATGTAAGTTATTTCAGAATCTTTGGAAGTAAGTGTTTTATCCTAAAAGATGATAGGAATGGTAAGTTGATTCCAAAGGAGATGAAGGAATATTCTTAGGATATTCTACCCAAAGTAAAGCTTACAAATGTCTGAACAAGATGAATAACAAGATTATTGAAAGTGTAAATGTTTGAGTTGATGAATTTGATGACAAGCTTACATATGAAGAGAAGAGTGAGGAACTTGAAGAATAATAATAGTTTACATACTATGATATCCCTGAGTTTTAATCGAGACTATCATAGACTACTGCAACCGACGGATAGATGAGCAATGCACAGCAACCAGCACAACTGACATAACAAAATGATTATCAAGGAGCACCTGTCAAGAAAGTTAATGAACCTAAACTGAATGCATAGAAGAATATAGAGCAAGATGCACAAGATAGAAGATCCAGGATCTTAGCAAGATTTGTAAGAAGACATATCCTAAAAACTAGATTATTGGAGACAAGAATGTTGTTATGCAAACTAGAAGTAAATCAGGACAAGGTACTTGTTTGGTTTGTGAATTTGAACCTAAAACTGTACAAGTTGCTTTGAATAATGAAGAATGGGTCAAAGCAATGACTAAGCAAATTGAAAAAATCAAGAAGAACAAAACATGGACTTTAGTACCCAGACCAACAGATAAAAATGTAATCAGTACTAAATGGATTTTCAAAAATAAGCTGAATGAGAATCGTGAAGTGACAAGGAACAAGGCTAGACTTGTATGTAAAGGATATCTACAAGAAGAAGGAATTGATTATGGTGAGACATTTTCATCTATTGCAAGACTTGAGGGTGTTAGAATGTTACTGGCATATGCTGCACATAAGAAATTTAAAGTTTATCAAATGGATGTGAACTCTTCTTTTCTAAATGGAATACTTGAAGAAGAGGTCTACATTGAATAGCCTAAAGGTTTTGAAGATCCAGACAACTAAGACAAGGTTTTTAGACTGCACAAGGCATTGTATGGACTGAAACAAGCTCCAAGAGCATGGTATGAAAGACTACACACATATTTGTTAAGTATTAGTTTTATTAGAACAAGTGATAATAGTAATCTATACATGAAAGGAAATTCTGATGACACCATTATCATAGCTGAAATCTTTGTTGACGATATAATTTTTGGAGGAAGAGACAATGTGTGTAAGGCATTTTCTTATGAGATGCAGAAAGAGTTTGAAATGTCAATGTTCGAAGAGATTAAGTTCTTTCTAGGTCTTCAGGTGATTTAGCACAGTGATGGAATCTTCATCACTCAATCAAAATACATAAAAGAGGTATTGAAAACATTCAGCATGGAAGATGCAAAACTTGTAGGAACACTGATGGTTACCTGATGTAAATTAACAAAGGAATATGATACTACCGAGGTTGATAAGACTCTTTACCGATCCATGATGGGTAAATTGATGTATGTAGTACATTCTAGACCTGATATTGCTCATGCTATTGGAATTTTTGCAAGATTTTTTGCTAACCCCAGGGAATCTCATATGATAGCTACAAAAAGAATCCTGAGATACCTTAAGAAAATAGAAGATTATGGCCTTTGGTACCTGAGAGATGGAAAATTTGAATTGAAGGTATATACTGATGCTGATTGGGTTGGTAATGTGGATGATCGTAAAAGTACAACTAGAGGTGCATTTTTCTTTGGAGATAGACTTGTAACATGGACAAGTAAGAAGCAAAGTTGTATTTCTCAGTCAACAGCCGAAGCTGAATATGTTGTTTCTATGACAAACTACTTGAATATAGCTTACATCAAGCAAGTGTTGGAAGGGATGAATGAAGTGATCATAGATCCAGTGACTATTTATTGTGACAACACTAGTGCTATTAACATTTTGAAGAATCTTGTGATGCACTTGAAGACAAAGCACATCTCAATTAAGTATCATTACTTAAGGGAGAAAGTACAAGACAAGTAAGTTAAACTAGAGTTTGTAACATCTAAAGAATAGCTTGCTGATATTTTTACAAAGCCTCTACTAAAGAAAACTTTTCAATACTTGAGGAATAGACCTGGGGTCTGTCCCCTATCTATAGGTCACTAAGGTGATCTAGCATGCTACATGAGCCTATTTTATCAGAAGATCATATATGTTGATGCTAGCATAGATCACACTTTGATTAAGTTCAACGTTGTGATTAAGTTTTTTTTAAATATGGAGACATCAGTATTTCAGATACAATGGATATGTTAGTATACTCATACTTTGTTATTGTTTTCATTTGGCATTGTTGTCAAAGGGAGAGAATAGAAAATATGAATGAATGTTGAAAAAAGGAGAGAATATGATGAATGCTGAAGAAATATAAAGGGAGAGAATAGCAATAGATGAATGAACAAAGGGAGAGTATAGAAACAAAAGAGTCAAGGAAGAACTATATAAAGAAGAGTCAAGGATGAACTATAGAAAGAAGAGTCAAGGATGAACTGTTAGGAATGAATGCAAAATGAGTGCATGAAGAGTTTTTGATGCATTGAGATATTGTTTGGATATGTTTTGTGATCATTCTGTAGCAGTGGAGTGTTGCATTCATGACTGGATTGTCATTGATGTCAACATAGTGATATTTTAGTGAATTGACAAGGAAATAGAGGACTATTTTGATCATAAAAATTTTTATATTGAAGATTGGCTTATGTGGAGTTAATGGAAGCTAGAACATGATGATATTTATTTTTACTTAATAGTGCAAGTCTTTATCTATTGTGGATTGAGAGATAAAAGTGATTTAGTGAAGTTCAGTGATAGACAGGCAGTCAGAGTACCTGATGAAAGATATTTTTGTAAGTAATTATTCTGATGGAATCAGATTTTTCAGAATTGAATATATTATCTTTAGGATGTATTTGAGCTATGGTTAATAGCACATAAATATTAGAGTTCATATGAATTAGTTACAAGCTTTTTGATGAAGATAGTATATCAGAATAGTGTTCTTGAAGAGCAGTTTTGGTAAATTGACTGTATCTTTTTACTGGGATGATATTTTTATTTGAAAAGTTAGATGAAGCATCTAGAAACCTTGAGGATACTTTAGTTAAGAGCACATAAAGTTTTGATAAGCTTTGAGAAAGTTATAGTACCTGGAAGCCGACAATTTTATGTAATTTTTGATGTAACGTGTGAGAACTATTATTTTGTATTTGAGGACTGACTCATTTGTAATTATTTGAGTGTGGTATAATAGGAGGATTTTTTTTCATTATTGTATGTATGAATATGAGAAAGGATATATGATGATGAGTGACATTGATGAGAGAGTTGCGGATCTAGGCATGAAGTGAAGAAAAGGGTCAGTATAGCAGTGTTTGATGATTTGTGAGTGCAGAGATCAGAGTTTGAGGTATTATGATGTTGTGAGTGCAGTTTGGGCATAGTAAGTTGAAGGTACTTTGATCCATATTATTCTAATGAATAATCTTAAGGTCTATTGGTTAGTGAGTTCAGAGATCTTGCCTTGAAGCTGTTTGGGCAGTGGGTCCATCTGTCTTCTTTTTGTTCTTTAGACTCTTAACCAGGTCAGAATCTTTTAACAGGGATTCAAAATCTCCTAACAGGGATTTATATGTACTGAATTTATTTCATAAGACTCCTAATAGGGTCCATCCTCTAACAAGGAACTTTCATATTAGTACATCATTTTGTGGGCATCATTCCCACACGGGGTTTTCCCTTGATTGGGTTTCCTCGAGAACATATCTTGTGTCATTGTGCAAATTGTGTATGGTTGTTTCCATTATTGCATTGGTTATATTGTTAATTAGTGAAAAAGGAATTAAATTGATTAAGTATCAGATAACTAATTCACCCCCCCTCTCTCAGTTATCTTGGGGATCTTTTCTTTCTAACAATTGGTATCAGAGCAGCAGGTCCTTGAAGGAAAAATTTAACAACTTAAGGAGATCTATGGAGAATTTTAGGAAAGAAAGCCCTAAGTTTGATGGAATAAATTTTGATAGCTGGAAGCAGAAGATCAAGGTACATCTCTTGTGTTTAGGACTAGGTTATTGGTTGATTACAAGCAAAGAGAAGGAAGTCATTAGTGAAGAAAGGCTTGAAAGTTGTTCAAATGAGGAAAGAAACATATTTATGTGTAACATACTTGCAGAGGAAGCACTTTTGTTAGCCCTACCAAAAAATGAATTTGGTCAGGTAAAAGATCTACCCAAAGCTCATGATATTTGGAAAGCTTTACATAGTACTTTTGAAGGTGACGAACATGCAAAGTAAGCTAGATTACATAATTGGATTTGTGCATTTGACGATATAAGAATGTTAGAAGATGAATCAATTAGAAGCTATATGGGAAGAGTATCTGAGATTGTTACAGGAATTAAGTCTTGTGGAGGAACAAAGACAAAGCATGAAGTGATATGGAATATTTTGAGAACATTGACACCAGTATTCAAGTAGACAACACAAATGATTGAACAAGTGATACCTTGCACACCCAAATTTTCAAAAGAAACCCTTCTTGGAAGATTGGAAGTAGCAGAAATGAGTTTGAAAATGTCAGGAGAATTACCTAGAATGGAGATAGCATTCAGTGCTCTGAGTATCAGACCTACATTGTCAAGAAGTACAAGCATGAACGGAGATTATGCAAGTAGCAGTAGAATCAGATCTGAAGAAGATAAGAAGATTGAAGAAGGTATTGCACTACTCATGAAAAGAGAACCGGAAGGTAAGAAAATATTTAAATGTTGGACTTGTCAAGAATATGGTCATTATGCATCTTAATGTCCTAAGAGAGTTAAGAAATACAGAAACAAATTTAGAAGACCTGATAAATGTTACTATGTTAATGATGAAGAAATTGAAGAAAGAATTGAAAGACATTTAAGTGACAGTGATAATGATAGTGATGACATAGGATTTGTGGCTATAAAGGAAGAAACTACTGAATCAAAAGTTGTAGAAGAAAAAGCCCTAGTTTCACAAGTAAAAAAGAGATCAGATTGGATTATAGACAGTGGATGTTCACATCACATGACAGGTGACAAAGGAAAATTTATAAAATATAGCAATTATGATGGAGGAGTAGTCAGATTTGGTAATAATGCACCTTGCTTAATCAAAGGTATAGGATCTATTACTCTTGATGGAAAGACTAACACTAATGATGTTTACTTTGTTGATGGATTAAAGGACAATTTGTTGAGTGTTGGACAGCTAGTTGATAAAGGTTATCAAGATTCTTTTACTGAAAGCTCTTGTGTGATTAAAGATAAGGATGGAAATCTAATTGGAAAAGGATCTAGAACCAGAGGTAATGTATTTCAGTTGAATCCTACTGAAATAACATGTTTGATGACTAAAATTGATGACAGTTCGTTATGGCATAGAAGGTTTTGTCATATAAATTTTGATAACATTGTGAAGGTGAGTACTACATTTGCAGTGAGAGATTTACCAAAGATTATGAAGCCTACTAACATGATTTGCAAAGAATGTGTGATGGAAAAATAGAAAAGAAGTTCATTTCCAAGCAAGAAGTTTGCATCTACTGAGAAGTTGGAGATCATTCATACAGATTTGAGTGGACCTACAAGAACTAGAGGATTTCATGGTGAAAGGTACTTTATGATTTTTGTTGATGACTTTACAAGAATGATGTGGGTTGCATTTTTGAAAGAAAAGTCTGAGGCATTTGATAAGTTTAAGATTGTTAAGAATAAACTTGAGATTGAATCAGGAATGAGAATTAAATGTTTGAGATCAGATAGAGGAGGTGAATTTACATCTAAATAATTTGATAATTTTTGTGAGATGAATGGCATTAAGAGACAATTTTCAGCACCTAGAACACTTGAACAAAATGGAATTGCAGAAAGAAGGAACAGATCAGTAATTGAAGCAACACCTAAAGAAACACATTTTGCAGCAGCTAAGAGAATTCTAAGATATTTGAGAGGAACAATGAATTATGGACTGTGGTATGACAATTCTAATGATTTTACATTATGCACATACACTGATGCAGATTGGGGAGGCAGTGTTGATGATAAGAAAAGCACCAGTGGTGGAGCATTTTTTCTTGGAGGAAGATTGGTTTCATGGCTAAGTAAAAAGCAGAACTGTATTTCACAAAGCACAGCAGAGGCAGAGTATGTTGCAGCAGTAAACAATTGTAATCAGATTATTTGGATGAAGAAAATGTTGAAGGACATTGGGATAAAGTTTGAAGAACCTATTACCATACATTGTGATAATACAAGTATAGTCAGTTTGTTGAAGAATCCAGTATTACATTCAAAGACAAAACACATAGAGATCAAGTATCATGTTGTGAGAGAGAAAGTTGAGAAGAAAGAAATCAGACTTGAGTACATCAGTACCCATGAGCAGATAGTAGACATATTTACTAAACCATTGCTGAAGGATACTTTTGAGTATTTGAGAGGTATGCTTGGGGTCATTCCCCAACCTTCTATTGAGTAGAAGATGCAGAGAATTGCATCTATCCAGTGGTTTATGTATCTATCTTTTCTAGACCAGATGATGGTAATTCCTGAATGGGGGAGTATTTGTGTTTGAGCTAATTCATTGAGGACTCTAGTGCATGTATTTTTCAAAATAGTGTCTATTGACATTGAGCTATTGTTTGACATTGTCATTGATGTCAATGGGGGAGAGATTCATGAAAAACATCATAGTAATGCAGCATATGTTATGGGAGAGAGATTCATATTGTTTTATGTCTTTGAGGGAAAATAAGAATTGTATATGTGAAATATTAATAGGAAAATGAAGCAAGATTTGAGAAATTCAATTTATTAATCTTTGTTGGATTTTTGGAACATTGGATGTTTTTCATCCGTGTTGCCATCAATGCGAATGGGGGAGATTGTTAGGAATGAATGCAAAATGAGTGCATGAAGAAATTTTGATGCATTGAGATATTTTTTGGATATGTTTTGTGATCATTCTATAGCAGTGGAGTGTTGCATTTATGACTGGATTGTCATTGATGTCAACACAGTGATATTTCAGTGAATTGACAGGGAAATAGAGGACTGTTTTGATCATAAATAATTTTATATTGAAGATTGGCTTATGTGGAGTTAATGGAAGGTAGAAAATGATGATATTTATTTTTAGTTAATAGCACAAGTCTTTATCTATTATGGATTGATAGATAAAGGTGATTTAGTGAAGTTCAGTGACAGATAGGCAGTCAGAGCACCTGATGAAAGATATTTTTGTAAGTAATTATTCTGATGGAATCAAACTTTGTAGAATTGAATATATTATCTTTTGGATGTATTTGAGCTATGGTTAATAGTGCATAAATATTGGAGTTCATATGAATTAGTTACAAGCTTTTTAATGAAGACAGTATATCAGAATAGTGTTCCTGAAGAGCAGTTTTGGTAAATTGACTATATCTTTTTACTGGGATGACATTTTTATTTGTGGAGTTACATGAAGCATCTAGACACCTTGAGGATACTTTAGTTAAGAGCGCATAAAGTTTGGATAAGCTTTGAGAAAGTTATAGCACCTGGAAGCTGACAGTTTTATGTAATTTTTGATGTAACGTGTGAGAACTATTATTTTGTATTTGAGGACTGACTCATTTGTAATTATTTGAGTGTGGTATATTAGGAGGATATTTTCTCATTATTGTATGTATGGATATGAGAAAGGATATATGATGATGAGAGAGTTGTGGATCAAGGCATGAAGTGAAGAAAAGGGTCAGTATAGCAGTGTTTGATGATTTGTGAGTGCAGAAATTAGAGTTTGAGGTATTATGATGTTGTGACTGCAGTTTGGGCATAGTAAGTTGAAGGTACTTTGCTCCATATTATTCTGATTAATAATATTAAGGTCTATTAGACAGTGAGTTCAGAGATCTTGCCTTGAAGCTGTTTGGGCAGTGGGTCCATCTGTCTTCTTTTTGTTCTTTAGACTCTTAACTAGGTCGGAATCTTTTAACAGGGATTCAAAATCTCCTAACAGGGATTTATATGTATTGAATGTATTTCATAAGACTCCTAATAGGGTCCATCCTCTAACAAGGAACTTTCATATTAGTACATCATTTTGTGGGCATCATTCCCACATGGGGTTTTCCCTTGATTGGGTTTCCTCGAGAACATATCTTGTGTCATTGTGCAAATTGTGTATGGTTGTTTTCATTATTGCATTGGTTATATTGTTAATTACTGAAAAATGAATTAAATTGATTAAGTATCAGATAACTAATTCAGCCCTCCCTCTCAGTTATCTTGGGGATCTTTTCTTTCTAACATGAACTATATAAAGAAGAGTTAAGGATGAACTATGACAATGTTGTAGAATAGATATTGGTATGGGTATGGTATATTCATATTATTTGAGTTGCCATCAATGCCAAAGGGAGAGATTTTTAAGTCTACAACTGATTTATTATATGGAGAGATTGTTGAATAAGTGATTGAAGACTACAGAGCTGAAGATGGATAGATAATACTATTTACTAAATCAGTATGATGTTTTCATTAATGTCAACTAGTTTCTTATTAGTTTGACAATACTTATCTTGTAAGTTATTCATTACCGAGACATCTGAAGAATGGTGGAAAAGGTCACAGTAGATGAGGTTATGGAATTCTTTGGATAACTTTTTGGTGAGTCTCTGATCTCATTATGTTGATCCTAGTACGTGGTATTCATCTATTATGAAGAAAGGAATTCAAAGATACAAAGCAGTGTTGGTCGATAAAAGAAGAAAATTTAGTGTTTACCGAGATTCTTAGTATGAACATCGACGATAGTATACACTAACGTAGTGTGTTGTATATCAAGCACAAGTTTAACCGATAAGGTTTACTGACACATTTCTTTGACTTGACCAAGAAGAATAGAAGATCATTTAATGATGTTGTAGGCCAGGAAGATTGATGACCTAGCACCTCAAATCAGTGTAAAGATTTGAAAAGGAATAAAGTTTGTTACAAGATCAACAGCTGAAAAAATTCAAGAAAGATCTAACGAAGAAGATTGAAATGTGTTAAAGACACATCTACCAAAGAAGGTTAAAGCAGCAAAAGAAATGAACAGGATTAAGTGGAAAAATCTAATGGATGAAAATGAAACGGCTTACTTGTTTATTTAAGGAGAAAGAAAATACATTGTATTTATCAGAGAAGAAGAAGGAGATACTATAGGAAGTTGAGTTTGAACTTGTATTCATGCAATTTCTAATCAATTGGTTACTGAACCGAGACTATAGAAACTGAGCTACATAGAGAACAAACTAAGCTACATAGAGCATAGTATTGATTGATTGTAAGTGAAGTTGATTTAAGATCTGAACTATTAAATGGTCATAAAATATTGTTTGAGCATAACATTGATTCATAATTTGCAATTTTTTGTAATAAGGCAAATCAAACTACTGTTACTTGCTAACAATTTTAATGAGTGAAAATCTCTTAACCGAGTGGGCTTTTAAGTTCTGATTGGTGTTTCATTCTAATCAGTGAAACATGGTTATCCTATAAATTAGCATAGTGAGTGACAGAAGATTGAAAGATAAATCCTAGTGAAAAATCCTCTAACCAGGTCACACCTAACAGTGTGCATTGTAACCTTTAACAAGGTTTGGTCCTCACAGGCCTCACTTCAAAAGAGTGAAATTTTTGGGTTGCGGGTTCCTAGGTGGTTTTTCCCTTAACAGGGTTTCCACGTTAAAATCTTTTGTGTTATGTGTTGAGCATGTTATCTATTTGTTATCATACTTTAGATGTTAACTATTAGATTTAATCGGTAAATCAATTGAGCTATAATAGTAAATCAGTAAAACCAATAACAGAGAATAAGATTTATGTTTACCGATTGAGAAAAATTTGAGAAAAAATATTTTGGATTTTTCATTTTGTTTTGGGACTTGGATAACTAATTCACCCCCCTCCCTCTCATTTATTCTAACACTAACACCGCCACAAAGTGGTTTTCACCATCAGAACCATTTTTCTTTTTTTCTTTTTCTTTTATTTTTACACTGAGGTACTTAATATTAGGCTCTGTCATACTTGTAGGTTCACTGGTGGAAGAGACTATGGGTTCAAGAATATTTAGATAACAAGTAGTTTCGTAGTCATTCTAAAATGTAAGGAGTTGTGTCTCTTGAGAGAGTTTAGACCAATCAATCAAATGGTTGTTGACCAGGGGTAAGTTGATGACTGGTTCAACATTGTTTATGTGGAAGGTGTTATCTCTGGTGACTATATAATTAGGATTCATCCAATCTCCCTCTAAGATACCTAAATTAGGGTTTGTCCTACCAAACAAAGCGTTGTCCACTAAGGCAATTCGAGGAGTCCAATCCTCTAGTCCTACACTAGGCTCACTGGTCACATCGGGTTGAGTACTATAAGTATGGACAACATCCATGTCTAAATCAACTGTTGCATTTGAAAGTGAGTCCCATTCAAACTCATGTGAGTATGTCTTTGAATTAGTATTTGGGCCTTGTGATGTAGAAGCCTCAAGGTTGGGAAGGATCTCCCCTTCTCTAGCACTAGCGTTGTTACTATCTGACGCAACTAGGATAGAAATGCTTTCAATTGTCAATCTAGCATTCATATAGTCACTATTTGTCATAGTTAGGATAGGAGGATTGTCAATTGTCAAATCTTTTGAATCTCCCCAAAGGAGAGCTATTGAAGGCACCCAATCATCAGACATGTCTTGCTGATTAGAAAGATTAGGTGTGTAGTATGAGTCATTGTCACTGTCCATCGTAGTTGGGATAGGGATACTTGTTTGTTTCTCATTTTCAAAACCTAAACCAATTGTTGACTTATTCCTTCATCCAAAAAGGGCATGGTTAAGAGGTTCAGCTTTAGCATCCAACCTATGACTAAGGGGACCATGTCCTGGATAACCCATATTCTTGACCAATGTATACCCTCTCCCATAAGCTCTAGGAGAAGGTACAAAGTTCTCATTATGTTGGTATTTCTCTTCTTAGTAAATCCAGTCCCTAACAAAAACCTCTTCTTTTTCCTCTTGAATCAGAACTAAGGACTCTACAAATTTATCGAACAATGTCATGGCTGAAAATGAGGGCTTCATTTATTGAGAAGGTTTTCCATAAGACCTAGGAGAAATTGGCAATTTTGTTAATGTATCTATTTTTTAATCCCCAATACGAAGGTCTATGGTCTTGAATTTATTCTTCCATTGTTCAAATGTAGTATCAAAAGTGTCAGCCTCCCTATTCAAAGGAATATGAGACCTTGCTAAAATTGTGTTGACTGATAATGTGCTATCCCCTGGTATGCAAATTTCTACTCCATTATAAGGGAACTTCACACACTGATGATAAGTAGATGGGACTTCTTGCATCTCATGTATCCATGGTCTACCCAAAAAAATATTGTAATCCAAAGGACCAGTGTCAACACTCTAAAACAAAATGTCTTTCTCTATGGGACCAATTTGGATAGGAAGAACAGCCACCCCTTTAGAACTACATTCTGCTTCATCATAAGCCTTAATGGTGATCTTCTTTCTTGTATCAATGACTTCTTTTGAATAACCCAAGGCCATCAATAAGCTCAAAGAGTAGATATTAAGCCCAGCACCCCCATCTATCAACATGCACCTCACACGGGTCTTGTGGATCATAACCTCTATATGAAGGGCCAAATTGTGTGGGTGGCTTAATGACTTGTCATCTTCTTCTAAGAATGTAAGGTAGTGAGGGCTAGCCAAGTGGTTGACCATATTCTGGAATTGGTCTACATCTATATCATTAGGTATCGCAAAGCATCCTCAAGGACACGCTTATGTCTAGGGGATAATTCCAAAATCTCAAAAATAGATATCTGCACTAGTGTCTGTTGTAATTGATCAACAAGGTTATAGTTCAAATCAGGACCAATGACAAATTTAGGAAGAACACCTTTTGACATTGGTTGTTTAGACTTGTTGGAGCTAGGACCTCTAATAAAAATGGGAGCTTGAGACTGACTCCTAGTGATAGCATTGAGGGGTTGAGACATCCTTCATGAGTGAGGACCTCTTAGCACTACAACGGATCCTTCATCAAATATGGGAGGTGAGTCATAACCATAGGGATCTTTCCCTCTCATCATGTTGACATTATCATCAACAACTTCAAGCATATTAATAACATTCTCAGTAGCTGTGTAAGTGTAGTTGATAGCGGCCTTGCCATTCTTACCCTTAGAGTTTTCTCCTTTCTCATATTTGGGCAAGGGTTGTTTAAAATCTTTATGGTCAGCATTTGTGGTCAACCAATCAACTTGTAATCTTCCACTTTCAATAAGATCTTGGACAAGATGCTTGAGTTTAAAACAATTTTCTATATCATGTCCAATTCCATTGTGAAAGACACAAAAAGCCTTCTCATTCCACCAATGAGGATTAGGATCCGGTATGCAGTGTTTGGCAGGATCCTGAGGCTGTGCCAAATTATGAGCAATCAACATTTTGAAAATATCTTCATATGAGTCCCCAAGTTTGGTAAATTGTCTCTTTTCTATTTTAGGTCTCCCTTGATACTTGGGTTTATTCTCTTGTTGTTCTGAAGATGTTTGTAGCTTCATGGCTTGGAATACATTAGAGAGATTAAGAACTCCTTCATTATTAGGTTTTGATGAGTCAACAACCCCATCATTGACCACTTACTTATTCTTATTCCAATAAGAGTTCTTTTTGTCCTTATTACCATTATGATTGTTGTTTTGGCCAAAATGCCTTGTTCTTTTAGGACATCTTCTATGCGACATGCAGTCTCTACCATGGTATCAAAAGAGCTAAAAACCATTTTCCTCACTTCATACCTTAACTCTAGTATTAAATTTCTCATAATTATGTGTGTTCTTTCTTCCTCAGGAATCATTCTAGGATACTTTGAGCACAATCGTCTCCATCTTTGCAAGAAGGTGACAAAAGGTTCTCCTTGATTTTGTTTGAGTTTGCACAAATCAAGCATTGTGACTGACCTTGATAGATTGTAAGTAAAATGTTGGACAAATCTTTGGACAAGTTATTTAAATGTCTTTACTGGAGGAGTAAGGTTGCTAAACCACTCCATGGCTTGACCTTTTAGACTCCTTGGAAATAATCTCATTAAATAGGAGTCTTCATGATGAAAAGAAAAGCTCATTATATAAAATTGTCTAACATGGTCATGAGGGTCACCAATGCCATCATATTTGTCATAATTTGGGAACTCAACCTTCTTAGGAAAATCAATCATCACCACATTTTTGTCTATAAGGTTGGGACATATGGAGTCCAAATTGAATGTACTCTTAGGAGCTTTCATTTTCTCTATGTTCCTTTGCATTTGCATGATCACCTCGTTGGTTGAAGGATTTTGTTTCTTAATCTTTTGGTGCACATCAAAATCATATGGGACCTTGGCACCTTTTTTTATGAGACTTTCTAGGAACTGATCCTTATTTTTTTCCACATATCTTTCTACATATTCTTGAAAAGATGGTTCTTTCTACATAGTCATAAAATCCATATGATCAAAGTTGGCATAACTTCCTCCATGTTGTGAGCCATGATGTGCTCACTAGGAGGGTTGCTTTGAATGTCTAGGAGGTGACTGTCTCCTATGGTGATCATATCTTGAAGTCCTTCTACCTCTAGGACTTGGGGATCTTGAGGGTGTCCTTGACCTTCTTCTAGGACTTGGTGAGTGGGTAGATGGGGGTGAGTTGGTCCCACTATTGGTACCCCTCCCATTGAATCAATTTTGGAGTTATTTTGCATAGAGTCTATCTTCTTCTTCTTGGGTGACTCTTTTTCTTATGTCCAATAATGCACATTCCTCTTCCTCTAGTTGTCTAAATTTCTCCCTTTTGGCAGCATTTTCATCTAGATATGCTTGCTTCTCCCTTTCAATGCTTTTCAATCTTGTACTTGCATATTGAGAGGTATCTTTTAGTGGAGAAGGTTACCTTGAATGTCTGATTGTGTTAGCCGCATTGATGTGGTGGTCACTAGAATCATTGTTCTGGTCTTCATGTTGTGACCCTAAATCTAAGTGAGTTTGTTGGTAATGTCTCTCAGCTCATTGGTGAGCATCGAGATACCTTGTGCTAATAGGAGGTGATCCATGTGGACTAGCATATGAAGACCTAGAAGATGTCATGTTACCCCTATGTCGTTGAAACATGTCATCAAGAGTCTAGTTTATTGCTTCTCTTTGTTGTCGAGTGAAAGTGTAACTGATGTCCATACTTGATGAAAGAGGTGCTAAAGAGGTACTCACTTCACTGGGATGGCCTGTTGGATTAAAACAAATCTCAAATTCACTCTTAGGAGATTGATAAAAAATGGGTTCTTTTCCCTTGTGTTGTTAACCAGTCTTAACTGGTGGTAACTAGCTAAAGACAATAGGGGGTCACTTCTCTTGATTGACTTGGTACCTTGTTGTAACTGACATGAAAGAAAAAGATTCGTAATGATAGGGTGACCTCTCAAAGTGTCAACACCAAACTAGGATAATCAAAGTTCTCTATTGTCCAAAGAGAAATGAAAGGATAGAAATATCAAAAGGGGGCTTTACCAACACTTTCAAAGAGGTGCTTCAAATGAAAGGGTGACTACCCTTGCACTTTTGAACCAGGAGGTTGGACAAGGCCAAAATATAATTGAAATTGAGATTAAATGAGAATGATTTGGACAATAAGAGTACTAAAATTTTCCAAGAATGTAGCTAACAATTCTAGAGATAAACTGTTTGATGCAGTGAAAGGTAGGAGAATCCTTGATGGAGATGTCCTAGCCCCCAGAAAATAACCACACAATAGAATATAATAACAATACAAAGATTTAGAACCACACACTGCCAATACTCATAATAGAATCATTATATTTTCATCCAACATGTCTGACTGTAAGGCCTTCCGGGTTATGGCCAAACACAATGCAATTACAATAGAAACTCCATAAGATCTCATAAGATCCAAACTAAACCCTAGATAGCCTAGATCCACACACTGGTAGGAACCCCCAAGGAAGATCTAAACTTGTGCTCGCAAGCCCACCAAGAAATCCCCTTGTTTCCCAAGCCACAGCCACTAGCTCCTCTCAAAGCTCACTCCACAGTCACCTCCTCTTCTCCTAGGTGGATGAATAATGACTAAAGATTTCCCCCACAACCCCTACTTATACCAAACTAAGCCGCAAGTCAGCCCAGAACATAAATTAAATACAAACACATAAATTAAATGCCACAAGTCGGCCAACAACAATAATTAAATGCCCAAAATTGATGTCTTAGAAAAATCATGATATCTCCTAGCTCTGAATGAATTAGAACTTGTGATTCAAATTGTACGTATAAATATAGGCCCTCTTCAATCCCTAAAATTTTTAGCCTCTAACTCTATGTGAAAAATTACTTATATGGCCTGTAATAGGCACCAAATTCCTAAGCAAGGCTGAGCTCCTCCTAGGCCATGTTGAGCAACCAAGACCATGCCAAGTTCCATTAAATACATCAAAACCAATTACCCAAGACCCAAGTAGGTTTATCCAACTCTACCAAACCCCTCACAAATGAAAATAAGTCCACACAACTCCATCAAATCTCCCAAACATGCAGGATAGCCAACTACCCTGGGATGCTCCTGCATCAAACTCCCCAAGTGCGGAAAGAAGTATGCCTCATACTTTGATGCCAAATGAAATATCTACAACCATCTTCATCTTCACCAAAGGCTTCCACTCCAACAGGGACAATAGAACCAACATGAAAATCATCCAAATCCGCATCCATCTGTCAACCACTAGAATCTCAACCATCCAATCAACATGCTCACTCCCACGAACAAACTGAACATCTTACCTCACCAATAACCTCTGTAACTTATCAAAACCATCAATTTCCTCAAGCATGAAATTGACATCAGAAATATGTAAGCTTAAATCCACAATAGGAGCAACATGTAAATCCTCAACCATGTCAACCACCAACAGGTCTACATCAGGAACATACAGATCCACAGTATCATGTAGATCCTTAACCACATCAACAACTAGTGAATCCACACCAGCAACAGCCATATCAACAACATCCATATTACCAACATATGGATCATCACCCTTAGCAACCTGATTATCCATGACCAAGTTCTCCATAATTTCCATGTTAGACTCAACCAACTGATCATGAAAACCAATCTCGATCACAGCATCAACAAGGTTAGGAAGCTCCATAGAAACATCCACAAGTTTCTCCGCAAGTTCCGCATCAGCCTCCACACACTAATCAACAAAACTAACTTCCATCTTGACCTTGCTATGCCCTCTTCTCTCTTGAACAAGTCTTCTAACCAGCCAGACAACTCACTTCTTGATTGGTAGACTCCAACTCCATGGTTTCAAGATCTCTCGAACTCTCTTATGAAATTTATCCTGAGATGGGTCACTCTCAACCATCCCTTCCTTAACTCAATTAGTTAATCTAGCTTCCAACCAAGCACAAGTCTTTGAAATATTCTTCTCCACCACATCATGGAGTTTTACAATCATCTCAAGGTCCAATCTTCTTAGAGCCATCTTCCAAGATCTTTGCAAACCCTCTGCAACAAATCACCAACTAGATCCAACCTTCACTCCACCCAAAGTCCTGATGCAAATTGCCTCACATTTAGCACTCTATCCACACACTCAATAAAAACCGTGTGATGATAAACTCCTCCCAAGGTCCTAGTGCAAACTACCTCACATTCGGTGCTCTATCCACAAACTCAAGAACAACCTCCGCTCTGATACCACTTGATGTAGTGCAAGGTAGGAGAATCCCTGATGGAGATGTCCTAGCCCCTAGAAAATAACCACACAATAGAATATAATAACAATACAAAGATTTAGAACCACACACTTCCAATACTCATAATAGAATCATTATATTTTCATCCAACATGCCCAACTGTAAGGCCTTCTGGGTTATGGCCAAATACAATGTAATTACAATAGAAACTCCATAAGATCTCACAAGATCCAAACTAAAACCTAGCTAGCCTAGATCCACACACTGGTAAGAACCCCCAAGGAAGATCTAAACTTGTGCTCGCAAGCCCACCAAGCAATCCCCTTGTTTCCCAAGCCACAGCCACTAGCTCCTCTCAAAACTAGCTCCACAGTCACCTCCTCTTCTCCTAGGTGGATGAATAATGACTAAATATTTCCCTCACAACCCCTACTTATACCAAATGAAGCCATAGGTTTTCCCTGAACATAAATTAAATACAAACACATAAATTAAATGCCACAAGTCAGCCAACAACAATAATTAAATGCCCAAAATTGATGTCTTAGTAAAATTGTTATATCTCCTAGCTCTGAATGAATTAGAACTTTTGCTTCAAACCGTAGGTAGAAATATAGGCCCTATTCAATCCCTAAAATTTTCATCCTCTAATTCTTTGTGGAACATTACTTATATGGCCTATAATAGGCACCAAATTCCTAAGCAAGGCTGAGCTCCTCCTAGGCCATGCTGAGCAACCAAGACCATGCCAAGTTCCATTAAATACATCAAAACCAATTACCCAAGACCCAAGTAGGTTTATCCAACTCTACCAAACCCCTCACACATGAAAATAAGTCCACACAACTCCATCGAATCTCCCAAACATGCAGGATAGCCAACTACCCTGGGATTCTCCTGCATCACTTTTTCACCAAGAATAACCTTCTAACTTGACAACTATTTCCAAAGTGACCTTGTAAATCAATTGATGCTGTCCCTAGAGGGAAAAAACTATAGGTTTATATCCAAGACAGGTCTCTAATGATAGAGAAAGAAACCTACTCAAAGACCTAATCTTACTAACAGTAACTGGAACTGACTGAATTGAAAATACAATAGAAACTACCCAGGCAATATACTTCAGGCTAACAGAGTGATACACCTATAACAGGGTGATATTTCATCCTTTATCAGGTGATAGACCTGACAACAGCTAGGTGATAAACACCAGGCAAGGCAGGTGATAGACTTTAGAGCGAACTATCGCATTATATAATTTCCCACTGTAGATGATACTAATGCTGATTTATATGACACTTGACCAGATTGTGCAAATTTTCATGTTTTAAGGTCTCATTTTTCAAAACTTTGAGTCTAAGGGTGAAGATTTTGGGCTCAATCATAGATTTAGTAGGATTTTGATAGGTTTACAAATAGTAAAGGATCAAACATGTCTCCAAACACTTGAAACAAGGGCAAAAGCAACCTTGCCAAGACAAACACTTGTGATATCAAAATTTAAAAACCACCCTATGAATGCTACCAATTGTTTGTATGTTGAGAAGATTTACACTGGTATCATAGAATTGAAGACACTTCAAGCAATATCTATCCTAAAAATTCAAGGCTCAATACTTACCAACTTAGCCCACAACTTGATGTTCCCTCACCTCACACAAAGTCGTTAGCCACAATAGATGTTGGCTTTGTCATGGAAGTGCCAAAGACACAACCAAAGGAACACATATGGTGAGTATCTTAAGGTGATCCAAGTTGTTCCACTTGGATCAATCCTTTCACTAAGAAGATAAGCGGCTAAAATAAGGTGGCCTCTATCTAATGGTTCTTAATAAGGGCTTCCGTTCACAACACCCCTCTTGCTCCTCAAAAAGACTAGGACCTCACGGCCTCAAAAGTACCTTAAGCATTCTTTCTCAATGCTTTCCCCATGGTCACAATCTCATGAGCTACTCACATCAAGTGAAGACAAGTGTTATGTTTACCAAGGTTTTGTGTCCTCAATAGCCTTGCATTTATAGTTGTTTGGAAGAGCCAGCAAAAGGCTTGTCCCCACTTGGGTCATTCCTCTTGATTGCTCAAGAGCAAGCCCTCTAAAGGATTCCTACAACTAAACAAAAAGTGGATCAACTTGTGAGGTTCAAGATTTTTGTTTCACCACAAGGGTGAAGAGCATACTCCCCTATCTCAAAGTATCTCCCAAACATGCCAAGAAGAGGTTCAATTACCCTCTTGCTTCCAAAATTCTAAGATGGGTCAAGATTTTTTGGTTCACCACAAGGGTGAAGAGAATACTTCTCCTACCACCTCAAAATCTCTTCCACAAGATATTAAGATTCCTATGAAAATGAACAAATAGTAATTGCCACACTTGAAATGAAATAAAACACAAGCACTTGATATTGTATATATTTTTTTTATTTTATGCTTTTGGGAAGCCCTACAAAAATAGTTAGTAGCCCTTTTAGCATGCAATATGGAAAATTCCTTCAAGAAAGACCACCTAAAAAATAACTTGTTAGACCAACAAGAGGTTATGAAAACCCAAAATCTGAATGAAATGAAGAAAGATCTAACTAAAGATGTAAATTAACTATGTCTAAATGTAGTGAACAGAAACAAAAAGCTATCTAAAATCAAACTCGGCTAAATAAACTCAAATTAAAACTCTCTACTAGTATGGGAAACCCATTGCAGACACCAGAAACATTGCGTGATATAGTTCTATATAATAGTGTGATATTTTAAGTATGAGCAATATTCTGCCTTAAGCCAGGCGATACTTCATCTGACACTAGGTGAAAATTCTTACAATAGTTAGGCGATACTTCAATCAGGTGAAGTATTATATGCATATGTAGAGAACTATCATGTGATATACCTGGACAGTATCGCATGATACATTGAGACAGAAAAATAGACACTGAAAATCAAGCCAAAATTAATCTAAAAAATTGACGGAAATGCAAAAATGAAATGACAAAGTTAAGCTACTCTGCCCCATGGTGGCTGCCAAAAATGTATGGTAAAAATGTGACCACACTTCTATGAATCATTACATGCAAGAAAACTCAAGAATGATCCCTCACAAATCAATCCATAGCTCTCTATGCATGGAGTTGCAAGATTTGTTAAATTGCTCTCAGCTAGAGCTATAAACTCATTACCTTGCTAGTCAACCACACAATGAGAGATTCCAAATAAAAGACAATGAAAACAATGCCAATATCTCCAATGAAATCAATATGAATGCAATGTAATGTAACCTATATGAGTATGCAAATTACTCTATGAAAATGCAAGTACAAATTATGCTATGAAAGGAAAGTACAAAGGATTACAACCTTCCTAATTAGGCTATGTGAGATTAAACTATTGCATAAAAGGAAATCTACACTAAGAATGCCATTATCAATGAAACTATGAAAGCAAATATGAAACTAAATGAAATGCAACAAAGATCTTCAAAGCTTGGATGCAAGAGTTGTCTTCAAAGAGCTCCAAAATGACCTAAGAAACCTGCAGCATAACATTAGCATAAAACACAAAGATGTCAAATGAGGAAGAGAGCTCTTCTTTTATAGAAAGTGAGAATCAATGGACAATCGAGATTAAGAGGCAAAAAGACTTAATCAACGGTGGAGAAAAATGGAAGCTTGATCCTTGTGCACAAATATCCTCCAATGGGAAAATAGAAGTTGAATTTTGTGTCTATATAAGACAAAAAGTACTTTTTCTCTTTTTATAAAATAAGAACAATGCTTTATTTGTGCAACTTAGGATAAGAAGAAAAGTGGGGACTTTTTATTTAATAAAAGGGGAGGAAATATTTCTTTTAAATAAATAAAGAGTTTAGGATAAAATGGTTAGCCCAAGGTAAATAATCAAAAATGATGAAATAGGATTTGATCAAGGAAATTGATATAATTTGAAAATGTTGATTTTTGAAAATATTGATTCAGGAATTTGATAAATTGCAGAAATGGGGCCCAAAGTCTAAGCGACCATTTTAGGGTGCATACACTACCAAGCCACCTATTTCTAGGTTTTCACCAAGGCACATTTTCTATTTTTTTGATTTTTTTGCTTCTTTTTTTTTGTTTTTTTTGTGAGAGATCAAAGCACCTATTGCTAAGTTTTCACTAGGATGCTCATTTTTTCAGTACTTTTTATGCTTTTTAGGAACTTTTTAGCATCATATATGATTTTTTTTTTTGAATTTTTTCAGGATCATAAAGAATATGTACAAAGAGCTCAAGAACCTTAGGCATAGAACTTTTTCAGATGTAGAACATTACTAGGCTCAGTAAGCTCTTCTCCCTCAAGTGTAGATAGATGATAGGCTTTAGAACCAAATGCCACTGTAATGATATAAGGTCCTAACTAATTTGGCTCAAACTTTCCTTTCTGCTCTTGATTTTTCTAGTTTTTGGGATTTTCTCATAGAAGTAGCTCACCCACCTGGAACTCTCTAGGATGAACTTTCTTATTGTAAGTAGTAGACATTCTTTTCTAATAAGTGGGCATGTGATCAAAAGTGGCCTTGCGGCATTCTTCCAAAGTAGTAAGCTCATGCATTCTCATGGCCCTCTGGTCTTCATCGGTAATCAAACCATGGAGAGAGACTCTTAGTGAAGGTATTTCAACCTCTAATGGTAAAACAACCTCAGAACCATAGACCAATGAAAAAGGTGTGGCACCTATAGGAGTGCGAATAGAAGTTCTGTAAGCCCATAGTGTAGGATTGATTTGTAGATGCCAATCCTTGCCTGATTTGTGTACTGTTCTGTGGAGAATTTTTAGTAATGTCTTGTTTGAGGCCTTAGCCTAGCCATTCCCCTAAGGGTAGTTAATAGAAAACCAATGTTGTTTGATTTTGAACTTTTTACACAAGTGCTTCAAGTCTTTGTTTTTAAACTAACCGCCATTATCTGTGACTATGGAAGAGGGAATACCATAGCAGAAAATGATGTGATTCAAAATAAATAGGGCAACATGTTTTCTTGTAGCTGCTGATAGTGGGATAGCTTCGACCAATTTGGTAAAATATTTAGTAGCTGTAATAATGAACTTATGCCCACTCGAAGAACTAGGATGGATCTTGCCTACCAAGTCAAAGGCCCATTGCTAAAATGGCTAGTAGGTAACACAGGGACTGAGCTCACTTCCAGGAGCATGAATGAGATTCCCATGTAGTTGACTTTTTTTGCAGGACTTGGCATATCAAACAGCGTCAGCTTGCATAGTAGGCCAATAGTAGCGAACCCTAAGCAATTTCTAAGCTAGAGCAAGACCATTAGAGTGTGAACCACATATGCCATCATGGACTTCAGCTAGCACCTTTTTGAACTCCTCTATTTCTAGACACCTAAGGAGATTTCCATCTAGACTCTTCCTATACAAGTCACCAGAGATGAGGGTAAAGTGTGAGGCATTGCAGATGAGTTGGTGCTTCTCATTGTGCGTTATATGTTTAGGGATAAATTGATCTCAGAGATAGGAAAAGATGGTGATGTAGTGGGAGGAATCATGACTGACCATAGTGTAAATGACAGAGTCATCAGGGGAATTGTAGGCAAGATAGCATAATTCTTTCACCAGGAACTCAAAGCGTGATTCATGCTCTTCTAGTTGCAAAATGGATGCCAAAGTAGCCATGGCATTAGCAGCCTTGTTTTTAGTTCTAGGAATTTGTTGGAACATGACAGATGTGAAATAGTTCTTGAGTGAGTCTATCATCTTCTTGTAAGGGATCAACTTGTCATCTTTTGTCTGGTAATCATCATTTACTTGGTTTATGACAAGCTGGGAATCACCAAAAATATGTAAATCAGGAATTCTCCATTCAAGAGCAAGCTTAACACCATTTAAAAGGGCTTCATATTCAGCTATGTTATTGGTGCATGGAAAGAGAAGCTTGTATGATTTAGGAATGGTATATCCACGAGGGCCAACAAAGAGTATTCCAGCACCAGCACCATTTTGTGTGTGAGAAGCATCAAAAAACATTTTCCATGTACACCCTGTGATATTCATGATTGAGGCATCTGGGAAATCTATCTGAAGGGGAGCATTATCAATCATGGAAAACTTAGCCAATTGATCCATAATCACTTTCCCTTTAATATCTCTCCTCTCAACATACTAAATGTCAAATTTGGAAAGAATCAACATCCACTTGGCAAGTCATCCAGTGAGTGTAGCTTTACTTAAGAGATATTTTAAAGGATCAATTTTGGCAACCAGCTGCATAGTATGTGCAAGCATGTAATGTCTAAGTTTTTGAGATGCAAACACCACTACTAAACAAGCCTTTTCAATGCTGGTGTAATTGATTTCATAAGTAACTAGAGTGCGACTAATATAGTGAATAGCCCGTTCCTTTCCCATATCATCGTGTTGTGCAAGAAGACCCCCTAAGGAATTTATAGTAGCAGAAATGTATATTATCAAAGGTTTCCCTTGGATAGGTGGAATAGGAATAGGAGGTCATACTAGGTAATCCTTGATCTGGTCCAGGTTCTTTTGACACTCCTCATTCCATATACAAGTAGCTCCTTTATGCAAATTCTAATTGAATGGTTGAGCTCTATCAACTAACTGAGAAATGAACTGCCTAATAGATTGAAGATGGCCTTGGAGACCCCTTAATTGTTTGATGTTTCAAGGAGGTGTCATCTCCATGATAGCTTGCACCTTTTCTGGGTCTACTTCTATTCCTTTTGTTGATATTATGTATCCTAGTAGTTTCCCAGAAGTGACTCCAAAAGCACATTTTTTAGGATTTAATCTGAGTTGGAATTATTCCATGCGGTCTAATATCAAACTCAAATTAGTCAAATGAGTGCTTCTTTGTTGTGATTTGGCAAGCATGTCATCAACATAGTCCTCCATATTGTTGTACATCATATAATGAAATATCGTAGTCATGGCTCTTTGATTGGTTGTGCCAGCATTTTTAAGCCCAAAAGGCATGAAATTCCAACAAAGGGTACCCCATGCACATGTGAAGGTTGTCTTCTCTTGGTCTTCAGGGGTGATCTTTATCTAGTTATATATGGAGAAGCCATCCATAAGGGAATACATTTCATAACCCGCCATCATGTCCACTATCATGTCAATGTTTGGAAGTGGAAAATCATCCTTAGGGCATGCCTTATTCAAGTCTCTAAAATTAGTGCATACGCGAATAGACTTATCATGCTTGGAAATAGGGACAATGTTAGAAATCCACTCAGTGTGGTCAATATCTCTAATGAAGTTGGCTTTTAGAAGCTTCTCAAGTTTGGCCTTAACCAATAATGCTAGATGGGGATGCATCTTTCTCAGTTTTTGTTTGACAGGTTTTACCTCTGGAGCAATAGAGAAATGATGCATAATAAGCTCAGTGTCCAAACCAGGCATGTTTGAGTATGTCCATGTAAAATTGATCTTTTTCTCTTGAAAGAATGTGGCAAATTGTTCTTTTCCCTCTACTGAGAGGGACTGAGCCACATGTATGATTTTAGGAAAATCTTATGTCCCTAAGTTGATGGGCTATGTAGGCTCTATTAGAACTTAAGATCTTTCTTGAAAATAGCTTGGCAGACTACCAAGTACCTCATCCTCAAGCACCTTAGAGAGGTTTTCACCCTTAGATATGTCTTTATTTTTACTATTTTGAGGTTTGGATACTGCCACAATGTGGTTTTTTCCATATGACCATTGCTTTTTTCTTTTGATTTTATGACTAAGGTACTTGATATCTAATTTAGACATGCTTGTTGCTGGTTCACTGGTGGAAGAAGTAACAGGTTCAATGGCATTGAGGTAGTAGGCGATCTCATAATCATTTTGAAAGCAAGGCAATGTAGGTCTTTGATCTTGGGCAGACCAATCTATGAGATCTGAATGTACGAGGGAGAGCAAAATGACTAGTTTAAGGTTATTGATGTGGTGGATGTCATCTTTGGTGACAAGAGAAGTCGAGCCTAAAGGCTAGGCTCCAAAAGTAACAAGATCTAAAGTTTTCATAGAGGGACCAATGTGGTCCACTAAAGTGATATGTGGATTGAACTCATCAGACCCTATGCGAGACTCATCAACTACGTCGGGTTGGTCACTATAGGTATGAATCACATCAACTTCCATATCTACTATGGAAGAGCTATCTAAGAGAGTTATCCATTCATATTCATTTGAATAAGTAGTGGAACTTCTGCTAGGATGTTTGCACCAAGAAGGCTTAGGATGTCTAGAAGGAGAGGCACCCAAGTCATTATGTGTGAGATCTCCTCTCTCCATCAACCGTGCAATATTTTGACATTGTCTATACAAGCTCAATGAATCATTAGGCACAAAAATTATAGATGTGGAGGCTTTAGCTATATCATCAGTAGGTATGTATTCTTCTCCCCAAAGAAGGGAAGTAGAAGGAAGATAGTCTCCCATTTGAGTCATAGTGCATAGTGGTGGTTCTTTCATATCTGTATCTGAGTCACTAAGCATGGGAGTAGTTCAAAATATTAAAGGATATCATCTTCAGCACCATATCCTAGACCTGTGGTATCTTTAGAAGGTCAGCCATCAGTATGACTCAAAGGTCCAACTAGAGCATTCCCATTGTTATTTAAAGGCCCATGACCTTGATAACCCATTTGCTGCAGAAATTTATAGCCTTTACCATAGCACTTAGGAGAAATGGGAGTAGCAATTGTCATAGTCTCTTCTTCCTCTCTATAAATCCACTCCCTAATAGCTTGTTCTTCTTTTTTGGCCTCTAGGGGTATAGATGAGTGAACAAAGGTACCAAAAACTATCATGGCAGAAGAGGAAGGCTTCATCTTGTCAGAAGGTCAACCATAAGACTTAGGAGAAGTAGGCATAGAAGCAATAGATTCCAATGCATATTCTCCCATACCAATACTCATCATTTTTAATTTGTACTCAACAACAATAAGGGACACATTATGATCATGGGAAGGTTTGTTGTGAGGGACAAACATCTCAGCAACAGCAAGAGTATTGATGACTATAGCATTGTCCCCAGGAACCACAATCTCAGCTCCATTATGTGGAAACTTGACACACTAATGGTAAGTGCAAGGGATAGCTTGCATGTCATGGATCCAAGGATGACCTAGAAGAATGTTATATGTGAGCAGGATGTCCAATACTTGGAACACAACATCTTTCATGATAGGGCCCAGTCAAACAGGAAGCACAACAAGACCTTTGGAATATTTTTCCACTTCATCATATTCTTTTATAGTAATCTTTCATTGAGGATCCATGACCAATTTAGACAATCCCAATTGTTTTACCACATGAAAAGAAATAATGTTTAACCTAGCACCATTGTCTATCAGGACTCGGCAGACTCGGGAATGTTAGATGAGAACTTCAATATGTAAAGCTAGATTATGAGGGTGACTAAGAGATGTGTCATCTTCTATAGAAAAGGATAGGTAATGGGGAGATGTGATGTGGTTGACCATAGCCTGGAATTGATCTCGATCAATGTCATTGGAAACATTGGCTATACGAAGAGCTTTCTTAAGAATCTCTTTGTGCAAAGGGGATAACTCAAGCAACTCAAAAATAGATATCTGAGCGAGTGTCCATTGTAATTGGTGCACAAGGTCATAGCTAGACAAGACTGAAGGAACCACTTGTTTGGATGAAGAAGCTTTCTTGGGATCATGTGTGGTTTTAAGGACAATTTTGGCTTGCCCCCTAGTAACAGCATTCAGTGTCTCACTTCGGGAAGATGAACCATTCAGTGTTTGCAAGACCAAATTTGGCATACCATGATTGGTGTTATTATCATCTTGAGATCTCTCCATAAGAACATTCTCAATAGGCTCTATCATGTTGATCATAGGTGAATCAACAGTATATGTATAGTTGATCTTTGCATCATGATTCTTCTTATTTTCTTGAGATGATTTTTCTTTCTCATATTCAGGTAAAGGAGTATTGAAAGCTTTGTGATCAGAATTTTTAACTAAGCCATCTATGAGCACCATGCCTCCATCAATAAGATCTTGAATGGTGTCTTTAAGCTTAAAAAAATTGTCTATCTTATGTCCCTTATTCCTGTGATAATGGTAGAAGTGATCTTCTCTCCACCAATCAGGATTAACTGGTGGATCATAGGGATGAGAATTGTTAGGAACTATAAGATACTTGTTGGCAACTAGAGTATTAAGAATCACAGTGTATGGTTTGGCCAACTTAGTGTAGACTCGTTGTTGAAATGTCTTTTTTGGCTTGTTTGCATGTTGAGGCTTAGGAGCACTATGAGCATTGGTAGCCTCTTGTTGTTTTGCTGCATATATAGCATTAGAAAGGTTAAAAGTAGGCTCTTTATCTTTTGGGACATCCACAACCCCATCATTAACAACATACTTTTTTTGATTCCAAGGTTTGTTCTTGTCTTTTCCATTACCTTGAGTATCTTTATTAAATAATATCCCCCTTTCTTATGGCCACAACCTCAATCTGATATGCACTTTCAACCATGTCATTGAAAGAGGAGAATAGTTGTTTCCTTCGATCATAATACAGTTCTGGCACAAGAGTGTTGATGAAAATGTCAATCTTTTCTCTTTCATCTAGTTGTCGAGGATATCGAGAATACAATGACCTCCAATGTTGTAAGTAAGTGGCAAATGGTTCACCTTGATTTTTCTTTAGAGCACTGAGATCGATCATGGTGATAGGTTATTGGATGTTGTATGAATAATGTTGGGTGAAGCGCCTAACCAACTCATCAAAAGTTTTAAGAGGTGATGTCAACTTTGCAAACCATTCTAGAGCTTGTCCTCTTAAACTTCTAGGGAACAGTCATAGAAGAAATGTGTCTTCATGAAGGAAGTCCATGCTAAGAGCATAAAAGTGACGCACATGATCATGGGGATCACTGTTTCCATCATACTTGTTGTATTTGGGAACCTCAATATCCCTAGGAAATGGGACCATGTATACACTCCTATCAAAGGGAAGAGCACAAATAGACTCTACAAAAGAGACCTTTGGAGGCTCCCTTTCTATTTCCATTTGGGAAAGATGTTGATTTGTTCCTTGTAATTCCTCTCTAAGGATTTCCAATTTAGTTGGAACTCTTTCTTGAACAATTTGGCACACATCATAACTAGGGGGGAGCTTGTATCCTCTAGAAGTCATGTATTGAAAATATTGGTCTCCATTACGCTCTAAAAGTTTAAGCATCATACATTGGGAGGCTTCATCTTGTTCAAACCTCATAAGTTCTTCACTATAAATCTCATCGTTGGCTTCTTCCTCATGCTGAGAGGGAGGAGGCCTAGGAGGTGAAGAAGGTGTAGCAAAAGTCCATCTTGAAGGAGATCTTGGTGGTGTGTTGTTGCCATAGTTAAAAGGAAGAGGTCTATATTCATAACCACTAATCTCAGCTTGTTCTTGAGACGCTCCCCTTGAACCCATGCACCTAGCAGCATCCATTTTGTCTAAATGCACTTCATTGTCTTTATGCTCAAAATGTTCTTGCAAATGGTGAAACTTTTCTTGTTCAGTCAAAGTGAGTGAGACACTATCTATGCTTTTGGAGGTCTTGAATGCAGAAAAAAGGAAGCCTGCTTTTGGAGGTATTTCAATATCGTATGACTCTTGACCGGTGAACGTGAAAAACTCAATTTTGAAAGCAATTTGGTCAATGTTGTAGGTTGCAAGTACAAAAAAAAATTAAAATGGTTTCAAGCACGGTAATATCAAGAAATAGACAAGTTTGCAAATAGTAGGTGATCAAACATGTCATCAAACACTTGTGCAAGAGCAAAAGCAACCTTTCCAAGACAAGAAAATGCAATATCAAAATGAAAAATTCTATGAGGACTACCACAATGTTTTTATGTTCGATAATGTTTGCACGGGTATATCACAGTGAGAACACTTCAAGCACTTACTAGCCTAGAAGGACAAAGGCTCAATACTTAGCAACTTGGCCCACACTTGATGTCCCATCACCTCAGATAAATTGGTTACCCACAATAGATGTTGGCTTTGTCATGGAAGTGCCAATGGCACAACCAAAGGAACACAGATGGTGAGTAATCTTGGGATGAGCCAAGTTATTCCACTTGGATCAATCCTTGCACCAAGAAGCTAAGTAGAAAAATAAGGTGGCTTCTATCTATGGTTCTTAATTAGGGCTTCCATTCATAGCACCCCTCTTGCTCCCCAAAGGGACTCCTTACCTTACGGCAAGTAACAAACCTCATGGCCTCAAGAGTACCTTAAGCATTCTTGCTTGACATTTTCCTCATGGTCACAATCCCACAAGCTACTCACATCAAGTGAAGACAAGTGCTACGTCTACCAAGGTTTTGTGTCCTTGATAGCCTTGAGTTTATAGTGGGTCAAAATAGACAATGAAAATCTTGTCCCCACTTGGGTTGTTCCTCTTGATTGCTCAAGAGAAGGCCCGCTAAAGGATTCTAATCTACCCAAAGAATGGATTAATCTTTGAGGTTCAAGATTTCTAGTTCACCTCAAGGGTGAAGAGCATACTTTCCTAGCTCAAAAATCTCTCCCAATCACACCAAGAAAAGTTTAATTACCATCTTGCTTTCAAAATCTAGAAGTGGGTCAAGATTTCTAGTTCACCACAAGGGTGAAGAGCATACTCTCCTACCACCAAATGACTCCTACAACAAGATCTTAAGTGCCTAAGAAATGAAACAGCTAGTATATGTTGCACTTAAAAGGAAAGTAATAAACAAGCAATTGGTTGTTTTTAGTCATTGGGAAGCCCTGCAAAACACAATTAGAAGCACTTTTGCCTTTAAAGCTTCGACATGTGATCTTTTTAAGCAAATTTTTCAAGCAATCAGAGCACCTACAAGTTCAACTTGTTAGCTCCACAATGGTTAGCACATCAAAAATTAGATAATCTAAAAGTAAAATAGCCAATCAAATAGAAAAATTTGAAAATGAAACCCACATGGTTGGATTAGGCTCCTAAAGAGCTTTCCAACGATATATCACACTTCAATTTTTGATATCGTATGCGAAAATTTCTCAAAAATGGGTGCCAATTTTCGATACCACACGTGACGAAGCACAAGCCCACACAAGAATGTACGAAGGCTCATGTGAGAAAGTACATAGGCTCACACAAGAAAGTACATAGGCCCGCATGATAAAATACTTCATCGCATGTAGAAGTGCTAGAAACAACAAATCTTTGTGCGATACGGTGAGAAACCTCACACAAGATTCTGTAATAGTGACAAACAGAAGTATGGATAGCATACAAAATTCACAAAAAAATAAAAAACACTCAAAACCTACATTGTAAATGAGAGAAAAGAAGGATTACTAGGTATGAGAAGACAATTAAATAAGTAAGGATTACTAGTGACCTAGATCCATTTTCTCAAGTCAACAATTTCTTGATGACACTATTCTTTATGAACAAAGCACTACAGATGACGAAAAATCATATAAAAAAATATTAAATAAATACACCAGTACATCAGGTGAGGAGATAAACCATGAGAAGCTATAAATCCTTTTCTTTAGTACCCATCCTAATCTCGAGCAAGAGATTTACCAAATTCAGAACTTTAAAAGAGGGATTTTACCTTGTAAATACCTAGGTCTCCCTTTCGACAAAGGGGCTCATTCAAAAGAATTATGGGAACAAATAACAAAAAAAATCCAAAGTAAAATGAATACCTGGTGAATATGGTTAAAATGGAAGCTTAGCAATGTACCTAATATTCAACACTTATTCATTTGAATAGAAATTGAAATTGGAATAGCATAAGTAAATCTGAAAATACTTGAAAATTAATTAGGTCAAGATACATACCTCATCATGAAATTGATTCATAAATACCTATTTTCTGAAGTCTGTGTGAGGTTTTGGAAGATTTTGCGACCAAATCTGTGATCAGAAAACTGAGATAGAAAACCCAGAAAAGTTTCATCTTTCTAGTAGCAGGTCAAGTTTGACCCTTATAAAAGGTCAAATACCACATTTTTATTCTAAAGCTCGATTCTAATTTTGTTCATAGATCTCGAAAGTTCGGTGAAAAGGGTACTCAAATCTATCCTCTGATTCTCGAAACAATGATTGTAGATATCTAAAAAAGGGGGTTTTGGTGGTAGCTATATAGGGTTTTGCCTTAGTCAAACCCCCATTTTGCTAGTGTCCACCTCCATGAATAGCCGATTGAAATAGAATGTGTGTGTGTATGTATTGAAAGTGTAATGCCAAGATCTAATCCTCTAGATCAAAACCCTAGCATGAATATGTATGAAACAACAATGCATAGATTTGAATGAGATAGAAAAGCATACCAAGCCCCCAAGGCTAAAGTACTTCTACCTGTACAAACTAAGATGTGCAGTTCTCTAAGCCATTCCTTCCCAAGGAATCCATGAACTAGAAACCTTTAAAATCGACCTAGAGTTCCCTATAAATGGAGTGCAAGGGTCTTAAGAATGCTCTCAACTAGAGCTATTAAGCCTATGACCTTGCTAGTAAACCATGCAATGGGAGATTCAATGAAGACAAGGGAAAGAATGCCAATATCCTCAAGAATCAAGATGAAAATGAAATGCAACTTATGCTAAAAATGAGAATGCAAGCTAAGCTATGAAAGGAAATATGCAAGTGTTACAAATCCAAACTAATTAATCTATGTGAGCTAATCTAGAGCATGAAAATGAAATCTAAACTAGGAAATCATAAATATGAAACTAAGCTAAGAATGCAAGAATATGAAGGTATCATGCAAGGAATGAAGGCTAGATGAAAGAATGTCTTCAAAAGCTCCAAGGTCTCCAAACAATCCTGCAGCATAAGATTAGTATTCAAAAGATTCATCCTAGAATGAGAAGAGAGCTCTTCTTTTATAGGAAATGAGAAAGAATGGACCATGGAGATTAACAGGCAAAATATTTAATCAAGGGTGGAGCTTGAAAGAGGAGAAATCCATGTGCACAAATATACTCCAATGAGAAATAAGAGTTGACTTTTGTGTCCCATGTGAGACAAAAAGTGCTTTATCCCTTTTTATAAAATAAGAATAATTCTTTATTTGTGCAACTTAGGATAAGAGGAAAAGTGGGGGCTTTTTATTTAATAAAAGGGGAAGGAATTCCTTTTAAATAAATAAAGACTTAGGATAAAATGGTTATCCCATAGAAAATAATCGAATAAATGATAGAATTAGGATTTGATCAAGAATAAGCAATTGATGATTTTAGCAAATAATGCTAGAAAGGGGCTAATAGTCTAGATGACCATTTTTAGATGATTACACTACCAAACTCACAATCTATAATTCTTACTCCATTGTTGAATGCTTGAGAATTGATAATGGTGGATCAAGGAAGAAAAGTATCTCTCTTGCTCCAAGTATGTGTTCACAAAGATGCTTGATGTCAACAATGGCTTGATCTTCTATATCATCCTCTTGCTATCTTGCATCTTCACCATTTGTTTCTTTCTTGAAATCTTCTTGTTCATGATATTGACTCCTTGAGAGCACTTAATCATGAGAAAACTTGACGAATCATGGATGATCTCATGAAACTTGATTGAGAAAATGAGAGAGGAAGGCCTCCTTTTATAGTGAACTAGGGCACAATCCTCTAGAGGGGCCACCTTGGAGAATTAAATCCCAATTAGGTCCTAACCTTTAGAAAATATACCTAGATTAAATGCAATTAGAGGACTTACCATCCCAAAACCCAAAATGGTCAACTCGGAGGCGGGAAAAAAAATATCCTGAAAGCCCGATGCCT
Source organism: Chamaecyparis obtusa (assembly GCA_027943335.1). NCBI lineage: Eukaryota > Viridiplantae > Streptophyta > Pinopsida > Cupressales > Cupressaceae > Chamaecyparis > Chamaecyparis obtusa. Next base: position 200,899 of record BSBK01007328.1, on the reverse strand, counting down.
GAAAATCAAAGGTTTTGAAAATTTGAAGGAAGGGGTCAAAATTGAGGTTGGACCTGACCTAGTTAGGTTTTAGCTCAATCTTGACTTAGTTAGGTTTGACCTCAAATTTGACCCTGGGCTCAGATTCACTCAAAACCTAGTCAGGAGGTCCCAGGGATGCCCAGAAACCTAGAAATGACATCAGAACATGACAGAATGTCAGGGATAGACATAAAATCTTATGATTACTATGATGAAGGCCAGGAGGACCTATTTCTAAGTCCTACCTAGAAAATAGAGCCATGAAAAAGGGAAATTAAGGAGAATCCTCTGGATCCTAACCCTAATTTCACCTAGAATGAAGAAGATGAGTGCAAAATGCATCCTAAATGCAAGTCTATCATGATAAATGTACTAAAAGAGGGTGTTAAACCTATCAAGATGGAAGTGCTTCAATTTTAAGATGATACATTTACCACCCACTTTAGCTTAGATATGACACTACATGAATATGCAAGCTAAAGTAAGAAAATATTATAGTAAATAAAAAGGATATAGCCAAGTCCTCGATGTAAAGATCCTGCAGAAAACTGTTAGAACCTACAACACACAAGGTTAATGAAAATCTATAAATCACCTAAAGCTTACTATATGATAATTTGAGAAGTGTATAGAGCCCCTTATACCCCCCCTATTTTGGCTTTCTACTTCGGAAGGGTGAAATAGGGTGATAAGGAAAACTCTATATACTAGATATGCATAGTGTTGAAAAGGCCTTTCCTAAACCAATTAGAAGGATTCCTAACCTTCCTAAACTAGTTCAAGGATTTAGGTATCTGAATCACAATTCCAATGCCACTGATGGCACTAAAAATAGAGTTACCAAACTTAAGTTATGATGAAAAGAGTGGATGTCTGTCTAAATCCATAAGAAAGAAATTTTGAGTTTACCCTAAGAAAACCCTAATTTGAACTTATAAAATAGATGAAAAGAAATAATTACTCATTCTTACCATTTACAGATTCAAAATGAGAAAGCAAGATGCCGAGAAGAGAAGAACTATGAGTGACACGCCTGGAGTCTCTAAGACATAGCTTAGCTACTAGACAGCTACTACCTGAGGTGAGTTTTGATGTTATCCACCTTTGTTTTTTTCAAATTCATATTTTTTATAAGCAAGGTTAATTTTTAACCCCCTTTAGGTCAACCCTAACCTAGTAAAGTTGACATTGACCTAGTAAGGTCAACATTGACCTAATTGAGGTCAACTTTGACCTAGTTCAGTTAGTTTTGCAGATTTGATGATGTAGATTATTGATATGATGTTTGTTTGTACTTGTAGGACCTAGTCTACTTTCAAGAGCATCCCTTTGGGGAATTACTAGTGAATGCTAAGGAGAGACTATCTGAGCTTGATGATGAGAGGATGCAATTACTAAGGGATGTAGGACTATACTAGGTATCAGTCCTTCCTTAGATCAGACTACACTGAGCCATGTTGTTGGCTCTGATAGAGAGATAGGATGAGGATACATGCTCCTTCCATCTTCCTTTTGGTGAGATCATATTGACTTTAGAGGATGTCTGTAGGATCATGCAGCTTCCAATCCAAGGGACTATCATCAGACCCAAAGCATAGCATGGTAGTGAGTAGATCCATGCAGACACAAAGTACTGTATAGGTGTGCATCCACTGATGCGGAGCCAGTCAGATCAGATCCTACTATCTGACATACTATCAGGCCCTACACCTTTAGTACAAAAGGTGATGTTTTGTATAGAAGCCTTGGTTGTGTTACCCAACTCAAAGGGTACCATTATTTCTTCACCTCTAACACATCTTATATAGAAGATGGAGAGAGAGAGGACCATGTTCTCTTGGGGTCATAGCATGCTTGCTCAGCTATACCATCAGCTAGTGAGGTATCAGCGGGAGAGTCTATCGACATGCACAGTTTTGCAGATATGGATTTTTGAGCATTTTGCATGTACACATCCATAGAGAGTGCTAGTGATGGTAGATGTGAGCACAATGAGATCCTTCGCATATCCTTTGAGAGATGTTTGGCAATTTGGGGATATGCTCTATTGGAGAGTACATCTAGACCGCATTGCAAGCACCGATGTGATATGGAGACCCTACTACCAAATGACAGAGTGGCCTAATACATGATTCTAGATGAGACATTCATAGTAGCATAAGCTTCTATAGGGTCATCAGAGTCATATAGTGATGCCCTACTTTTATGATCAGGTGAAGAGGTAGTTTGGCCTATTACAGGGACTCCCTAAGGTAGTACCTCGCTATGTACATCTGATGAGATATTATCACAAACCTGGTGCCATACGCTGACCATCAATAGTAGACATAAAGGATAGTGATGCAGAGGAGATAGAGGATAGAGAGGTACCATTAGATGTAACCTATTCAAGTGTGAGCTGAGATTACATCAAGTACTGGAGTTTGGAGGGGACCCATCCTATCTTTCCTGAGGATTATCCTACAGTTGATCCAGGCATTATAGAGGGGACACACTAGGATAGTGGAGCCATTGATGAGGATGAGGATATCAGAGATGAGGAGGAGAACATCTCTAAGGGAGAGCCCATGGAGGAGGAGGAGAGTGAAAATGAGAGAGCCAAGGACATGCCCCTAAGTGGTGATACTGGTGTAGATATACCTATTACTCATGCATCACCACTGAGATCATGATGGCCCCCATGGCCCCACATAGAGACACCACCATCGGGACCAAGATATAGTGAGTGTGGAGAGAGTAGTCACTCCATGCCGCCACCATCTAGGCACTTTAGTGACATCCAGGAGGGAGACCCAGGTATAAATTTGATTGAAATTTGGTTGAATATATGATTTGATTTGAAATAGATAGGATAATGGACCGATATAAGTTTTTCTTTCTATAGCTAGCATAGCAGAGTGGAGGAGCTTTATATTCAAGGTTCTCAAGGATAACATTATATCCTATTGACTACTAGAAGATGAGTGAGAGTCTTCCATTGGTCATAGAGATCCTGAAAAACATGTCGACATCTTTGTATGTATCCAGCGAGAGCTGAGGATGTGCAGAGAAAGAGAGGAGAAGATGATGGTAGAGATACAGAGTCTTTGTGAGTGTGTATAGGGTATGAGCATATCTAGAAGCCATACACGGAAACACAAATCTTCATCTTCCCATCATAGAGAAGAGATATCTGGGAGTCATTGGCCATCAGAGTGACATAGTGATAGATGTAGTGATAGATAGGGCCATTGGCCTCATATGTATCAAAACTTGAAAAACTAAATTTTTGATGAATGAAAACTTTCTCTACTAATTAGTTCTATGTTTGATTACTATGCTTTCATCAATATAAAACTTAATAGAAAGAAAGAAAGAAAGAAAGTGCATAAACATATTCAATAGGTAATTTTTACTAAAACTACATAACCTATAAAATAAGTCTTTATAAGGAACATATAAATGCACATGGAACAAATGAGATTAAGGGTAATAATGTTTAAGATGCATAATATTAATGGGTTCCTTAAAAGAAACACCATCCATATCAGCAAGTTTGTAAGCACCTAAACCAAAGTCTTCAATAAAATCAAAAGGTCCAAGCCAATTAGGGATAAATTTTCCTTTTTCACTCGGTAAAGCATTCACATTCTGTTGATTCTCGTAAAGGACTAAATCACCAACTACAAATGTTTGTTCAATTACCTTATGATTGTATTGTTTCTGAAGAGATTTATGGTAAGCTTTTATATGTTCTAATGCATGTATTCATTGTTCATCTAACATTTCTAATTCTTGTAAGCATTCTTCATGAAAAGTATCTTTATCAATTATCCCATGAAAAAAAATACATAAAGAAGGTATTTCCAGTTCCAAAGGCATAATAGCATCAGTACCATAGACAAGGTTATAAGGAGAAGTACCCGTGGTGGTATGAACACTAGTCCTATGGGCCCATAAAGCATAAGTCAATTGAGTATGCCAATCTTTTGCATGCTTATTAACTATTTTTCTCAAGATTTCTTCAATAATTTTATTTGATGCTTCAGCTTGTCCATTAGATTGAGGGTAATAAGGAGTCAAAATTCTATGTTGAATCCTATATTTCTCTAAGAATTTCGCAACTTCTTTATTTTTAAAGGATGTTCCATTATCCAAAATTATCGTCAAAGGAATACCAAATCTTTTTATAATATTATTAAGGATGAAATCACAAATAACATCCACCGTTGTTGAACGAAGAGGGATAGATTCAACCCATTTCATGAAGTAATCCGTAGTGGTGAGAATGTAAGTATGTCCTTGACAAGAAGTCAGTGAGATTTTTCCACTAAGATCGAAACCCCAAACACTGAAAGGCCATGAGAAAATTGATTATGAAGCTCATGAGTAGGAGCATGAATCAAATTACTATGTTGTTGACATTGAGGACATTTATTAACAAACATGAAAGAATCCTATTCCATTGTTTGCCAAAATTATCCCATTCGAAGCAATTTATTAACCAAGGATTTTCCACCAAAATGTCTCCCACAAGAATTAGAATGAGCCTCTGCTAAAGCTATAGGAATCTCAGTTCTATTAAGACATCATAATAATAACCCTTCATCAGAGAATTTGTAAAGCATATCTCCTAAAATGATGTATCGTGCTACAAGTTTCTAAATACGATTATGCATGTTCCTTGTTGTTGATTCAGGAAAAGTACCATCCTTCAAAAAATGAAAAATATGTGAATACCATTCATCTGAATGCAAATTGAAACAATCAGAGGTGATTTGATCAGAAATTGCAGGGCATTTAAGAGTTTGTATAGTAAATTGAAATTTTTTTGCATTGTTCTCAAGACAAACCAAGGACGCTGCACTGGCTATGGCATCTGCATGTCGATTATCCTTCCTAGGTAAAGTTTGAATTGTGTAAGAGGAGAATTGTGAAAGCACATCAAGAGCTAAATCTCTATATTGTGTCATTTTAGCATTTTTAGTCTAATATCCTCCTTTAATCTATTCAACTATCAGTTGTGAATCTCCATATATTTGTAAATGTTGGATATTAAGGGATGAAGCTACTCATAATCCAGCTATAAGAGCTTCATACTCCGCAATGTTATTAGTACAAGGAAAGGTTAACTTATATGATAAAGGGATGGGTTTTTTGGTAGGGGGAATCAAGATGATACCCACACCAGAACCTATCTTACACTTAGACCCACCAAAATATAACTCCCAAAGATCATCCTATTGAATAGCTAGAATATTATCATCAAGAAATTCTATGGAAGTAGAACTTTCATCTAGGTAGGGACAAGGAGCTTCAGCTAGATAATCTTTCAATGCTTATCCCTTAATAGACTTCTGAGAAATAAAATTAAGATCAAATTCTATAAGCAATATCACCCATTTTGCCAACTGACCTGAGAGATCAATTTGTGAGAAAAGATGTTTCAAAGGATCAAACTTGACAATCACATTAACTTCAGCATTTATAAGATAATGCCTGAGTTTCTGACATGCATTGCTAGACATTATCTTTCTAAATCTTTATATCATGTTTCATAATCAAGTAAAGTCTGACTAATGTAATATATAGGTCTTTCCTTACCATTATTGTCAATTTGAGCTAACAATGCACTCATGGCACATGGAGTCACTAAAGTGTATAATTGAAATGATTTATCAAAATTTACAGGCTGCAAGATAGGAGGATTCTCAACATACTCCTTAAATTTCTCAAAATTTTGTTTACACTCCTCATTCCAAGAGAAAATGATAACCTTTCTAAGAAAGGAAGTAAAAGGGATAGTCCGGTCCACTAAATTAGAAATAAAGTGACGAATAGCATGTATTTTTCCTTGTAAACTTCATAACTGAGAAATATTCTTAGGAGGCATATTAACAATAGCTTCAATCTTTTCAATATCTACTTCAATGCCTCGCTTAGAGATTATAAATCCTAATAATTTACCGGACTCAACTCCAAAGACACATTTCTTAGGATTCAATCTCATATTATAACTTTTAATCCTTTCAAATATCTGTCATAAAATAGTAACATGATCTTCTCTTTGTATACATTTTTCCAAGATGTCATCCACATAATCCTCAATAATCTTATGAATGTAATCATGAAAAATCAGAGTCATAGCCCGTTGATATGTTGCTCCCGCATTTTTTAATCCGAAAGGCATCATGACCCAACAAAAGGTTCCCCATGGTGTTATAAATGCAGTCTTAAATTGATCTTCAAGGGGAATAAAGATTTGATTATATCCTAAAAAACCATCCATAAAAGATAACAAAGCATGGCCCTTGTTGAATCCACAATCATATCAATATTAGGTAGTGGGAAATCATCTTTCAAGGATGCCTTATTTAAATCTCTAAAATCAGTGCACATTCTTATCTTATTTTCTCCTTTTGACACAAGCACAATGTTTTAAATCCAATCTAAGTAATCAATAGAATGGATAAATCCATAATCCAATAGTTTTTCAATTTCACCTTTGACTAGCAAAGCAATTCGTGGATTCATCTTTTGAATTTTCTTTTTCACCGGTTTCATATTTGGCTTTAAAACAATGTTATGAGTAACAATCTTAGAATCTATACCTGGCATATCAGAATATGTCCAAGCAAAGATATCCTTAAATTCAAGCAAAAGGGAAACCAACTGATCACGTTCATCCTGATTCAAACATTTCCCAATTTTAAGTATCCTTTCATAATTGTTTTCATCCACTTGAATATCAATAGTCTTAGTGATTAACAAATCACTTCTTATCAGAGAATCCATTGATAAAGGAAGAATGTCATGTTCTTCATGTTCTCCAAAATAAGCATCTATTTTTAAACAATAAGGCTTTCCTCGTTTGTGGTGAAACTTAGGTAGATCCTCATAAACCCATAAAAATTCCATTAAGGCTTCATCTTTAGGAAAAATATCCAAAGAACATTGTTGATTTAGGTCAATAAGAAATGGGTTAACCAATTTCAATTGTCCACTGCAAATATGATTAACATTAAGAGGAAAAGTCAATGGTTTTCTATAAGGATTAAATCCTAACCCATACGCATGATCATAGACTTCATTATCCAAAGGTACTTGTATACCTTGTTCATATTTACCACATCCTTACCCATTAGATCCTGATTTCTTAAGAAAATGATAACCAGGGCCATATCAATCAGTCATGTCAAAAGGAGTCCAAGGAGTGGAATATATCACAATGTCATAACAATCAGGCTTTATAGTGTCAAGCATTTCATTAATCGAAGCGGCAACAAAACTAATTTTTAATTCTTTGGACAACGGGGAAGAAATAAAAACCTTTTTCTCAAATTTGTTTTGTTGCTTCATAAATTATAAATCAGAGACCTTGTATTCTCCAATAAACATAGGGTTAAAATCCAATGTCCCCCAATCATCCTCAATCAAGGAAGAAGAAGAAGATGAAACTTCTTGTTGTTGAATCTCGGGTTGTTTAATCTCACATTGTTGTATCTCCAATTGTTTTTCAATATCTTTATTAGGTTGAATAGGTTCAGAGTTTTTAGCATATTCTTCATTTAAGAAAGGGTTCAAGGCATCATCCGCATGTAATGTATACATTACGTTGTTATAGATGAACCTAACCTTGCGATGAAGAGTAGAAGGATCTACATGCATAGTATGTAACCATGGTCTTCCTAAAAGAAGGTTATAGTTGTGAGGTCCAGGCATAACATGAATAGGAGTATTTAGAATAACTGGACCTACTTTAACAGGTAAGGTAATAATGCCCAAATTTCTTTTCGCAATATTATCAGATCCACATATAGGAAGATTATTAGGTTGAATAGTAGATAAATCATATTTAATTGGCTTGATCATATCCATGCTACAAAAATTAAGTCCAAATCCATTATCAATTAAGGTCCTTCGAATGATACTCTGATTAATAGAGATAGCCACCATAAGAGCATCATTTTAATTCTGCACCTCTAAGGAAGGTAAATCATTATCAGAAAACACAATAGGAGGTACACAAGGCATAGTATGCATACAATCCCAAATAGAATGAATGTTTTCTTGATTAGGAGGTGAAGCAAGAAGAGTAGATAGATATGTCGGGGAAGTTTGAAGTAATTCCCATAAAGATATCTTAGCAGGAGTAGCACGTAATTGATCAACTAAGTTGTACTCCTTAAAGGTAGATGGATACCTAGGTGCTTGAGGAAGCATAGGTTGAGAAGGAGGTAAAGAAACTAGAATAGTAAGCTGAGGGTTATTCTGTGTGTGATAAGCATGTGAAACGGAATCAGTGTTATCAAAGAAATCCAAAGGATCTCTAGGTTTACCCTTAATTGTTATACGAGGACATCCTTTTACCATCATCAAAGGTGTAGGACATATCATTTTAGGTTTACCAATGTTGCAAATAGTGGGACATGAAGGTAACCATGCACACATCCTATGGTAAAGGTCAATTGGAGAGGTTGTGGAGGAGAGTGAAATAAAAATAGGATCCATGGAGATCGTATTTGAACCATTTTCATCCTCACTACCATGTACCTCATTAGGGAATCTATCCTCTTGTACAATAAAAGCATCATCAAAGTACTCAAAACAAGAATCATACATGTTTAATACAAAGATAGCACTAAAAGCATGAAAATGTAAATATTTTTCTATTTTTAAAGGAATTTTGCAATTTTTTTGTATTTTTGAAATATAAATGCAAGAAAGAAATCTAATCTTATAAGCATATAAGATTTAAATATATCAAAGAAAGAGTTTTCGTAGTCAGGTTCACCAAAATGAATATGGTTAAAATGGAAGCTTAACAATGTACCTAACATTCAACACTTATTCATTTGAATTGAAATTGGAATTGGAATAGCATAAGTAGATCTGCAAATACTTGAAAATTAATTAGGTCAAGATACATGCCTCATCATGAAATTGATTCATAAATACCTATTTTCTAAAGTCTGTGTGAGGTTTTGGAAGATTCTGCAACTAGATCTATGATCAGAAAACTGAGATGGAGAAAACCCAAAAAAAATTTGTCTTTCCGGTAGTAGGTCGGGTTTGACCCTTATAAAAGGTCAAATACCAAATTTTTATTCTAAATCCCGATTCTGATTTTGTTCATAAATCCTGGAATTTCAGCGAAATGGGTACTCAAATATGTCCTCTAATTCTTGAAATAGCGACTATAGATATCTAAAAAAAGGGGGTTTTTGGGGTGGCTATATAAGGTTTTGCCTTAGTCAAACACCCATTTTGGTGGTCTCCACCTCCACAAATAGCCGATTGAAATAGAATGTGTGTCTGTTTATGTATTGAAAGTGTAATGCCATGATCTAATCCTCTAGATCAAAACCCTAGCATGAATATGTCTGAAACAACAACGCATAGATTTGAATGAGTTAGAAAACCATACCAAGCCCCCAAAGGCTAAAGTACTTCTACCAAACTCACAATCCATAATTGTTACTCCATGGTTGAATGCTTGAAAATTGATAATGGTGGATCAGGGAAGAAAAGGATCTCTCTTGCTCCAAGTATGTGTTCACAAAGATGCTTGATGTCAACAATGGCTTGATCTTCTATATCATCCTCTTGTTATCTTGCATCTTCACCATTCCTTGCTTCCTTGAAATCTTCTTGCTCATGAAATTGACTCCTTGAGAGCACTTGATCATGAGAAAACTTGGTGAATCATGGATGATCTCACAAAACTTGATTGAGAAAATGAGAGAGGAAGGCCTCCTTTTATAGCGAACTAGGGCACAATCCTCTAGAGGGGCCACCTTGGAGAATTAAATCCCAATTAGGTCCTAACCTTTAGAAAATATACATGGATTAAATGCAATTAGAGGATTTACCATCCTGAAACCCAAAATGGTCAACCCAGAGGTGGGAAAACAAATATCCCGAAAGCCCGATGCCTGAAAATCAAAGATTTTGAAAATTTGAAGGGGTCAAAATTGAGGTTGGACCTGACCTAGTCAGGTTTGAGCTTGATCCTGACCTAGTCAGGTTTGACCTTGAATCTGAGCCTAAATTCACTCAGAACCTAGTCAGGAGGTCCCAAGGATGCCCAGAAACCTAGAAATGACATCAGAATAGGACAAAATGCCAGGTATAGACATAAAATCCTATGATTAATATGATGAAGGCCAGGAGGACCTATTTCTAAGTCCTACCTAGAAAATAGAGCCATGAAAAAGGGAAATTAAGGAGAATCCTTGGGATCCTAACCCTAATTTCACCTAGAATGAAGAAGATGAGTGCAAAATGCATCCTAAATGCAAGTCTATCATGATAAATGTACTAAAAGAGGGTGCTAAACCTATCAATATGGAAGTGTTTCCATTTTAAGACAATACACCTAGAAAGGAAAATGGCTCTCTTATGCAGGTAGAGAAATGATGATACCATATGTCCTTTTAGAACTTGACCTATTTATCAATTAGCTTGTATTTATCCCCCTAGAAAAAATAGGGACAAACTTAATAGAGTCCTAAGGAATTTATTTTTGAAAGGAATAGGGGATAAGAAAAAAAAAATCCTATTAGCTTGGGACAAGGTATGTTGATCGAAAGATGAGCGAGGTGCAGGGATTAAGGACATCCAAATCCAAGGTAAAGCTTTAGGAGAAAAATTATTATGGAGAATGTATATAGATCAACACCTCAAATGGGTGAAGATCCTCATAAAGAAATTTCTAAGCATTTTTTATTCTAAGAGAAATTACACATGTAGAACATACTCATTGTGATTAGGAAGCAATAATCTAGTCTCAATTGTATTGTATTGATAAATTTCTTATGCTAATAATTGAATTAATTAATTATTGAAGTATTTGTGGTTGCAAGATTACTGGCATATTTTCACACACATAGATTGAACCATGATTTGGTGGTTCAAGTGGTGAAAATGGTGCTAGGAAAATAATTTATAACTTGACTAATCACTGCCATAAGGTAAATACAAATATCTCGTCAATTTTTTTGGCCTCCCTACTCAATGTGGGTGAATTCAAGGAAACAACTAATTCTCTTTTCTAGGGAACAGTATTCAAGAAGAAATTTTTGCAAGAAATTGGTGATGTTGTATAAAATATAGATGAGGGAAAAGACATTTGTTTTGCTCAAGGAAGGACTTATATGTGCTGAGAAGGCAGGGACACAAAGTGGAGAAGCTCCTATCAATTTATACTACAATTTTGAATTCATTTTCTCACAAAAATATAGTGGTGAAGAGAAGTATTTATTTCCTAAAGGGTGATCCCACAATAGGGGGTTACATTTTTTAGCCAACTTTAAAACAAAAATAAAAATTTTGAAAAAAAATCATCACATTTAGACACCTATTTCTTCTAAACCGGTAGGAATTTGTACATAATGTAAACTAGTGATTTATGAAATTTTGTCTGTATATTACACACACACACATAGATATATATACATACATTAGGGATAACTTAAATAAACCCCCTCTTAGGGAAAAGTGTAAAATCCTGGTGAATAATACATTATTTTAGGGGGGAACTTTTCTAAATGAAGGCAAAAAAAAATTTCAAATCCATGATTTTTCATAGTTTGTATTGGCTATTTTTTCCTTGCTCAATGAAAATTCCATAAATTCCTAGTGAATTATACAGTCATGTGGGGGAAAATATATATTTTATGAGGCAATTTTTTTTCTTTTGAATTACAAAAATCATAATATATGAGGCGAATGATTTTCTTTTGAAGGGAAAAAAATAATTGTAATGGCAAATTTTATGTACCATTCAACAATTTATTTATGTTATTGGCTAATCGTTCATTAATTATGGGAAAAAAATATTTTATTAGCAATTTTCAAAAGATGGGACACAATTTTATTGCAGATTAGGATTTTATTACAAATGTAATTTTATAATGTTAAATGTATTATTTGAGACTTTCTAGTGATCCAAGATCAATGGTTGAAGTTTAATTTCAGCCCCAATTTCTCGAAGGAAACAAAGTTCTCCAAGAAGTCACCATAATGTTGACATGTATCAAATTAGGGTTGTCAACTTGTCTGCAAACTCATCACTCAACATGTTGGTATCGATAAGCATGACACGTATCAAACCTTAACCTGCACCATAACCATGATCATTGATTACAATGTCACACGTGTCCAAGGTGGATGATGTTGCAACTTGCAAGGTAACTCGTAACTGGATAAGAAATAAATGCAACTTGTCAGTGACAAGCGGCATTCTTTAACTGTCATTCACTCAATACACACCAATTTTTGACATAAATGTATTTATAGGAAAGATTTACATGAAGATATGAAAGATTAAGGACAATGGATTTAAATTTCTCACACACATGCATTTATGGAAAAGATTTATATGAATGATTTACAGGCAGATCTATGAAAGATTAAGGACAATGGATTTAATATGATTAAAGAAAAAATAATTAATTGCTAAGTATCGATCAATTTCTATTTATAGACGATCTACCTTCTTTCTTCCTCAATTTGTCTTTGCTAGATAAATTGTTCTAGCTTCCTCTCTAGTCCAGGTCATTAGTCTATAAATAATCTAGTTTTTAGGTTTATGAAGAATCAATATTTAGATGGATACTCCTATTAGGCTTAGATGCACATCTAAGGAGGCCCAGAAGCCCTTTTTGGGATCCTTCTCAGACTAAACCTTGGAATCAATTTGTATGGAGGGTGGGCCTTTCACAAATGTGGTTGTTAAAATGGTAATGGGATGAGAGTTTCTGCACAATAAAGATAGACACCATGTGAACACAGACATTACATCCCATTTTTTGGCATCTCTTCTCGACCTCAGAGGAGAAAAGGTGGACATATTTATGTTGCTGAGGAAGGTTTTCGAGGCATACATGGCGGAAAATGTTAATGTTGTTTTCTTCATAAAAATAGGGGTAGAGATCCTTTGGGCAAGTGAAATACCCAAGTTTCTCCTCCCAGGCCAAAATGTGGCCACACAACATTTTCTATTTGGCCTGAATGCTGGGAAGTTGAAGCGCCATAGGAAATGGGCGCTGACTACTAGGGATTTTCTCTGTAAGTGGTTTTTTCTTGACAAAGTGGAGGCTCAAGCAGGGCAATACGACTGGCTCGATGAATTCTCACAGTTAATCCTCTCTCAAGAATTCTACTTAGATTGAGCCTGAGGGGAAAATTACTAGCTATTTTTTTTATACAAACATACCATATTTTTTGGTTTTTTTTATACAATCATACCACATTTTTGGTTTTTTGTTTAGAGTAGGTTTCTCTTTTTACTAGACAATGTAATTACTAATTTTATGAAAAAAAAATGAAAATTTTGCAAGTTCATTTCAATTTGTGTTTTATGGGTACAAAAAATGGTTCTTAGACTTCTTTGTGATTGAAATATTTTAATTAGTTGCTTTTGTTAATATGATTTAGAAAAAAATAGAGAGGGGGTGAATCAGTTGTTCTCAGGTCCTGATGTATAAAACAACTTCAAAAATTTTTACTTAAATCAGATCAAGCAACCAAAGCAAACTCGGTCACCACTGATTCAATAATAGAAACATATAACTCGGCAGTCCACTGCCTTGCTATAACTAACTTGTAAAACACTTAAATGTTCAAACCAAAACATTCACACAAGTATGACAACAGGATTTATAGTGGAAACCCAATATGGGAAAAACCACTTTGTAACATGCTATTATTATTTTCACTCTTCTGAAGTGAGCTTAGTTAAAAGCCAACCCTGTCAAAGGTTACAATACACACTGTCAAGTGTGACCTAGTAAAAGGATTTCAATCACCCTGTTAAAAGTGAGCCTGGTTAAAGGACTTACATACACTCCATTAGAATGCAACCTTGTCCAAAGGATTTAACATATGACTGTTAGGTCAACCTCTATTAAAAAGATTTTGACTATTACAATGGTTAGAAAGTAGAAATAGTATTGATCTGAAAAACATACAACTCACTTTGCAAATATCAGATCTGATTCCGTATACAAATGCTAGTTTACTAACTTTGAAACTTTTCCATCTCCATCTCTGATCTGCTCAGAACTTTCCTTCAAGCAATAACCACACTTTTCCTTCAACCTTTTCGCTTATAGAGTCAATAAAACTTATTGTTCTTCTAGTATCTCCTTCACCCATGCATTCTCATACATCATGCTTCGGTTCCCTTAATACTTTCCTCTATTAGGTTAACTTTTCTTTTTCCGCTTAATCTCCTTCGTAGATCTTAGGGTTAGGTCAGATTCATTGAATCTACCCGCTTCATGTTCTTCATTTCCTTTTCTAGAATCATCTCAAATCTCATAAAGATTAACAATAAAACATTTTACAAAGCATTAAATGCTTCCATATAATCAATAAATAAAGTCAACACGGTTTACATAATCCAAGAATTCAAACAATGTCATCCCCAAAATGAATTCTCTTCAAATATAAAATTGTTGATGCTCGGTCAATACTATGATCATTCACTTGGTCTCCATGTAAAACGCTCGGTCACTACTAAAACTGCTTCCTCAACAAATACTGATACTCGGCAATTTACTGATACTCGGTCGACACTAGATTTTTCTCGGCATCCACTAACTCAGCCGACTCTGTCATAACTCGGCTTAAATATGATTTTTTCATTTTTTCTCGGTTAAGCCTACCAGTTTAGTCTTCAACTTTTACTAAGATAAACAATGCATTATCTCATCATTGTGCAACATAGTTAGGTACACTTTGTAGTACCAAGATAACTCAACCTTTCCTTAGGTGCTATTGTTACCAACCTTGTCCCACTCTTCCTCAATAATTCAATAGATATAGTACTTTCCTAAGTAGCAACAGTCTTACCAATTAAGGTTTGACATCAATGGCATTACAACAATTTTTTCAATTGTAGTTTCTAACAATCTCCCTCTTTGGCATTGATGGCAACACCATATGAAATTACCTGAATAACACATGGATTACCAATCAATCCAAAAAACTTATCTGTCCATCAGAGAAAATTTATAATATCCTTAGCTTGATTCTGATTCAAAATCAATAAATCTCACTTATGTGACCATCAGAAGTATCTAGTTCTCCCTCTATCCTTATTTTCCATTTCAGTTCATCATTACTACTCTTCAGTTCATGTGTTATAGTATCATTTCAATTCAATCTCCCTCTTTGACAAAAATGCCAAAGTAGCAACTAAAACATACATCCAACAGATGTAGATATATCTATTCAGCACAGTGTTTCTCCCTCTGTCATTTTGCTTATGACTGATTTATTATCTTTTCTTCTTCTTCTTCATAGCTGTAGGACAGTCCTAAAGTGTGACATTCTTCTTCATCAATGTGTCAAATATTCTACTGTAGCTTATTTGATGCAGTGCTCCTAGCTTGTCTAGGTAGCCTCAGTTAGGGGAAGGACCCCTAATTGACTTCTTAGGTACTCATGAGCTTCTTTAGGTAAATCTTTAGTGAATATGTTTTCCAATTATTATTTTTTATTCACATATTCCATTCAGACTTCCTTGTCTTGTACTGGTTCCCTCAAATAGTGATACTTGATTACTATGTGCTTTGTCTTTGTGTGCATCACTGGATTCTTAGAAATATTGATAGCACTTGTGTTGTCATAGAAAATAACAATAGGTTTAGTGATTTCTTCTTTCATGCCTATCAACAATTGTTTTATCCATATCAAATTTGAACAGTTTACTATAGCAGCAACATACTTGGCTTCACCAATAGATTGGGAAATACAATTTTTCTTTTTGCTTGTCCAAGAGACTAAACTTTGTCCAAGAAAGAAAGCTCCACCACTAGTACTCTTTTTGTCATCTACATTTCCTACCCAATCAACATCAGTATACACTGTCAGTTCAAATTTATCATTCTTCTTATAGTATAGCCCATAGTTGGCAGTTCCTTTCAAATATCTCATAATTCTCTTCACAGCCATCATGTGTGTTTCCTTAGGATTGGTAGAAAATATTTCCACAATCCCAATATCTAATGCAATATCAAGTCTACTGTGTACAACATACTACAATTTTCCAATCATGGATCTGTACAAGGTCTGGTTAACTTCTACAGTATCATCATTCTTAGACAACTTTTGTCCAGTAACCATAAGAGTGCCCACTAGTCTAGCATCTTCCATTCCAAAAGTTTTTAGTATTTCATTAACATACTTAGACTGTATAATGAAAATACATTTCTTCATCTAATATACTTGTAAACCAACAAAGAATTTGATCTCACCAAACATACTCATCTCAAATTCAATTTGCATTTCATGTGAAAAACTTTTACACAATGCATCTTGTCCACCAAAAATAATGTCATCAACAAAAATTTTGGCCAAGAAAATACCTTTTCATTCTTCATTCTTCATATACAAGTTGCTTATGTCATTTGTCCTTGAAAATCCAATCTGTATCAAATAGTTATGCAATCGCTCATACCATGCTCTGGGAGCTTGTTTCAATCCATATAAAGCTTTGTTTAGTTTGCATACCATATGTCTTTTATTTGGATCAATAAAACCTTCTAGCTATTCGATGTAAACTTCTTCTTCCAGTATACCATTTAAAAATGCAGACTTGACATCCATTTGATATACCTTGAAATCTTTATAAGCAGCATATGCAAGCAGAGTTCTTACTCCTTCCAATCTAGCTACAGGGGAAAATGTCTCCCCATAATCAATTCCTTCTTCTTGTGCATAGCCTTTGCATACTAGACTAGCTTTGTTACTAGTGATTTCACCTTTCTCATTCAGCTTGTTTCGAAATACCCATTGTGTTCCAATAACATTCTTATCTACAGGTCTCGGCACTAAAGTCCAGGTTTTATTTTTCTCAATCTGGTCAATCTCTTCATTCATTGCTTGTATCCAGTCTTCATTTTCTAATGCCTCTTTAGTAGTCATAGGCTCAAAATCACATAGTAAGCATGTTGGATCCTTGGTCTTGCTTCTGGTCTAAGCTCCAGTATCTTTATCTCCAATTATCTGTTCAGGCTTGTGATGTCTTCTTACATATTTTGCCAAAATAGGTTCAACATTTTTCTCTTCTATTTCATCAGGTTCCCCAACAAGATTGTCAGATTTAGCTTCTAAATGCTCAGCTACCTCCTCTTGATCCTTAGTAGCATTATCATGTAGCTCAGCATTTTCTTGTTCTCTCTCGGCACTATTTTCCTATGCTTGGCATCATCTATCTGTCGCTCAGCATTGCTTACCCGAGACTTGACATTAGGTGTAGGTCCGATACCTGCCTCATCTATTTCCTCAATGTACAAAAAAGATTTGTAATCTTCTAGTTCTCTTTTACTATCATCCTCATTTCTTTCTGCATACTCATCAATTTTTACATTCATATTTTCCACAATTTTTTTAGTGTTAGAGTTCAAACACTTATAAGCTTTACTTTTTGTGGACTGGCCTAGGAATATGCCTTCATCACTTCTAGCATCAAATTTTCCACTCGTATTGTCTTTTGATATGTAACACTTTCTTCCAAAGATTCTAAAGTATTTAACACTTGGTGCATGTCCATACCATAGTTCATAGGGTGTCAGATTTGTACCTTTCTTGATCTGTACCCGATTAAGAGTGTAAATAGCTATACTTATAGCTTCTTTCCAGTATTTCTGTGCCACATTCTTTTCAATCAATAGTGTCCTAGCACAGTCCAAAATAGATCTATTCCTTCTTTCTGCTATACCATTCTATGGAGGTGTCCTAGGTGCAGACATCTGTCTTTTGATTCCTCTATCATTGCAAAACATATTAAATTCATTTCATGTAAATTCTCCACCTCAGTCAAATCTAAGACATTTCAGGTTCCTACCTATCTCCTTCTCAACCTTAGCCAAATACCACTTAAAAAATTGAAAAGCATCAAATTTTTCTTTCAGAAACATTACATGCATCATCCTGGTATGATCATCAACAAACAAGATAAAATATCTAGCAACAAAGTAACTTTGTACACCCATGGGTCCACAAAGGTCAATATGAACCAAATCTAAAATGTGTTTAGAAGTAAAGGTTTTTCTCTTGAAACTTGACTTAGTCAATTTTCCTAACTGGCATTCTTTTCACATCACATTCTTAGGTTTCTTCAATCTAGGTAGGCCTCTTACTTTCTTCTTCTTACATATCTCTACCAAATTGTCAAAGTTAACATGACATAGCCTCTTATGCCATAAAAAAATGTCATCAAGTTGTGCAATCATACATATTTCTTCAGATAGGTCAAGATAGAACAAATTACCTCTAGTCTGCTCACCACTTCCAATCAGTTCACCAGTAGCATCAAATATCTTACCTTTCTTGTGATGAAATTCCACTCGGTAACTAGTCTTGTTGAGCTGAGCAACACTTAATAGATTATAATTCAATCCTTCAACCCAATAAGCATTTTCACAAGAGATTTTATCAGTCAGTTTAATCAATCCTTTTCCTCTAACAGGACATGGTGCATCATTACCAAATGTTACACTTTTACCTTTATAATGATGTAGGGTCTCAAACTTACTCTTGTCACTAGTCATGTGATGTGAACAACCACTGTCAATAATCCATTTATCATTCTTGTTCACATAGGAAATCAATGCAATTTTCTCATCCTCATCAGATTCATCTTTCATTGCAACATAGACAACCTCAATTTCAAAATCATCACTATTAGTGTCAGTTTCTTTTTCAGCAATATAACATGATTTCTTACCTGTTCCTTTGTAGTCTTTGTACCTTTGGTAGCTTTTGTCATCTCTTCTTTCATTGTGTCTGTTGTTTCTCTCTTCATCTTTACCCTTCTTGTCAGGACATCTAGCAGCTATATGACTGACTTTATTACATGCAAAACATATAATAGGGAGTTTACCTTTATATTTTCGTCTAGCCATAAGAGCTTCTAGATCTTCAAGATCTTCATCAGAAGTGTCACTATCATCTTCACTTTCACTTTCACTTTTACTTTTACATCTTTCTTTCTCCTTCTTAGGCTTGTTCAAAACTAATTGTGACTTAAAAGTAGATTCAACTTTTCCAAGATTACCAACAGAGAATTTATCATAATTAGATAGTTCAAAAGCAGTCAATTTGCCAATCAAACCTTCCAAAGTAAGCACATTCCTTGAGTTACATCTAGATTCCTGAATAGCTAAGATCTTGATAGCATATATAGGACACAGAGTTCTTAACACTTTTCCAATTATGGTCTCGTCATCAATAATTCCATTTTCTCCTCTAATAGCATTCTCAACTTTTTTTATTCTACCACAATATTGTGCAATGTTTTCATCTTCATTCATTCTCATTTCATAAAATTTACCTCTGAGACTCTCGGCTTTAGCTTTCAGTACATATTGATCACTTCCATAGATCCTTGCAAGAGTGTCCCACATATCTTTAGCAGTTGTGCAATCCTTAACATCTTCAAATTCTAGATAGCTTAGGGCAGATGCAATTTCCAGCATTGCCTGGTTGTGTTCTTGATTAGCTCTCATTTCCTAGGCAATCAAAGGTGCAGTAGGTGTGACATAGCTATGCTCAATGTAGTAATTTGTGGAATGAACAACACCAGCCAGATGTAGCTTCATCAAGCTTTGCCATGCAAGGAAGTTTTCCTTATTCATCTTTGGTACCTCTTTTTTATACATCTTGATCATTTGCTTCAAGTCCCTTTAAACTTGCTTTCTATAAACACCAATAAGCAACATAGCTTTGATACCAATTGTTAATATGATTTAGAACAATGGAGAGGGGGGATGAATCAGTTGTTCTCAGGTCGTAATGTATAAAACAACTTCAAAAACTTTTACTTAAATCAGATCAAGCAACCAAAGCAAACTCGGTCACCACTAATTCAATAATAGAAACATATAACTCGACAGTCCACTACCTGGCTATAACTAACTTGTAAAACACTTAAATGTTCAAACCAAAACATTCACACACGTATGACAATAGGATTTATAGTGGAAACCCAATATGGGAAAAACCACTTTGTAACATGCTACTAATATTTTCACTCTTCTGAAGTGAGTTCAGTTAAAAGCCAACCCTATCAAAGGTTACAATACACACTATTAATTATGACCCGGTAAAAGGATTTCAATCACCCTATTAAAAGTGAGCCTGGTTAAAGGACTTACATACACTCCATTAGAATGAAACCTTGTTCAAAGGATTTAACATATGACTGTTACGACAACCTCTGTTAAAAGGATTTTGACTGTTACAATGGTTAGAAAGGAGCAGTAGTATTGATTTGAAAAACATACAATTCACTTTGCAAATATCAGATCTAATTCCATATACAAATGCTGGTTTACTGACTTTGAAACTTTTCCATCTCCATCTCTGATCTGCTCAGAACTTTCCTCCAAGCAATCACCACACTTTTCCTTCAGCCTTTTCACTTATAGAGTCAATAAAACTTACTGTTCTTCCAACATCTCCTTCACCCATGCATTCTCATACCTCATGCTTCGATTCCCTTAATACTTTCCTCTATTAGGTTAACTTTTCCTTTGCCACTTAATCTCCTTCGTAGATCTTAGGGTTAGGTCAGATTCATTGAATTTACCCACTTCATGTTCTTCATTTCCTTTTCTAGAATCATCTCAAATCTCATAAAGATTTATAATAAAACATTTTACAAAGCATTAAATGCTTCCATACAATCAATAAATAAAGTCAACACGGTTTACATAATCCAAGAATTCAAACAATGTCGTCCCCAAAATGAATTCTCTTCAAATATAAAATTGTTGATGCTTGGTCAATACTGTAATCATTCACTCAGTCTCCATGTAAAATGCTCAGTCACTACTAAAACTGTTTCCTCAGCAAATACTGATACTCGGCAATTTACTAATACTCGGTTGACACTAGATTTTGCTTGGCACCCACTAACTTGGTTGACTCTGTCATAACTTGGCTTAAACATGATTTCTTCATTTTTTCTCAGTTAAGCCTACCAGTTTAGTCTTCAACTTTTACTAAGATAAACAATACATTATCTCATCATTGTGCAACATAGTCAAGTACACTTTGTAGTACCAAGATAACTCAACCTTTCCTTAGGTGCTATTGTTACCAACCTTGCCCCACTCTTCCTCAACAATTCAATAGATATAGTACTTTCCTAAGTAGCAACAGTCTTACCAATTAAGGTTTGACATCAATGACAATACAACAATTGTTTCAATTGCAGTTTTCAATAGCTTTATCTGTGTATTAGACATGTAAGTATGTTTTAGTAGAAATAAGGAAGAAATGGTATTTTCATTTTTAAATCTGAATATTTAAAATGTCATTTTCTTCTTGATTACCATCATAATTCCTAAATTAAGATATATAATTAATGGAAGTTGTATGAACCTTTTACCCAATTAATTATCGATATAAAATTATACCATTTTCATTGTATTATACGTATGAAGTCTTACAACTAATTAGTACTAGTAGGTTGTGCGGATGCAGTGAGGGAAAAGGAATGTTGTAAAGGAACAAGATCACTTCAAAATCTTTTTGGGGGGCGAATAGGATCAGATCAAGTATCTATTGGCCACCATTGCATTTAATAACCAATCTTTTACTATAGTTTTTTCTATTAGATCAGATCATATTTGAGAAAGAATATGATCTACATCAATTTTCACTTGCCTCAAGCCTTTTCAATCCTACAAATTTGTCTCTTATGATTACAGAATGAATCAGATATGATTAGGGTTTTAAAACCTGACTTGTCGACTTCATTTTCTACCATAAAAACCTAGCAAAATATTAAAGGTTTAAAACACAATGATTATTGCCCAAGTTTAAAATACATTCATTGATCTAGATTTCGCCTGGTAGATTAGATGACATACATGAATTTGAAAAGAAGTCAACAAAGCCTTAAAAAAACTTTCCACATCACCCTCAAAAACCAATCTAGAGCAAGCACGTCATCAACGTTTGGCATGAGGACCCACTGCTTCAATGACCTTCATCAGACAAGACCGAATGGTTATCACAATCCCATGATCATATCATTTGAGTATATTTTCATGAAGGCATCATGTTAGCTATTGGATTAACTTTGATTTGCACAAGTTTACCTTTAACTGTGACAAGTCTTTAACCACTCCTCTTTTGGAGATCGCGCGATAACAAGATGTCGCAAAGTCACTGAATATTTTTCTTAACCATAGTTCCATCATGAGATTTGATGATCAATGCATTCCCTTGATCATTGGACATTCAACTTAACTCAGGATTTATCTCAAGATTGAGTGACAAATCCATTTCTCACAATTATTTAATAATTGTCCCGACCATGGTCAAATTATGAGATTGAGTGACTAACAAAAATCTCATAATCGTTGGATGATTGACTTGACTTAGGTTTTGTCATGAAATTTAGTAATAGCCATTGATCTTTACCATCATCTATGATTGTTTCTTAATCTCCAAATTTTATAAGACTTAGCCACAACTTTATGATATTCTAAGATAACCTGCACTTGTTAAGTCTTTACCTTTTTGTCAAATCGCTAGATGTTAAGAGACTTAATTTCTACCTTGTGAGATGAGGAGATAACTACTTCACAAAGTCGGTGAATGTTAAGAACTAACCGTCAATTATTAGGAGACTTGGATAATCTTTTCCTGTCAAGTCTTACTTTGTCGCCCAATCTCCAAATTTCTTAAATTTAATAGCCAGTCTCACGAAACTTGGAGATATAAAGAAAAGTAACAAGAACATGACAAAATGGGACTTAAGTGACATGAAAAGGTAATGAGAAAATAGACAAGGGGTGGCATTTTACGGGCTTGAACAAATCTGTATTGAAAGCCTAGAGGAAGATAAAGACTAATTTCCTTCATACTAGAAATAGAAAATGGCCATTTTAAAATATTTTTTACATGATATATCCCTAAAAATGTGGCCATGCAACCTTTTAAATTATATATCGTTCACCACCTTGTATAATTTGAATATATTTATTTTTAGGTTTTAAAGGAATTGTTAAAATTAATAAAAATGACAAACATTAGAACCTCACTCAGGAGCTAGAAAAGCACCCTTACCACTACATTATTTTGGCCAATGAGGATGAAGAAAAATAATTTTAGAAACTTGAAATGTTAAATATTTTTCTTGTTAAGTTTATAAAATATTAGATTGTAATATTATTAAAAAAATAGTGCATTTTGATTGGCTGAAATTGTGATATTTAATCACCAGTTAAGCTCTATTGATGCCTATAGTTCTAGGCCTACGGAAGGAAACTAAAAATTTTACTATTAAATTAATTAACTTTAAATATTATTATCTATTAATATCTAAAAAGGGAAAAAAATAATATTATAATAATGTCTATTGCAAATAACTACCATTGGATGAGCACAACTCGATGATATATGGTGGATTTCGGGTTGAAAGGGAAAATCAACCCTATTTTTTCAAACCTGTTCTAGAATCATGACAAGTGTCACTAAACATGTTCTACTCGCACATTCAACTGACAATATCATTTGATGATGACGTGTGACTCGTGAGGTGACTAGGTGAGTAATGGGACTAACGGTGCCACGACACTAGATAGTGACTAACAATGATTGTTACATGACTATAGATCAACGACCAAAGCTATATTTTGGGTTACAAGGGAAAATAAAACCCATTTTTCAAACTCATTCTGAAATCATGACCCGTTTCCACTCACACAGTCAATGACAATTGTCATTTAATGATGTCATGTGACTTGTTAGGTGATTAGGTGAGTACTACTACCAACAAGGAAAAAATTAATGGGACCCCTGATAGTGACTAATAATGATCATTATATGAGCAAGATCAATGGCCAAAGGTGTATTTCAGGCTTATTTGGGGAGCGATCACCTCTATTTGCAAGTGTCCCACAGAAACAAGGCACGTGTCATGAATAAAATCTCAACTAAGTATAATTCAAATCTAAATTGGAGTAAACTGCAAAATGAATTATTTAATAAATATTGTAATTTCAGGTGTTTGAATAAATTTGTAGTTTCCAATGATTAAGGAAAATGTATCCTACTAAAATTAGATATTTGTCTTCATAAAGATGCAATAAAAGTGACAAAACTGATGACTACAGATTGTACATTTTTTTCCCTTTAGGTTTTTAATCTAAGTTTTTCAATTCTAACTAGTATTGGAGATCTAAAAAGGGGTTATAGCTTCGAGGTTGAGGATTGAGGTCTGAGGAATGAAAAAAGTCTCTCATCTCTCTTCCCACTCATAGTCTACACAAATTAAAATTACGGGTAACTACTAAAATCCTAAACACCTACATCACACATTTTAAAATTTTCATATCTCTTGTTTTACAACTTTACTATTTATATTGTAGAAAAATAACTAGCCTATTAGCATATAATTTTGAATCACCCCTATAAATTGTAGTTGTGTATAAATATTTGAATTTTCCTACAAGTAAATACTGACACTAGTTACCAACTTATAACGATGGGAAAAAAAATACCAAGATTATGAGTAAAAGGCCAAGTTAGATAATAGACTTCCATAATCTTCTTAAAACACCAGGGTTAACTAATGAATTCCATGATATTTATGATCTTATTATCCATGGAAATAAGGGAATAATGGAAATTAGATTTGCACTTGAAAATAAGTGGAACGATCTAAATAAGGGTTCAAAATTTTATTTATTTAATAGCATGATTAAGGAAATGACAAATAAAATTGCACCATGGGTTGTTGGGTCGACATGCAAGGCATTACCTCAAGTATTCCCTTGCCCAAAAAATATCATAGTCTACGCCAAAAATTGTGATGAAAATAGAAAATCAATTGTAAATAAAAAATATTGAGGAGGAAATTTTGTCCATAACCGAGAGTGAATTTGCTAGTCTATTGGACCTAGGGTTTGAACAAAAAAACTCAAACGTGCACATTGACCTGGGAAAGCTAGCAGAGGATTATGAAAAAATAGATGCAACACAAAGAGATTCGTATATCAGAGGAATAACGAGCAATTCTAGTATGAATCTAGATCATAAGCCTCCTTATGGTTATGATATTTTATGCAATGGGTTTAGGATAATATTTCCTTGCTAGCATTTTGTTTAGGATTGGATAGTAACAAAGAAGTGGGCCAACATTCTTGAAATGTTTTTTCATATTAATTTTAAAAATGTAGTAAAATATTTTGTATTCAGCACATTGATTGTTGCATGCAAGAACAATTACTAATAATTAAAAGAGGTTCTCATAAGACATTTCAATTCACAACCTACTTGTGATATCTTCTCTTAGGAAAGCATCATGCAATATTTTAGACAAACAAGCTTTGCAGTAATGGACAAAATCTAATATATGAATGGACACCTCAGGTAAGGATGATTGATAACAGAAGGAACTACAAAAATTTTGTAGAATTATTTTTGGCACCAATGTATCATAAAATTATAGGCACTCCAATGCCTAGATTGTCTATTTCTTGTAGAGATTGCATTCAACTCAGAAGTCAAATATAATTTTCTAACTGGTACTTAATGGAAGAGTACATTATGTTAAGTTTTTATGGTTCAGTGGTAGAACCCTACAAACTTCCAATACATGTGACAGAGAGGGTATTTGCATTGGGATATGTGGGAAAGATGGAGATAACATATGTACTCTTTAATGGTCAACAAAATAAAATGATATAATTTCCTTTCCTTTCTCATTTGGAGGGTTCACATTTGAGAGAAGAGGATTCAAAGTGGCACGTGATTTTTTTTTAATTTTTCACTTTGATGTTTTTAGTCACCGGTAGTATGATCCACTCAACATAATTGCAACAAAGCTTAGAGAGAATGGGAACTTTGGAAGAAAATGTCAACATGAGAGTATGCCATTGATAGAAAAATTTAAAAACATGGAGTCTTGGGACAAGGTCAAAAAAGAGATGGAGAAATATGCCGCTAAAAATAATATTTGAATACAAGAATTGTCATCACAAATTATGGCATTCCACAAGCAAAGAGGAAAAGTGCAGCCCATGACATCATACAATTTCAACTCGAAATATGCTCAACCATCTAGACAATCTATTCCAAAATACCTAGTGGATGAATGTATAGATGGTAATTGGAGTTGAACCAAAATTTCTAATTTTTTGGAAATGAGGAAGAATCTCAGCGAGACAAAGACCTCTACAGATCTTTATGACGTGGAAGAGGATAAAATATTCAGTGAATTGTGGATGAAGGAGCATCTGAATGAAGCATATCATGGTGATAATGGTCATCTAGATAATGAGTATGAGAAGGATTCTTTGAATCCCACATCCACTAATGTATATTTAATTAGTAGTGGAGTTGATGTGTCCATAAAATAAAAATATACCAAAGGGGAAGATATTGTAGAAAAAATGGGCTACCCAGGTTGGGGTGGTTTGGGTCCCAGAGCAAAAGGGCCTTGGTGTCCACCTAACCCACCAATTCCACCAAAATATGGTGAGAAACTAGGACTTGGAGTTGAATCATCAAATTCATGAAAAAAAATACTACTCATTCTCATACCCTTGCAATTTCATTTGTTCCAGCTTCAAATCCAGTTCTACCTGTTCCAGGCACTCATATTAAATCTTAATCAATTGCCACTTCCACAGGTTTGGATATCATGGGTAGTACTAGTGGTGCAAAAAGGACTAGTGCACTCAATAGTCCTCCTATCTAAACTCTTGTGTAGCTTGAGATCATAAAAATGAAATTAAGCATCAATAACTAATATACATCAAAATTGATTTATACAATGACATAAAATTGAATATTCACCTACCGCTATCAAATAGCCACTATGTACATCCACCAAAGGCGCATGCTGATGATCTGGAGTAATAAGTCCCTACAATAATGATCAAAATAATAATTAAAATACATACATGAATATCATTATAAAATTCAATATAAACTATTAAAATAACAATTAAAATTAAGTGATCTCTTTCATACCTCAGTCAGTGCTTCAGAACTAGCTACTGCTGCAACTACTCCATGATCCAAAGTATCACGAGTAGAAGGAGGAGTCTCTGATGTCAATAACGGAAAATGAAACAAAAAAATTATTATGTAGTTATCAAGATTACATATATTTTTTACAACCCTACTAATGAATAAATGATACCTTCGTGAAGGTTCCACCACATCCTTCGGTGTGCGGTGTCGATGTCAAAGCTCCAACATTCAACTAGTGCACATGTACATGAAAAATTATAAGATAACCATTCATATAAGAATGTACTACTGACATGTTAATTATAATGCATTATTACATATATACCTATGGACTCAATGGTGACATCAAAAAGCTAGGTGAAAGAATGTGATCACCGCAATGACCACTTTGCCTCTGGATTTTGATCATAATTTTTCTAGTAATTTATTTATTCATTCATTTATTAATTAAATATAATCAAGTAAATCAAATTAATATGCAAATAAAGATACCTCAAGAAAAGTGGCACGATGCCCTTCGCTGTCTGTTGTGAATGTCAATGGTCCACCAGTGAACTAATGCACATGCACAATAAGTTATGATACAATTATTCATATAATTACATAATAATCAAATATATTAATTAAAATGTTTTATTTGATACATACTTGTGGAATTGACAACGATGTGTAGAAGGGGACAAGAGGATCATTGACACTGCACCCACCACTGACACTCTTGCCCTGAATTTTGATCATAATCAATAGATACTAAATTAATTAGTTATTCTTTTATAAATTAAATATGATCAAAGCAATTTAATGAACTTGAAAATATTTACTTGTGTGTTAATACCCAATGTCAAATTTAGAAAATTATCAATCATCATTCCATGATCCTCTTCCTCTCTCTCGATAGTACCAAATGTACACAAGCATACACATGACCGAAAAATATGCCCCCTCAAAGATTGACCATGGTCACCCTCAACTAAAGGAGTCTGTGTCAGAGCACTAATCATGCCTAGTGTGTCTACCTCTACATGTTCCTTCACAAGAGAAGGAATACTAACATGATCCACATGTGGCTTGCTAATAGGAACCCTAGGTGCATTAGGGTCACAATGTGCCCCTGCTCTATCAAATGATGACCCCCCTCCTCTACCCTAAAAATATAGATAGTCAAAATAATTTGGCACCTCCTTGAGTACAAACTCGCAATAGAGTTTCCTCAAGAAATATATAGGAACCTCATGATTGTTACAGGAAGGTGAATCAAAGACCATCCACCATCTTTCCCAAAATTTGTTTTTAATGTCTTCATTTAAGCACCAACGAATTGGGAACCTCCTTGTTGTAGTTCTAAGAGTATCTGCGTCCCCTAGTTTTTCAAAGAGTTTGCAAATGTCATATTTTGGGATTTTTTTCTTTTTTATGTCCACATAAGATAATTTATTTGCATAATATTATTTTTGTTCTTCTCTTGTATCCTACCATAAATTAATTTACCCACTAACCAAGCTTATGTGGGTCAAGATTGCTTCCAATGATTTTGCAAGTCTTTCCCTTCAAGGATTTGTACCAATAGAATCTTTTAACCTCCTAATTAAAGATTCTAATTCTTTTTTCCCTCTTTCAATTTGGTTGATCAAATTTTTTTGTGTTCTAGGAGGAGGTTTCTCGATTGGTGGAGGTAGTTGAGGTTTATTTTCTTGGTTATTTTCTTCATTTGTTTCTTCATTCATTTCTTCATGAGGAGATGGAGGGTTTGGTGGAGGGAGATTATTTCTTCTTGGAAATTAAAAAAGCTAGATTTTAAAATCTTAATTACACATAAAACATAAGAAAATGAATTTTAACAAAATGAATTTTAACAAAACTAAAATTTCAATACAAATAAGAGGCATGGGCTGTAAAAACACTTACCTCTTCTTCTGGATCGAGCTTGATGACATTGTGGAGCCATTTAGTATGAAAATTGATGGATGAATGAATGAAAAGAAATGGATTAAGAAAACAAAAGGATTCTATGTACGTGCTTGGGAAGCCCTTTTTTGCTACAAATGTGGGTTTGTGGAAAGCAAAATGGGCTTTCCCAAATGCAGCAAACACTATAAAGTGTTTTTACAAAGTGTGTGAGCCCTATAGGGTGCACGTGCTATAGTGCGTACACACTATGGTCAATGGGGACCAAAAAGAAAAGTGGCACCCTTTTGGTCCCCCATCTTTGTGCATATACCCTTATCTTGTATGTAAATTTTAGAAAAAAAAATTATTCACCAAACTTAGTAGCATGTTTTAGGTTAATCTCTTTTGGGTTTCCTGGCGAGGCATTACATCTAGCCTTGGATTACTGAAGCTCCATCTACTCCAACACACACCAACTTTTTGGCAATCGGCATGTCATTTATACCTCCATATTCAATTAGAGAAATCTTTACTATTTAAAATAAATTTTCCAATGTCGCATTATCCTTCATTTTAGCAATAGTTAGTAGATAAGGTTGGCGGACAAAATTGTGTATAGTATAAACATGCATGCATACCCAGGAAGTATTATCTACTATTGTAACCTCATCTAAAGACAATGCAATAAAATTTGACTCTTTAATTTTTTCCTTTAGATCCTCTTTTTCAACCTTGGCAAGACAACTTGCCCATTCTCATGCACTATTTACTGACCAATGACTGTTAGGATAGTTACAAACTATCAAAAAGTATAAGGAACTCAATGATGGGTAGTCTAACATAGGACATCATATTCTCAAAATATTAAAGACAACACTTAACTAAATAACTTTTCCCATTAGTTCTACTTCCAACGCTTTTCCAAAACAAGCTTCAATAGAGCCTTGAACTTCACTAGGATTCATCTTTATATTCTGCTAAAATTCATATAATTTTGCATTCCTAACATGCTGAGATTCCTCCTTTATTTCCATCTCATCACTGATTTTTGAACTCCATGTATGGTTTTCTCTTCATAAACTTTACCCATATGCTTCTCTATGGTGTTAAGTTATAGTTGTGCTCCCTTTTTCTTCTTATTTATCTTGGTGTAAATCTTACATCTGCATTATATCGAAGGCTCACCTTCAATTGGATTGTCCACTAGTTCAATGAATGGATACTTTGACACCAATTCTACTTAAAAATTCCTCGACATATCTCACATCCGATCTTTTTTCAATTCTCTATCATTCTTTGAATTGTATTTTCTTTCTTCTTCCCTACACCATCATCTTCTCTGACATTCTCAGTCTCATCCAAGTCGATTATATCATTATGGATACTTTGGGTATCTCACTAAAAAAATTCTTCAAGTTCATTGTGATGTGAGATATCAGGTTTGCTAAGTTCTTCAATATGTTGTGTAGGTTCAGGTTGTGAATCTTGAAAATCTTCTTGTGATGAAGTAGATTCCTGATTTTGGCTAGAAATATTTCCAACACGATGACCAAAGTACGATGATAAGGTTTTGCATTTTGTTGGCCTCTCTTGGATTTCCCCATATGTGGGAGCCTTACCCTTATTCTTGTTTGACATCTTGATTCTTCAACAACTTAAAGGCTACCAACCTACTAGTGCAAAAAAAAGTCTACTTATTGAAGAAGTGACAATAAAACTATAATATATATAAATATGATTCATTGACCCTTAAATCATGTCTGAGGTCTCCGTGGTCACCATTGTTCACTAACTGGTCCCCACTAAATAAGAATGAACTCAAAATTACATAGTTGCATAATAATAATCACTTACATTAGCCTCAAATTCAATTGTAGTCGTGACTCGCCAATGCAGTCAAGACTCAACAGTCTAAACTTCTCTATCGATCAAATTGAACTTAACCAAATTGTGTATAATAACACTAATCTATGAATTTATTTATACTACTCCATTTTTGGTGAATTTAGTGGAAGGTATTAGGTCTACAAAATACTTGGTGAAGCCCATGTAATTATAACACATCTTGTGTTATTTTTGAGGTGTTTATGGGTCATCCAATACCTTAACCCAGTATGATTAATAGAGTTGGTGAAAATGCATCTATTTGAGACACACATTTACAAAATACCAAGCAAATTGGGATCCACCTATACATATATATGTATAAAAATATTGGCAAATATAGGCCATCAATTTGGGGCCGCTTTGAAATTATAGGCGAATGTTTAAAATTTGACGAGTCCAAAAATTATATTCCATTGGCGCTAATGTGAAAGAAATGGAGAAAATTAAATAAACCAATGAGCAATGGGCCTGGGTGATAACCCAATATTAATAAATTTTGGGCGATAGGGTCAGTCCAATATGTGCAATATATTTTCCAAATCCCGGGTTGCCGACATGCAATATTTTCCAAATGGTGAATAATCACCACTAAAGTTTTTGCATACATACATACATACATACAAACATACATACATACATACATACATACATACATGCATGTATACATACATACATGGAATCAATTTAAATGTATTTTTCCATATCCTTTGAATACTAGTTTTTAACTATAAACATCATTTTTAAAGAGTGATATTCACTTCATGATGCATACCTTTCTTTTCTAAAAGGGTAAAAATGTGATTATTTCAAATTTACATTTATAACATAGATATCTAGTGACTGCAATTGGTTTCATAACATTATGTTTAATATTTTTTATTTTATTAAATTTTGAAGTTGAGTTAATTATAGTTTAGACATAGGTTTAGTTTTAAAAGTTCATAACTTATTGTGTATGTATTGAAATCATTTCTTTTTCTTTTAATTTTGATAGAGGAAATCAATAAATAATACATAGATATATTATAGGTTTTCTTAATTAGTTTACTATTTCCATAAGTATTGAACAAAGAAGTTGATATTTGGTGGAAATCTTATGGTTAGTTAAAAAAATAAAAATAAATTCATAATAAACATAATATATATTAAAATCATAATCATTGGAAAACTTGTGTCATGCACTACTATCTTGCATCTAGGTTTGTCAAGACTGTTCCATTTGAGCCCTCAACCGGAGCTTTGAAGACCAACTATAAACTCATTAATAATTCTACTATAATAATAATATACAACATACACATATATACCTCAACATCTCAAAGAGATCTTAGATCTTACTAAAAAATAAAAAATGGCTGAAAATACATATAATTATCATAAAATTATAATGTTAATAACATAATTATGAGTAAAGGACATTATGTCTAACTTATTTCCTCTATTACCATAACTTTTACATATGAAATTTTAGATTTAAAATTTTGAGTCGTGTAGTGCCTCCTTTTTAAATTTAGAAGGTCTAGTATGTTGTAGTTTAACTAAATGTATAATATACTATATTGTATAAAAAGTTTTTTTTGAATGAATAATGTGTTACCATGAGATAACAAAGAACTAGGAGCAAACCAATAGCCAAAAAATGGAGACAACAAGATTTTGAAAGGGGAAAAGAAAAGAAAAACCCCTTTGTCTTATTATGAAAATGGTAAAGCTTGAGAGAGAGAGAGAGAGAGAGAGAGAGAGAGAGAGAGAGAATACGAGAGGAGAGCATCTCTTTTATAGAGATGAGGATAGGAGTTACTAAGTAACTCGCCAATATAAGAATTTCATCATCCATAATGGGTGTGTGCAAAGTGTCAAATTCCTCTTAAGGAGGAAAAGATAAATTCCTTATAAAATAAATTACAAAATGTGACATGTCCTACCACTTGGACTGGAGGAAAAATACAAGGATTCTGTCGGAATCTCCTAATTAAAATGAAATGATACCTTGGTTTATCCTTAATAAATAAACAATACAACCAAGGAAATATTATTAATTCTAACACCTCTCATTAATCTTTACTTGGGGAGTTTACAAGAATGGGAATTAAACCCATTTTTTTAGAAAATCTACAACTTGATCTTTAATATAAGGAAGAGATTTGATTGTCTTCAATATTAGCTAGATCCAATTCTTCATGTAGTCATCTTGAATTTATAGGACATGTGAAGAGGAATTGAGTCCTTAACTAGGCCTTGAAGATTCACCTAAAATAAAGAAACATAGAACAATGAACTAAAGAAACTACCACACGAATAATATCATCTAACATTCAAGTTAGTTAGAATATAAAAAAATTTGTATATGAGATTTCATAAAAAAAAAGGAGCTAACATGAAATAAGGATAAAGAAAATGGTCAAATTACCATAAACACAATCCACTCTCTCATCTCAAAATAAACATACTAATACACAAATGGCCACAAATAAGGCCAACTAATGAAATTTGCATCAACATTACATTGATCACATGGACATATAAAATCAATTAATGATTCATCACTGCAAGTGAATGGGTGATCATTCCACAACCAACATGACTCGCGATCTAAGAATTGAAGTATGAGAACTCATTATCAAATTAGTAATTTATATAGAGAAATGGGTGAGG
Source organism: Chamaecyparis obtusa (assembly GCA_027943335.1). Lineage (NCBI taxonomy): Eukaryota > Viridiplantae > Streptophyta > Pinopsida > Cupressales > Cupressaceae > Chamaecyparis > Chamaecyparis obtusa. The sequence goes on along the minus strand of BSBK01007328.1, from coordinate 167,461 downwards.
AAACCATAATACATATCAACAAGGAATTATTAAGGATAAAATAATCTAAACCAACATTAACAAATCAAATATTGACCTATGCTAAATACTAATCTGAACTAAGGATTATGAGTGAGAAAAACATATTGCCTTCCAAATATATGAGATATCCAACAAATTTCAAGAAGGATATCAAGAAAACCATCCTCACCATGAGGAAAAACAACCAATGGAACAATTTGATAAATATCAACTGAAGTAAGTGCATCCCAAACATAGGATGGAGGGAAAATCCATGGGTCCCTTTTTAGAATAAGGCAACAAGTAAACCTTGGAAATTGGGCTCCCAATTCAACTTACAAAAAGAATGCAATAAAGTGCATATCAATCAATAGTATAAAACCATAAAATGCTACCATGAGCATAAAGAGATGCTATAAAAGCATAAAATTGTAACTAAGTGCATTTTCAATAGATCATATGGAACCTATAAAAAATGCAATTGAGTGCATAACAATAGATCATAAAAATAAATAGCAATTAATGCTAAATAATGAGATCATTAATCATCCACAAGAATGGAATGGTGTTAGATAACTCATAATATTACAACAAATTAAAATTGAGCAATGCATGGGAAAAAGCATATGCAACATATCAAAAGGGTTTAGGGACATCATAATGAACTTTTAAAGCATGATGAAATCGATTACCATTATTTTTTTGGGCATTGTGATTATTTTAATTATTTTGGTTCATAGGTTTCTTATCTTTTTTTTTTAAAGCAATTGTTGGTCACATGACCATCTTTCCCACAATAGGTGCAATGGGGTCTTTTATGAGGACCATTGTTTTGATGGTTATTATTATGGTTATTATGATTATTTTGATTATTGTTATGATTTTTATTGTTATGATTATTAGATCTAAAGTTAGGATTTTGATTTTTATAAATGAAAGCATGCTCACTAGATTTAAGAGTACTAAATTGAATTAAGTTTTCTTCCTCTTGACGCAATAAGTTTTGAAAGATAATATAGGTTAATTGAGTTGCTAAACTAGGAATAACTAATTGATAATGAACATTAGTAATAAATTGTTGAAACTGCCTAGGAAGATATTTCTTTAAAATAATATGAATCACTCTAATATTATCAATAGTAATTCCTCAACCATTGAATTGACTTTTAATTGAATCAAACTTTAGTAAAAAATCATCCACCATTTTAAAATGAATATACCTGAGATCCTCCAATCGATCTTTGAGTTGAATCTTTCTAGATTCATTTAGATTGTCATAAGTATTTTTCAAAATGTCCCATGATGCATGGGTTGTAGTGCAATTTGCGACTAGAACATATAAATTAGGACTAAGAGAGATGCCAATGAGGCCAAGTGCATCCTCATTTTTGGCATTCCAAGAATCTATATCAGCTTGAGTTGCAAAGGTGGCTAGAGAAGGAGTCACACCAGTCGCAATATCAACATGTGTTTAAATCAAAATATAAATGAAATATGTGTTTTCCACACATGATAATTTGTACTATTTAACTTAAATTTAGGGATAATTGTAGGCATGATGAAATAAATAGAAATATTAAAATGATTAAGTGAACAAAAAGGGGTCAAAAACAGTAACAATAAAGGCCTAATGAATGTAAAAATGCAATTTAACTTCATGTTAATAACACTATGAATCACTAAAATTGAAAATAATTTTTTGTTTAAAGTTTTGTTAAATGATTAAAATGATATTAAAAAACTAAATAAATAGATAAACAATGTGATAAAAATTCATTAAAATTAAATTTAAACAAAGGATTAAATGATTATAACTTTTAAATATAAGTTTTGAATGCTATTAAAATGTTATAAAAATGATTTAAACTAATTAAGAATAATAAATTAAATGTTCTTGCATTGAAAAATAATGGCAATGAACAATAATATAATAAATGGACGATAATATAATAAACAGTTTGAATTTAAGTAATGTTAAACTAATATGTAATTTAATCAAATGAATTTAAAAAAATAGTCAACTAATATTCAAATTGAAGATAAACTTAACAAATAAATTGAATGAGAATAGAGAATATCACTCAAAGGCAAGAGTTGGTTGTCCATAAAAAGGAGATACTCATGAAATGTAAGAAGGATTGTTCAAAGCTTGAATGGAAGGAAGACAAGTCTCACGCAACATAGAAGGAACTCACACAAAGAGGGAAAGATTGGCTGGAGAAAGCATAAGAAAAAGATCACACAAGGGAAAGACAAAGAAAGGATGGAAGAGATAGAGAAATAATGACCGGTTTGCTCACAAAATAATGATTTTTTTCTCATGAAAAAGTGGTAAAAAAAATACAGGAAATTAAAAGACAATCTTGGTGCGGGGGGCATATCTCACAACTGAACCGTTGCATCGAGCTAAGATATGGATATGTTGGTGATAACCCAATTACGAAGGATCTCATTGGAGAGCTCAAGGAATTTTCGGTAGGTTCAAAATTTATACATGACTGTGTATGGGTCTATCATAAGTTGAACAGTTATAATAATGAAATATGAACAAAACTAAATACACCTACAATAATATTTAGATTAGAATAATAGGGATAAAATAATATAGATATGCCTGAACAAATGAAATAATCTCTACATGCATAGAGATTATAAAAAACTAAAATATATGAATGCAAGATCAGAGATTAAAATAACACAATAAGATATTGGAGATACGCCTACAAGAAAAATGAAATAGCTTTCATGGAAAGGGATTAGAAAACTTAAAATATAGATTGTTTTGAATCTTACAATAGAGATTAGTTTTTAAACAAAATTGATTAAAATATACTGCAAATAGGTTAGAGAAATCCAAGGATAAGCATTGCGCTTGCCCAAGTGAGGCTATGAAGCAAGTTAGAAAATTATAAATGAGTTTAGTGGTAAACCAGCCAAACCAAAAAAAATTCAAATACAACTCTCTAGCGGCAAGCTGACCAAAGAGGGTTAGAGAAATTTAGAGAAACAAATACAATAAAATCTACAACATAAAGAAGTTAGAAAAATGAAGCTAAGCTACTCTCTCAAACAAAAGTCTCCAAGAGGTGTGCTCTCAAAAATGGTAACCTTCAATCAACACTCAAAACAAGGATAAGCAACCTATTCTCTAACACTATGTAAAGAATAATAAAATGAGAAAGGAAAATAATAATAATCCAAGAGAGAGAGAATGAAGAATGTATTACCATGAGATAACTAAGAACTAGGAGAAAACCCAATAGCCAAAGAATGGAGACAATAAGATTTTGAAAGGGTAAAAACTAAGAAAAACCCTTTTTGATATTATGAAAATGGAAAGGCTTGAGAGAGAGAGAGAGAGAGAGAGAGAGAGAGAGAGAGCTCATTACAATAACTTCATAGAAAGAAAATAAGAGAGGAGAGCATCTCTTTTATAGAGATGAGGATAGGAGTTACTAAGTAACTCACCAAACTAAGAATGCCATCATCCATAATAGGTGTGTGAAAAGTGTCAAATTATTCTTAAGGAGGAAAATCTAATTTCCTTATAAAAGGAATTACCAAAATGTGACATGTCCTCCCACTTGGACTAGAGGACAAAATACAAGTAGGGATTCCATAGGGATCTCCAATTAAAATAAACGGATACCTTGGTTTATCCTTAATAAATAAACAATACAACCAAGGAAAGATTATTAATTCTAATAGATGTCAATGAAGTTCCATAATTCTTCTATAAGAAAATTCAAAATATGGTCCAATTAATATTGATCTATAGTGTGATGTTATTGGGGAATTTATTGATTTTTTTTATATACATTTTAAGGAAAGTTGAATATATTCACCAATATTTACCTCTCGTAAATGTTCAAATTACATATCAGAGTTTCTTTTTATGTTAGGCTTTTAAGTCCATGTGTAATGGATAAAACTAAACTTGAAATGCCATTAAAAAAATATCCAATCATATCTCTCTCCCTAAACAAGTTACCATTATCTCCAAAAATAAATATATGTTTATAAGAACCTATGTACTCATAGATAAATATATCAGTATATACTAATTCATTCTATTGGGAAAGGGCCCAATTCCATACGTCATGCCAAAAGGTGAATTAGAAGGGAGGAACTCAAAAGAAATGAGATCGCCAAAAGATATTAAGGAGAAAAATCCCCTACTGAAGAGAAACCCTTTGAACAAAGCAATAATTGGCCAGAATAGGGATCCCAACCCCCACAAAAGATACATTCTCATAACAAAGGGGTTTGGGAAGGAACGCTAAACTATTATACAATAAGAAACCCTTGCATTGGAAATAAAACAACCAAGCACACTAAAAACTAATAGCAGGTTTTGGAAGGATTCTTGCAATCTTTTATGAGTTAGACCACCTTGCATAGAGACATTCATAGACAAAGAAAGAAACCACAAAGACCTAAAAAATGGCTAGTTTTAACGGGCACCTAGAAGCCCATTGAGCATAAGAGAACTTTGAACAACAAATAAAGAAAACATAGGGTGTCCAAAGACAAAAAGATTCATCAAGTTTTGCAAGGAACCCTAAAATCTTTTGCAAAACAAACTCTAATGAACAAGGGGTAGAAAAATACCTAAAAACTCTAGTAAAGATTACCAGAAACCATCCAAGAAAGGATCATTGTTGAACCAACTAGTAAAAACCCATAAGGTCTTCTCAACGAAAAGACCCCTCCTCACCAAAAACACTCATTTTCACCTCAATAGAAAAAGATCCCACCTCAATAAAATAGCTAGTGAAGAAAAGTAAAGGTTGGAAGTAGATCAACATGTCAACCCTACCAAAAATATGGGAAAAGATCCAACTAACACCAATAGCTAAATCAACAAGATCCACCTCCATAGGACATGTGGGAATACAATTGGTTTCAGAAGGCACACAGGATACTCAAGAAAATTCTTTAGCAAAACTTTTCTCCCAGCTAATGACGAGCCAAATATGCTCATAGTAACATCCCCTTCCTTCAAGGAAGCTCTTAAAAAAGAAGAGTCACTAATAACCCTCCAAATAGTAATTGTTGAAGTGAAAGAAGAAAAAGAAATGGGTGAGGAAGAATGAACAACACAAGCATGACCCCATTGGCTTAGAAAACCACTATAAAACATCATTCAAACCATTATATCACTTACGATGATACCCCACAAAGATCTACAAGCCAAAAAAGACAACCCATGAGTTGGGGGAAGAGCTTCCCCTAACACATAATGTTTAGTAATATCTTAACCTCTAGACCAGCCACAAGAGCCCACACACCATTGACTCTTTTTCTAACATTTGAGCACCAAAATAAAGACAAGAAAAATCCAAAAAACCAACCCCAAATGAGAAAAGAAAAGTGGCAAAGAAAAAATGGGCAAGAATGACAACAAAACTCTTATTGAAACAACAATATAACCCCCGCTAGAGGAAAAGGACTGAAATGTACAAGAGAGAGAATTCCACAATGCACCCATAGGAGCCAACAGAACTAGACCCCAGCAAGCCTCACGATAGACCTAATCTCTCCACTAGATAATCAAACAAGACAAAGGCCCGATAAACTAAGGAGCCAAGAAGGTCATGATGCCCAATCCGCTTCATCCTTAGCCTCATCCGCTTCATCCTCATCTTCAACTCCTTTCGTTTCCTCTGAAACCCTCTGTCCACCTCCACATGTGCTCGTTCTCTTGCCCATATTTGGCATTATTCCCATCGGTCATTGTTAGTTAATAAATTGTGCAACTAATTTCAGAACATTAACTGTTGATGACAATAAATGTATCTACGTGTCTACGCATATATCAATATCTTGAAATAGCAGTGACATGACACTCTCAACTTGTGGCATACGGCTCTGACAATCTTATAAGATGTGAGTGTACATACACATCAACAAAGCCATGACTTTCAATATTCAAACCTTGACAATCTTATAAGATGTGAGAGTACATACACATCAACAAAGCCATGACTTTCAATATTTAAATCTTGACAATCTTATGAGATGTGAGAGTACATACACATCAACAAAGCCATGACTTTCAATATTCAAATCTTGACAATCTTATAAGATGTGAGAGTACACAATGAATTTGACTCAACTCTAATTGAATATTTTCAAATTCTTCACATCTAACCCAGATTCCACATAGGCGTCTTGATCCATTGTCCTTTCCACTTTAGCAAAATGAGATTTCTCTCCATAAAAATATAAAACCATGATTTACAAGATAGTAAATTACTAGCTAAAATGTAAGAGACATTCCACTGCATACAAGTAAATGTGACATTTAGCTTTAGAAATGTAATTATGTGGGTAGTTAGTAAAGTATCCTTTCAGCAATTAATAAATTGGACTTTGGTATAATAGTCTATTATTTATCTTTTACAGAGAAATTTTTTTCAAATAAAAGGGGTAAGAACTATTGAATAAATGAAAAGAAGTATTACAATCAAAGTTTTAAAAATAAGATATAAAAAAAATACTTGTTCATAAGAAATCATCTAAGAAAAAGAATTTACCACTTAGAAGAAGTGACACCAAAAACAAATCTCAAAAGAGTCCAAAACCAATGACGACAATTGAAGAGTTGAATTTAAGATTATAAATTCTTTTCTTTTCTTTTTTGATAGTGATTTATCACAAAAAATATTGAGACTTTGTAATCAGTTGATATTTAGTCCAATTGTAACCCATTTCCCAACACTATACATTTTTGTTGCACTAACCATTTTTCCTACTAACTATGAACCTTGACTTTTTTGAATTCTTGATAGCAAGTTTTTATCAGAAATTTGTAAAAAAAAAACATGGGAGACTTAAGTAAGTAGAACAATTGAATTTAAAAAGAAGTGCACTAAATTAACATGACTACTATGATGTAGACACCAAAATGTAGAAAAATGTAGAACAAAGGTAAAGTAGAAGAAAGAGGAAGGAACCACCAATGTAATATTATGTAGGAGATAAAAAACCACTTCCAAAAGTTTAAGGCTTTAAACAAATTATGAGTTGACTTTATGTATATTTGTTGTGTTGGCTTTGTTTTATGGAATATTATGAAAAATAAATAAACATGATATTTTGAACCTGTAAGTTAAAATAGATTTTGACATCTGAATTTTAATAATTAGTTAGTTGAACTTTAATATAATGTGAGCATAATAGGCATAAGTCAAGTTCCTTTACAAAAAAATTATATAGTGTTTCTACGCTTGAGCCTTTACTTTGGTGCTTTCTATATAAATTATGTTATATGCATATCGAGTTCATTTGTAAATGTGAAGAATTTGATTTTTTGTTTAAGATTAGGTTAATAAAATAGGATAATTATTTGCTATATTTTTCTATTATTGAGATCTGAAATTGCTCTTGTTTTCTTGACCATTGGACTCAATATTGTTCTAGTAGTGTTCATTGCAAGTGTCCAAAAATGAGCATAAACGCTTAATCTAATTATCATCAATATTCAACATATGTGACTACATACATAGTTTCTATTAATATTTCAAAGGTAAAATGCTTGTAACAAAATCTTATTATTCTCCATATGTTGCCTTTGTTAGTCTCGCATTGTAGACCAAGTGTTTATATAAATATATTTGAAATAGAAAATATATTTAATTCACATATTTATCGTAAAAGAAAATACATCTTTATTGTGACAAACTTGATATTCATAATAAAATAAAATAAAATAATAGATGTGAAATATAACTACTTCATAAAATCTAATTACTAATATAATACAATAAATTATTTAAAATGTTGCTACTTGACATATTGTGTTCTTTATTATATCATAGTATATATTTTCCATACCTTTACACTATTATATAACATGAATTTTTGACCACGGGATATGTAAACCCAAATCCTGCCCAACGACAATGGACCAAGTCAAGTTGAAGAGCATCAAGCGAACATAAAATGTTTATTTTTTCAAACATCTCGTCTAGTGAAAGTGACGAGTGTAATCGAAACAAGACAGGTGCGTTGTTTCTTCAAATTCGACAGATTCGGAATGAATGTAATGATCGTGGTCTTGTAGTTGGTACAGAAAGTGATAAAGATGGATTTATGATTAGCTTTTCCGAAAAGTAAAATATAATATATGTTTGTCAATTATTAAATTGTAAATTGTATGGTTTAAATATTTTATCTTAATGAGTTTAATCTTTGTTTGATTTTAAACTGTCTATTCGATATAATATATTTCATTCAGATGAGGGGGAGGGAGTTCATATATATCTTAAGTTTTTCATCAATATGAAATATAAATTGAATACATTATTTCTCCATAAAATTGATACAACATATATTAATATAAAGCGTAAATATAAAATAATTATTAGTTAATAGACTATTTAGTGTGCACATTGTTTAATGGAATTTGTATTTTTCACAAGGATTCTGATCAATTTTTCAAATCTCAAATAAAAACAAATCTTTTTACATTGCATATTTTATTTTACTTTTAAAGCTTGTAAAGATCAATCATCATATTCACACTCGAAACAATTTTATCACATTCTATTTTTTTGTATAGATAAACATACGACACTTCTATTGAAACACTCAATTCAGGCTTGAAATATTTTTAGTACACTATTTTTTTCGCATAAATAGACATGGAGCACTTCTATTGAAACATATTTAATCCACCTTTTTTTTTTTCATAGCTAAACAAGCAACACTTCTATGAATTCAGAAAAAACCTAAAACCTATTAAATCTCTGTAAAAATATTTTTTTATTTATTTGTAAAGCTTGCAATTCTTGGTTATTAGTTCAAAAGATTTTGATAATCTTACAGAATCAAAATTTGAGACTTTTACTTGATTCTTTAGTTTTGAAGTTTCATTTGTTGAAAATAGAAACTTGACTAAAGACTTATTTATTTATTTATTGTTGTATTGTAGAAGATTTGAACTTAGCACCATCTAGGTGCCTATAATATTGACTTTGCCATTAAACTACATGCCTTTTGACAAGACATTTGTTTTCTAATGCGCAACACAAAAGTTGACTAAAAAAATTTATAGAAATTTTCTTGCATCGATTATTTGATTTTTTCATTTTCATGCACTAAGTACAATCTTCAAATTCTATTACCAAAATATAAAAGATTTAGCTATATGCCTTTTGATTTAAATAAACTAATAAATATGAATTGTTGTTTCTGGTAATGTAATATTAGTGTATGATGTTTAAAAAATTGACTTCTAGAGGACCAACAATTTTCATACATTACATTAAACTTTGAATTGTAAGCGATGATTTCTAGGAAGAGATATTCATTTGTAACATATTTTTTTAAGGTGAATGATAAGAAATTGTGATGATTTTTGAATGATTTTGATACTAGAATATAAAAGTATTGAAAAATCAAAACAAAACAAATTTAGTATATGGGTTTCTCCACAAGTAAATGTCATTTCTTCATTCTCTTTATTGAGCATGTCAACTACTGAACAGTAGAGTCACAACTTTTTTGTTACAATGTGGATATTCACACATAATAAAATATTTAGATTTTTGTATACGTGGTTATGTATACTTTAAAATAATATTTTGGTTTATTTGTAAAGATTGTAAAAATAGTCAACATTCATTCAAATTTAGATGATATAAGTCAGTCCTTTAAAAGTTTAAAGAATATGAGAAAATACATTAATCTATTTAATAATAGTTTTCAAATGAATAATATATTACTTACCATTACTTAGCACTTAGTATTAGTTTTTTATTTACTTTTTGAAATTGAAAAAAGAAAAGAAAATAAATTATCACAATAAAAATATTAGACAATAAAAACATATTAAACTTACATAAGAGTAATGAAAAATAGGACTAATGAATATCAAGAATGAAAAATATAATGAGTTAAAAGGGCTAGGCCTCCTAAACGATCAATGCTTAGAATTGTTGATTAAGCGCAACTGTTAAACCCAAACATAAGATAGCTAGAAATAGAACAGCCCATTAATAGAAAAATCATAACCATAATAATTAAATAGACTTAGAAAGGAGGTTGAACAAAATGATAATATCATTGGAAAAAGAAAATAGATTTTCAAGGAATAAGCCTAAATTAAAATCATGTGAGACATAAAAAAATGTTTACATTCAATAAACTAATTATCCAAATGAGAGAAATCACCAATTATATGTTGGAGCATATTACATTTGCAATTAGGATATTTTGAGTTCAATTAGATTAAATAAAATAAACGTTAGAAGTGAACAAATAGGTTAGTCGGGAAGTTATTCACGTGTAGTAGTTGATAACAAGAAGACAATGTTGTTTAGACATTTGTTGTATATAGTGCAATTGACCAATGATTTAATCAATAAAATTTACATTTTAATGCTCTCATTTAGTAAATTAGAAATAAATTTCTTCTTGTGCTTGGATGTATTCTTGCAAAACTAAAAATATTGAAGAGGCTAAAAAGTAATTGCAAAATTATTGAAAAGAATGGTGTAGACTAGAATGTAGTTGTAAAAGGTGTAAAGATATTCACTAGATAGTGGTAAAAAGAGATGGCAATTCAAACTATAGATAACCAATATTAATTATCCTAGGGAATTATGTTCACAACAATGAAAATATGATGTCTTGAGTGCAAATATTTGTTAGCATAAATTTAGCAATCGCTATTTACCATATTTTTTGGTAACATGAGAGGAAAAGTCTGTGCACAATTTGCGGGTGATGATTTTTTTTCAAATCCTAAATTACTCCATTTATTATGCCTACCTAAGGATAAATTCTTGTTAACTACACATGCTTGATTTTTTATAACTGAAACTATTTCTCATAATTTCTTGTTTTATATGATGGTTTTCATTTTATTTATCATGCACATTATAAATCATCGAATCATGGAATGAGAATATTGAATTTATTTTTCCATAAAAGCTATTTTTTTATTTTTCTCCAAGCTATGTTATTTTTCTTATTACATAGCTAGATCTCTTGTGTAGCTATAATTGCAAAATTCTAGATGGTATCAGAGATAAGGTTGTTAGAAAGAAGATTAAATTAGCTTTTGTAGGTACAAAAGATCAGAGCTTGGAAGAGTGGGATTTTCAATGTCTCTCATTCTCATGTCATTCAACTATTTTGACTAGAAGCCAAAGATTCTACTTTAGCCCACAAGTAGAGGCTTGCATCGAATAGTCATGGCAATAGAGGTTAAACTGAACTATGCATCATAGATAGGCCAAGGTCATGCTCTCTTTGCATGGTTCTTTCCTTTGTTTCATCTCTAGTGACACCATGTCAGTGGACCTGTGATGCCTCTCTTTTCAACATAATGTAGTGGTTTTCTACTATTTGTGTTGATGCTTCCTCAGTTCCATAGTTGATCAATTTTATAGAGAATTAGCACAAGTATTTTCAACTAGCAATTTAATCTTGCATGTTGGAGTATTATCATTAGGGTCACTCATATAGATTCATGTGTCATCTTCATCCTTGTTTGATAGATGTTTTCCCCTTTTTTTTATCTATTCATTGTTTCAGGGTGCCTATGTAGATTATTGTCCGAGCTATATCTTCGATTGATAGATGTTTTACGTTTGTTTTCCATCTTCTCATTGTTCAAGTAGTGTCATTAGGGGAAGTCATGTAGATTGATCCTAATATTCATCTTGGTTTTAGAGTCTCTTTATTCAGCTCTACGGAAGTTATCATTCAACATATGTCCACAATTTAATTGTTACAAAAGATTTTCTTTTACATCTCTATTATTGTAGATTTTGAGGGGGATTTTATTCCCAGTGGGTTTTCCCTCTTTCCTATTTCCTTACACTAGTATTAATTCTCCTTAGTTAGCCTTAAGGGGGGGTGTTAGCATGAACTTAGTGATCATCATTTACCACATTTTCTAGTAACATGCGATCAAAAGTCTATCCACAATTTGCAGACAATGATTTATGTTCAACTCCTAAATTACTCCATATTTTATGCCTAACTAAGGATAAATTCTTGTTAACTAAACATGCATGATTTGTGGTAACTAAACCTCTTCACTATAATTTCATGTTTTATATGGAAGGTTATGTTTGAATAAATCATGCATGTTGTAAATCATCAAATCATGGAATGAGAAGATTGAATTTATTTTTCCATCAAAGTTCGGTATATGCACAAAGATGGGGGAACCAAAAAGGTGCCAAATTATTTTTTTAGTCTCCCAAAAGACATATTGTACACGCACTATAGGGTGTATGTTCTATAGAACTCACACACTATGGGTTGGATTTCCCAAGCCTAAGTCTTAGGCAATTCAAGCCATAACATGTGCATGCTATGTAAATATTTCCACTCACATGATTGAGGCCCACTTTTTCTCTATTATTCTCACCAAATTAATATTTTTTATTTAAATATATTAAATATTAAATATATACTTATAAAATATAATATAACTTAGAAAATATTAAATATATACATATAAAATATAATATTTAATTTTATTTAGATACATATTATGTATCAATTTTTTATTTGTTGTAGTTGTCTTAAAGAGAGAAGAATGTGGCGGCAATTTGAAAATTTTAAATTTGTTCAAGCTAGCGAAATCCATGAACTCTATTTCTTAGTAGGAGTAATCACCAACCAAAATAATGACAGTATAAATAGGGGAGCACTTTTCTTCCAAATAAAACATCCATTAATTAAATCATATCTTCTTCTATTTATATTTTTGTGCTCCATAGTTATGATCTCCATGTAATAAATTTGCAACAACAAAGGTAAAAATTTCCTTGTCGAACAACAAAGGGAATATTTATGATCTCTATTTATGACAAAAGTGACAAAGATAGTGAGAGACAGGGTTTATGATTTAGGATTTAAAGTTTAGGGGTCCTATGACCCCTTTATGACCCTTTACAACCCCTTAAGTCCTAAGGGGCCCTATGACACACTATTGTGTCCTAGGACCCCTTAACAACCCTTAGAATCCCTATGATGTATAGACAAGGGTCCTAAGTGTTCTAAGTCCTAGGATACACTAATGTCTCAGACAACCCCTTACAAACACTTAGGAGCCCTTACTAGATATTAGTTTGTTATAAGGGGTCTGAAGGGATCTTAGGACACACTAATGCATTCTAAGAACCCTTAACAATCCTTAGGACCCCTAATATGTACAGAGAAGGGTCCTAAAGGAGAGAGAGAGAGAGAGAGAGAGAGAGAGAGAGAGAGAGAGAGAGAGAGAGAGAGAGAGAGAGAGAGAGAGAGAGAGAGAAGAGAGAGAGAGAGAGAGAGAGAGAGAGAGAGAGAGAGAGAGAGAGAGAGAGAGAGAGAGAGAGAGAGAGAGAGAGAGAGATAGAGATGTAATCATAGGGCTTGTAAGGGGTCTTAAGTGGTCCTAGGACACATTATTGTTTCCTATGACACTTTATGACCCCCTAGTTTAGTTAATTTGCATTGCATTGGTATATGAGCTTTACTACCTCTAGTCCTACTTATAATATTCCAGTTAGAAGAAGTCATAGACTTATGGATATATTTGATCTTGAGTCATCATCTCCTCTCCTTAGGATCCCAAATGACAATTTGATTACTCATGATTCCAATCCTTCTATGGAGCATAAATCTTCTCACTCATCTCATGATGAGGATAATGTTTTAAGAGTTCCTCCTAAACAAGTCCAAAAACTTTCAACTAAACTTGATAAAATGGGGAATTGGATTTTTCAAGAAAACCATAATCAAGATTATATTCAAGCTATAGAGGCTCTTCAGAAATTTCTTCATGATAGTGATCAAGGTGTTAATCTCTTGAATGGTATCACTCATCTTGTGCATTTAAATGTTAAACCTTTATCTCAAGAAGCTCAAGAATGAGGATTAATTCCTCCTGTCACTAGTGTGGAACCTTCTTTCATTCCTTTACCTAGAATTCCTACTTATACTCCTCCTATAGTGACCACACCAATTCCCTCTCTTCCTATGAGTGCTCCACTCGTGTCTCTACCTACTTCAAAACCTCCTATCATAGTGTTCCTTTTACCTATTCCAAACCTCTTCCAACAGTGGTTCCAAGTGTTCCCCCAATTGTGTCTTCCGTTCCTATTGCTTCCTATACTTTCCCTAGTGTTTCTAATGTTTCTATGCCTCCTATTTCATCTAATAATTCCACAATCATTATTTTGGCTCAAACTGTGTCCTCTTTACAACAACAACTTGCGTCTTTAACTCAATCCAAGTTTAGTATGCCTACATGTGACATGGGTAGTCCTTTATCCCTAGACATTATTCATGCTCCTGTTCCTTAGAAAGCTAATATGCCTCATCTTGAGAATTATAATGGTAAGGGAGACCCTGTCACTCATGTTAAACATTTTAAATCCTTTGTAGTTTCTATGCTCATGACCATAGGATTTAAGCCAAGTTGTTTGCTAGAAATTTTCATTATAAGGCCTTGCCATGATATTGTTCCCTGCCTCCTTATTCTATTGATTCTATTCCAAAACTTGCTAATGCCTTCATCCAGGAGTTCAAAAATAACATTGGTCTGCAACTGTCCTTAACTAATTTGATTAATTGTAAACAAAATACTAAAAAAAATGATGAAATTTATTGGTAGATTTAAGCATTTGTATGCTCAAATTTCTTATCATGTTCCTGATATTGATATTTAGTGTATATTTATTTCAAATTTACAAAAGGATATTAGAGATAATATTATTCTTACTCATTTTAGCTCTTCTCAACAACTTTGTGTAGTGCTTCATTATTATCAATTACAAGTGAGTCAACTTGAGAGAAACACTCCATTGGTTCATGTTCTAGTTGATAAGAGTGATGCTACTCCTAATTCCAACAAGTTTCAAAAACCTAACAACTATGTCAAGATAAATAAGCAAGCAAATGTAGTTGTAGATCAAGTTGTTGCATCCAACAATGCCACTTCTGCATCCACTACTTTTCATCTGAATCATACATTTACTCATCTTTCTAAATCTTTGCATTCTATTATGAATAAATTGTTGACTGCTAATAAGATTACTTTACCTCCTATTCGACCTCTTTTACCTACTACGATGGCATCCACATCCTTTGATTCCAAACCCTTTTGTCAATACCATCATCAAAATGGCCATGATACTGAGAAGTGTTATTCTTTAAAACATAAGTTTCAAGACTTAATTGATTCTAATGCTTTATCTATTGATAATTTTGATGGCAGTGAGAATAAATCAGTCTCTTTTCCTAACCAAAATCTCCAAATCTATAAGAATAATTTTCCTACACATGATACTAATACTATTGTTCAGCCATCTTCTATGGATATTATTTATGATTCAAAGATGGATGATCTCAATCATATTGTTAACCATGTGGAGTATGTTGTTTTTTCTCAATCTGTATCTCCACCCCACCCTCAAACTCAAACTCAACTTCAAGTTCCACCTCAACCTAAGCCTAAACTGAAACCTCAACCTAAACCTCTAAAATAACCTAAGAATAAAAGACCTAGGGAACTCTTGATTACCTTTGATGATTCTGAGACTATTAACGCTCCCGATGGTCCCCTCTACATTTATGCTAGGATTTCTAAGGTACCTAAACATGCTTTTCTTGTTAATCCTACATCCTTAGTCAATGTTATTATTGAAGAAAATATTTTTATGAAGATCTTACAACATGATTGTTATGATGCATTGGATGTGTGGATTCAAACTTGTAATAGTTTTCTTTATCCATCATTTGTTTCTATTAACTTGTCTATTGAACTTTGTGGTAAAGTTGTGGACACTACCTTCGTTGTTGTTCCTACTTTAGATCAGTTTCAAGTTAAGTTTGGTTTTCCTTATTTGAATGCCATGCATGTCATTTCTTCTCCTATCCATAAGTGTCTTAAATTCATTCATGAAAAAGAAGTGAAGATGATTAATCATAGTTTATATCAACCTTGTAGGCCTAGGGATTGTGCTACCCTTAACTTCTTTTGGCCTTCATTACCACATTCATGTCCTTCTAGACCTGATAACCTTTCTTGCTCATATCAAGCCTATAAACATCGCAAGATTCTTGAATTTAAGTATGCCTCAGATGGATTGTAACCTTTTTCTTTTCCCTACACCTTCCATACCTCCTTTATCCATGGATTCTAGTTATGTTAATCAAGCTCCTAGTGTTACTTTTTAACCTAATGAGAATTCTACTAATCCTCCTATAGAACCTGCGAAGGAACCTGTGGTTGTTTCTCCTAGTTCTCAACATATTTTAAACTAGACAAAATGTAACCGATCTACCAATGAATGTCGTAAGAAGCATCAGGCTCAAGCTCAGGCTCGTGCCTCTATTTTTCAAAGTTCTTTACCTTCTTTTGACCAGCCTATGCTTGATGTGTTAGAAGAATTTAATGTCAATAATGATTTGTTAAGATGAATGATTATGATGATTCTATTCCTATCTTAGATTCTATTTTTGATGAAGAAGATACTCTTCATGATACTAATGATGCTAATGATTAATATGATATTATTGACATTGATATTGATTTACCTAGTATGCTTTTAGCACAATAGATAATTACACCTAGTATCGAACATTACAATTCTCAAGAGGATCCTTGTTTGGAACTGGCTATTATTCCTACTGTGTTAGATATAGTCCCACTTGCAAGTTTCCCACCTTCCCTAAATGATATAGAATGACATGGGGAGAGTAGGAGACGCACTTGATTAGCTTGTCCTTCATGGTATCTCTTTGTGTGTTTTCATGTTGTATTGTACTTCTCTCATAATGTGTTTGCTAAATGTTTGTTAGATTCTTTTATATGACTCTTGTTACTTTGTTGGTACAAGGTGATAAAGGAATTGAACCTATTGTATAATTCCTCTATATGTATCTATATTCTTCTATATGTTATTTTCATGTTATGTTGTACCTGTTCTATTATTCATAAATGTTTTCCTTGTGTAGTCCACTTGGATTTGTGACTTGGTAACACTGATTCCTTTTGGTCTCCATGTTGTGGTCCAAAAAGACTCTTCTTTGTACCCCTTGTGTTTTCTTTCCTCCATTGTGATTGTAGTTCTACCTTCTCTAGGGAATGTTGTGAATTCATTTGCAATAATATCATATACATTTATATATTATCTTATAATCATACTGACCCCACGACAGGTAGATCCCTTTTGTGTTCTCTATATGTTTATGTGGTATTTGCCTTAATTTTTCTTTGCCTGGGGGCATCTCGTAGTGGAAACGTAATCAGTGGAGTTGTTTATGTTTTTGTTCAAGCCATTGCTCTTGTTAAAGTGTTAGCAATGACTTTAACGTGGGGGCATATGCTCTGCTTGTTAGAAGTAGGAGAGATAGATACTGAGAGGGGAGGGGTGAATCAGTGTCTTCAAAACTTTCACTTGTAAACCTTTCTTATCTATAACAACAAACTATGATAACCAGCCAAAATAAATTGAATCTAATTACATGAATCAATCATCTAGTTTAACTTAAGAAAAGTAAATAGTATGAAATCAATATGACAATCACATAACACAAGTATTTTGGTAATACAGAAACCCTTGTTAGAAGGTAAAAACTGTGGTGGGGATGACACCCACAAATTTTTCACTACTACAGATAGAAAAGGTTTGCCTGTTAGGGCTACAAGTTTTGATCACTTCTGGTGATCTTACCTTGTTAGGAGTAAAGTGTTAGATCAGCTAGATCTACCTAGTTATAGGATTTTAACAACACTAATGAAGTGTGTACTCGGTTAGGAGATTTACATAAGACTGTTAAGTCTACTCTGTTAAGAGATTTTATCAAAAACTCTATTACAATTGTTAGAAGGTAATAGGCAATTATCTGCTAGTTGACAACTCAATTGTCTAAAATAGATCTATAAATACTAATAAATTATCACCTTGACTGTGATGAATTTCTGCTCTAATTCTACTTAGTAGTCTTCTCTGATTCTGCTTAATCTAATAACTTATGTACTCTATTTTGCTTTGATAACCGATTGACTTGAAGTTAGTCAATGACTTCAAGTGCTCCTTAAGTCTTATCTGTTCTCTCTCGTGTATGTCAAAATGATGTGAAAACTCTGAATATATAGTGTTCTATTTTGCCACTTTAACAAAAATTAGGTTACAATACATAATCATAACCCTAAGATCTACGGTACTAAATTACCGTAAATCAACTATTACAATAAGATAAACATTACATTTAATGAGTATCATTTACAATAAATGCTCCTCGATCTTGGTAAATCATTTTATGATCTATTGTAATTGTTTGCATAGAAAAATGTGCCATTTCTGATTACTATGCCATTTTTTGTTATCCTCGGTAAACAATGTGTATACTGCTCAGTGTATACTGTGACACTCGGTGTTTACTGTCTATCGATATCGGTGTCTGTTGGTGCTCGGTAAACTATGTAGCGCTCGGTGTAAAGGCTTTACCGACTGCTCTATCTTACTTCTGGTTACCGACCAACTCAATATAAGTAACCAACCGATCTTTTTAATATCCTTTGTTACTAATGACAACCTTAAATGCTCAATAGAGATTAACAATCTCCCCCTTTGGCATTAGTATCAAAACTCCAAATGTATATAGACAAAATGTTCTATATGTCCCTTATATCTCCGTTATATACATATCTATATCAAAAAACTTCTAAGTACAAAGTACTCCCCCTCGGTGCATGCTCCTAGTAGTATGTAGTATACATATCAAAAAGATATACTTATTTGGCATATACATGTTTTCCCCCTTTTTGAGAATAATGCCAAACGCAAAAAAATATATTGTATACTTACATTTGATCAAAAATGTGTTGGTGGGTTTTCTTTAGAGACTCCAAGAGTTTTTCCCACTCCTCTTTCAAGTTGGTAAGAGCAATATGCTCAAGACCGACTTGTGCATGCATGTCAAAGATATTATCCAACATTGAAATCTCTAGTGTTGCAACTATGAGCTCGGCTTTGACAATATGTTCTTCAAAAAAATTTAGGTATGGAATGAGTTCTTTCTATAACTCTGTGACTTGATCAATGATGTGCTCTTCTTGTTTCCTTAAGTCTGCTATCAACCACTGGAGTTCTTGAACTCGGTGAATATGCTTTAAGAAAGCATGAGGCTCGGTTATAGCTATTGTTGTACTTAACTTGATTTTAGCTTCTAATCCTTTTATCTTTTCACTGACTTCTATAGTGAAGTTGTCTAAAGTACAAAGCTTTATTAGAAACTAATAGATTATCTAGGTGATGGATTTGACATTAGTGATTACCTCAAATAATGTTATCTTGTTGTTTGCCACTTCTTGGCTAATTCTATCTGCCAGTTTGTTTTGTATTTTAGATTTTTTCCCTTTCTTCAAGTCTTTTATCTGCATCTATATCTAGGGCATTGATATTCTCGGCTAGTGTAGCAAGTTGATCTATGATGGGAGTATTCTCATCAATATTTGTCTTTGGTACTATCTGTTGTAGAATATCCCTCACATTGGTTAACACTTCTTGTCATTTGTGTTCTTGCTTCAACTTTTCTTGTGCCACCTTTCTTGAACATAGCTCCCCATATGTACTTAGTTCCTCGGGGCTTAGGGTCCTTGGGTCACAATCTAGTATAATTATTACTTCATCAATGGTGACCAACCCTTTTCCTTTCTTCTTCTTCTTCTATGCAATAGGTGACTTCTTCTTAATAAGAGCAATAGATTTTTCTCCACTCTTTGGAGTATCCTTCCCAATTGACACAGTATCTTCTTTCTTCTACTCCTTGGTTGGTGTTGTCTTGGTGGAATGGGATGGAGCTATGGATGTAGTGTCGGGTGAGTTCACCTTGGTTGCCTTGGTTTCTTCTGTAGATTGTGCCTCTGTATTATTAGGCTCATTTGTATCTACAGGTTGCTCAGGTGCTTGTATCCCTGTTGTGTCCTTAGCTTGCTTGGGATGAAAGTCATCGGGTTGTACTTGGGAAATTATTTCAGCTGCCTCTGCAAGTACAAGAAGTTCACCCGATAACGATGTGAGTACACTATTAGTGTTTAGTGCTTCATCTTTTTTTGGTGCAATAGTCACATCTTTATCATTGGGATCACCATTTGTGATGTCCTCAATGAGTACATCATCATCAATTTTCTTCTTCAGTTGGATCTCTACTGGATTTGGTGCATCCTGTGAAATTCTCATCTCTTCTTTTTGTTCAGTGACATTAATTTCCTCGATAACCTTTAACTTCTTTCCCTTGTCATCAACAATGTAAATACCTTTATCTTTAGAATTTTGTCTCTTCTTAGACAATTTCAGGAGTGCTTCCTGTCCAACTTTCTTTTCCGATTCCAGAATTGATGTCAATAGGGAGTGACATGTGATATCTATATCCACCGCATTTTCATCTAGTATTTGCATGGCTCAGTTCTTCGGCAAAAATCTTGCTTGGTATTTGGTCAAATAATCTTCATGTTCCCTAAAACTTAAATGTGTGGCTGTCCTTACTAGGGATCTTTCTCTTTTCCTTTTCTCCATATCCAGTGCAATACCCCATCTATTAGAGATCTTGTCATCTAATGCATTTGGTATTGCACATGAAAATTCCATTGGTACTCTTTTGAATTTTATCATCATCTAGATGACAGCATGTTCTATCTGTGTTTGATCCTCAGTTGACATTTTGTCAAAGTTATCTAATCCTGGATCAATGAGATTCCCAATGTTAATTATATCTTCAATTATTTCTTCTATTGTACTTGCTTTGTGTTTGACCACCTTGAATTGATTATTTTCATTATCAGATTCCTCAAGATCTTCCTTACTTCTTACCAATTTCCTTCTCTTCTTTGGTGCCTCAGCTACAGGCTTGTTCTTTCTTTAAATAAATTATCTTGTCGGTGTAGCTGCCCCCAATTTCTTAACTTTTATTTCTTCTTTTTTCGAAGGGGATGAGGTTGTAGTTGATGACCTTGTTTTCATACCCTTTTGTTTTGGTAACTTCTTTTCTTGTTCAACATCGGTAGGAGGAACTGGTGTGGGATCCTTTTCTTTATCTGACTCGGTCTCCTCACTATCATAGGGCTTGTCAGCCAACATTAATTGACCTTTGATTGTTCCTTTAACTGGTGACTCCTCAGATGAGTCTGATGCATTTCCATATTTTGCTGCTAGATCTTTCTTCATTTTCTTCTCCCTTCTAGACATTTTACCGATCTCTATGTTTGTGCTAATATGTAACTTTGCTTCTTCATATGTGCCAAACCTAGTGGCAGTGATATCTATCAGTAATGTTAATAGTGCATTTATAGATTTCAAGGAGAAATCATAGTTCATTTCATATCCCATCAGTGCTAGCCATTTTTTTCTTGGTTCTACTACCTTGATCATAGAGTGATCTGTACTGTCTACAAAACATACATCATTTTCAAATTTACTCACTAATTCCTTCAAAATTCTACTCCTTTGATGCATGTTGGTCTTAAACTCTTTGAAGTATGCATCAAATTCCATGTTCAGATTCTGTCCTAAACTTTTCATCATGTCACTGATTTGTACAGTTATCAGTTTATCTGATTGCTAGTTTACTTTATCGATACCAGGTACATATTTTTGTAGATAGAAGAATGTACAAACAAGCAATGATCTATACTTACATGTGTTTGACTTCTTTGAACTTATTGTCTTCATATTCTCATGTAGTTGGTGTAATAAAATTTCAACAAGATCTACCTGGTGATCTTTCTTCACAATCTTGTATGCCATGTCTACGACATTGCATGGTACACTGTTGAGTCTGCTTGATTGAAATATTCTATATCCGATCACATGAGCTGCATACTTGACTACTAGGTCTTTGATTGTTGAAATCTTTAATGCTCTTCTACCCCATTGAGCTCCAGTGTTCTTTTCAACTTCAGGATGAGATGCACTTCAGAAGGCTTTTTCTTTGTCGATTGTAGGGAACCCTGTAACCCTACTTATCATCTTCTTTGTGACCTCCATAGGTTTATCTAACCAAAATTTTCCATCATGAAATCTGCTCAGAACAATTCTTATCCAGTCCTTTTTGAAAGATTAAGGGTTAGAGTGTTGTGCATGATAACCCTAATTCTATAATCTTGTTGTATTTGGTTTTAATCTTTCCATCTTGTCCATAGATTTGTTGAAATGCAGTAGCATATTCAAATTCTCCTATTTCTCTGATATTGTAGTGAATATAGGCCCTTATGTCTTCTTTTAACAAAACCCTATCAGGTATACTAAAAAATGTGCCCATATCATCTATTCGCACTGCAACCTTTGGATAAGGTTTAAATTCTCTTTCGTCGAAATTAGCTCTAACAATTAATTCTACTTCCTCTTCAATGTTTTGTGATTTGCTTGCAATTGATGTTGATGCCATAAATTAATCCTAGGGTTTTGGCAAGTAGTAGATAATAGGTGTTCGGTAGCAAATGAACTTACTTAGTGTCATTGAAGAATATTGTCAGTTTGATCTACAATGGCTTTGAATCTTTCTGATAAATTTTAGCTCGAACTCTGCTCTGTAAAATATTCATTCTTCAAAAAATCACAATGTAACAATGAACTCTGTTTCGTGCATATTTATAGACTTTTGAATATTCCCACTCAAACTTTCATGCATTAAATGCGTAACCTAACTTCATACGAAACAACTATCAAACTAGGTGATGTCTACAATTTTCTCCTCTCAGTTAACATATGATTTCTTCATCGGTTCACACTGTTGTCGGTTAACCTTGTATAGTGATTACCGATGGGTAACCCACTCTCAGGCTCTCTTTTACCAACTATATGACATTGTTAGCATATAACACATAAACCATAGTGCATCTTTATTCATGCAGATTTGGTATTTGTACATCATATATAAGGAACTGTATGTAAAATGTGATCATTTGAAATATCAGTCCCATACATACCTTTGTCATATTTAAGTAGAGGTGCCGATGTCACCCAATCCAATGGATGAGGTTTCACTGACAGTGTTACTTGACTCAGCATTCTCATTAGATGCCTTCTTCCACATGGTGTTCCTTAGCTTCGTGATGTCTACAATAGTATATGCACTCTCTAATATATGGTTTTCATCTAGTGATTGGTCTCTACAGTTCTTGCTTAAATGACCGACCTTATGATAGTGCATATAATCCATCCCAGTGCTTGTCCAGCTTCTTGATTGTCCAATCTGACTCTTTCTATAACAATTTGCTGCAATATGCCAATACCGACCACATACAACACAATTAGTCCATGTATTATAATCCCAAACATAAGAGTTACCTTGTCTCTTTGGTTGATATGGCCTAAAATGTGTTTTCTCCTTCGGTGACTGGGTATGTGCAAGATCATGAGGGACCAAACTATGCCCTTAAGTGGCAATGAAAAATCAGCAAATCAGAGTTAGTCAGCTTGACGTGAAAATTTGAACTAGCTATCAACCTAATACCAAAAAGTTGTAAGAATAGAATCTGTAGGAAATTGAATGTAGTTTCTAAACTACTAGGCATTTTCTAAAAAAAAATTAATATAATTGGTGAAAAGTATAGATTTCAATACAGCAGTACAAAAATTTTAGGAAAAAAATAAGAAGTAGGTGTATGTCTGACCACCTTAACCATGATCAAATGATAATATTTTTTTATAATATTTTATATATAAGTAGTAGACTCATTCTTGGATGTGACGCATATTTTTTTGTAATTTTATTTTGAAAAAATAATTAATTATGAATTTTTTGCTACAACGTTTTCAGAATAAAAAAACTCCCATGTCTGACCACCTTAACTCGTTCAAAACTTTACAAAATTCAATTTATTTATTTTTTTTCCTTATATTAGGCAAAGCATAGAATGTGACGCATTTTTTGGATTTCAAAAATGTTACACCATCTGAAAGTTATAGTCATTTTTGAATCAGTATATAAATCAGCACTTTAGAGGTAACTCAATTAGAAAATAACTAATAATTACTTACCAAATTCAAATTTTGACAGCAATTATATCTATAGAAAGTTGATAATCTCCTTAAAATACCCTTTTCATTTCATCAAATTCGGGTGAAAATTTTTTTTTGTCAACTACATGGTTGAAGTCTGGAACTCAGAGAAATAGAGGAAAAACACATTTTTGTGACATTTGAAGAGTTGACCAGGTAGGTTTGGTGCACAAAGTAATACCAAGCCTAATTGGGTACCCGATTTGAAATCAGGAAATCGGGCACTTAATTTTTCCCGATAGAATTTTGAATTAAAAATTTTCCCTCCCCTTTCTCCCTCCAATTTCTCCATACTTCAATATATTATATATCAAAAATTATATATTAGATTATATATTATATATATTAAATATTACATAATATCTATTATATATTAAATATTATATAATATACATTTTACATTAAATATTATATAATATATATTAATATTAAATGTTACATTATATATCATATCTTATATATTATTTTATATGTATTATACATTAATATGTATTTTACAATATATCACATGATATCTTCATATTTAAATTGCATGTAATATATATTTTATATTATAATATAAATATTAATATATATGTGTGTGTGTGATATGTATTATATATTATTTATAGAATAATGTTGTATATATAATAAAATCACGTATAGTATATATATAATATATATTATATAGGACATATTAATACATAGGTTAATTACACCAATATAACACATCCAAAAGGTTTCCAAAGGGGTCATAGAGGGTTCTTAAGGGTCCTAAGGCTTGAGAAAGTGTACTAGGACTCCTTAGGTCCTGGAGAAACCCCCGACAACACACTGGAGCACTCAATTGTGTCCAAAGGGGTCGTACAACCCCTTGGGACACACTTTAGTGTTAAAATATATCAAAAGGGGTCATGGGGACTTCATAGGGGTCCTAGAATGCCTTATCACACATTAGGACCCCTAGGAAGTCCCCATGACCCCTTTTGACACATTTCAACACTTCAGTTTGTTCCAAGGGGCTATATGACCCCTTAGGACACACTTGAGCATTCTCATGTGTCAAAAGGTGTTAGGGGGACTTCCTACAGGTCCTAGTACACCATATCACACATTAGGAAACCTAGGAATTCCCAATGACTCCTTTTGACACATTTCAACACTCAAATATGTCCCAAGGGGTCGTATGACCCCTTATGACACACTTGAGAGTTCTAATGTGTCAAAAGGGCTCATGGGGACTTCCTAGGGGTCCTAACATGTGATAAGGCATACTAGGACCCATAGGAAGTCCCCATGACCCCTTTTGACATATTTCAACACTCAAGTGTGTCCCAAGGGGTCGTATGAAATCTTAGGACACACTTGAGTGTTCTAATGTGTCGAAAGGGGTCATGGGCACTTCCTAGGGGTCCTAGTATGTCTTATCACACATTATGACCCGTAGGAAGTCTCCATGACCCCTTTTGACACATTTCAATAGTCAGGTGTGTCCCAAGGGGTCAATGAATCCTTAGGACAAATTTGAGAGTTCTATTGTGTCGTAAAGGGTCATGGGGAATTCTTAGAGGTCCTAACGCATGCTAAGGCATACTAAGACCCCTCGTAAGTCCCCATAGCCCCTTTTGACACATTTCAACACTCAAGTGTGTCCCAAGGAGTTGTATGACCCCTTAGGACACACTTGAGTGTTCTTATGTGTCAAAAGGGGTCACGGGGACTTCCTAGGGGTCCTAGTATGCCTTATCATGCGTTAGGACCCCTACTAAGTCCCCATGACCCCTTTCAACACATTTCAACACTCAAGTGTGTCCTAAGGGTTCATATCTATATGACCCCTTAGGACACACTTGAGTGTTCTTATGTGTCAAAAGGGGTCATGGAGACTTCCTAGAGGTCCTAGTATGCCTTATCATGTGTTAGGACCCCTACTAAGTCCCCATGACCCCTTTCAACACATTTCAACAATCAAGTGTCTCCCAAGGGGTCATATGACCCCTTAGGACACACTTGAGTGTTTTAATGTGTTAAAAGGGGTCATGTAAACTTCCTAGGGGTCTTAGTACATCTTATCACGTGTTAGGACCCCTAGGAAGTACCGATGATCCCTTTTGACACATTTCAACACTCAAGTGTGTCCCAAGGTGTTGTATGAACTCTTAGGACACACCTGAGATTTCTAATGTGTCGAAAGGGGTCATGGGGACTTCCTAGGGGTCCTAGTACACCTTATCACGTGTTAGGACCCCTAGGAAGTGTTCATAACCCCTTTTGACACATTTCAACACTCAAGTCTATCCCAAGGGGTCATATGACTCCTTATGACACACTTGAGAGTTCTAATATGTCAAAAGGGGTTACGGGGACTTCCTAGGGGTCCTAACACATGATGAGACATACTAGGACCCTTAGGAAGTCCCCATGACCCATTTTGACACATTTAAACACTCAAGTGTGTTCCAAGGGGTCGTATGACCCCTTAGGACACACTTGAGTGTTCTAATGTGTTGA
Organism: Chamaecyparis obtusa; assembly: GCA_027943335.1. Classification (NCBI taxonomy): domain Eukaryota; kingdom Viridiplantae; phylum Streptophyta; class Pinopsida; order Cupressales; family Cupressaceae; genus Chamaecyparis; species Chamaecyparis obtusa. The sequence goes on along the minus strand of BSBK01007328.1, from coordinate 140,954 downwards.
AAGGGATCATGGGCACTTCCTAGGGGTCCTAGTACACCTTATCACATGTTAGGACCCCTAGGAAGTCCTGATGAACATTTTTGACACATTTCAACACTTAAGTGTGTTCCAAGGGGTCATATTACCCATTAGGACACACTTGATAATTCTAATGTGTCGAAAGGTGTCATGGGGAATTCCTAGGGGTCCTAATGTGTGATAAGGCGTACGAGGACACCTAAAAAGTCCCCATGACCTCTTTTGACACATTTCAAAACTCAAGTGTGTCCCAAGGGGTCATATAATCCCTTAGGACACACCTGAGTGTTCTCATGTGTCAAAAGGGGTCACGGTGACTTCCTAGGTGTCCTAGTATGCCTTATCACATGTTAGGACTATTAGGAAGTACCGATGACTCCTTTTGACACATTTCAACACTCAAGTGTGTCCCAAGGGGTTGTATGAAACCTTAGGACACACTTGAGAGTTCTAATGTGTCGAAATGGGTCATGGGGACTTCCTAGGGGTCCTAACATGTGATAAGGCGTACTAGGACCCCTAGGAAGTCCCCATGACCCTTTTTGACATATTTCAACACTCAAGTGTGTCCCAAGGGGTCATATGACACCTTAAGACACACTTGAGTGTTCTAATGTGTCAACAGGGGTCATGGGCACTTCCTAGGGGTCCTAGTATGCCTTATCACATGTTAGGACCCCTTAGAAGTCTCGATGAGCCCTTTTGACACATTTCAACACTCAAGTGCATCCTAAGGTGTCGTATGACTCTTTAGGACACACTTGAAAGTTCTAATATGTCGAAAGGGGTCATGGGGACTTCCTAAGGGTGCTAACGCATGATAAGGCATACTAGGACCTCTAGGAAGTCCCCATGACCTCTTTTGACACATTTCAACACTCAAGTGTGTCCCAAGAGGTTGTATAATATTTTAGGACACACTTGAGTGTTCTCATGTGTTGAAAGGGTTAAGGGGGACTTTCTACGGGTTCTAGTCCACCATATCACACACTAGGATCCCTAAGAAGTCCCGATGACTCCTTTTAACATATTTCAACACTTAAGTGTGTCCCAAGGGGTCGTATGACCCCTTCTGACACACTTGAGAGTTCTAATGTGTCAAAAGGGCTCATGGGGACTTCCTAGGGGTCCTAAGACATGATAAGGCATACTAGGACCCCTATGAAGTCCCCACGACCTCTTTTGACACATTTCAACACTCAAGTGTGTCCCAAGGGGTTGTATGACCCCTTATGACACACTTGAGTGTTCTAATGTGTTGAAAGGGGTCATGGGCACTTCCTAGGGGTTCTAGTATGCCTTATCACATGTTAGGACCCCTTGGAAGTCCCGATGACCCCTTTTGACACATTTCAATAGTCAAGTGTGTCCCAAGGGGTCAATGAATCCTTAGGACAAATTTGAGAGTTCTATTATGTCGAAAAAGGTCATGGAGACTTTTTAAGGGTCCTAGTGCATGATAAGGCACACTAGGACCCCTCAAAAGTCCCCATGACCCCTTTTGACATATTTCAACACTCAAGTGTGTCCCAAGGGGTCGTATGACCCCTTCGAACACACTTGAGTGTTCTTATGTGTCAAAAGGGGTCATGGGCACTTTTTAGGGGTTCTAGTATGCCTTATCACACGTTAGGACCCCTATGAAGTCCCGATGACCCATTTTGACACATTTCAATAGTTAAGTGTGTTCAAAGGGGTAGATGAATCCTTAGGACACACTTGAGAGTTCTAATGTGTCGAAAGGAGTCATGGGGGCTTCCTAGGGTTCCTAACACATGATAAGGCATACTAGGACCCCTAGAAAGTCTCGAAGACCTCTTTTGAGACATTTCAATACTCAAGTGTGTCCCAAGGGGTCGTATAATCTCTTAAGACACACTTGAGTGTTCTCATGTGTCAAAATGGGTCATCATGACTTCCTAGGTGTTCTACTATGCCTTATCACGTGTTAGGACTCCTAGAAAGTATCGATGACCCCTTTTGACATATTTCAACACTCAAGTGTGTCCCAAGGGGTTGTATGACACCTTAGGACACACTTGAGAGTTCTAATGTGTCAAAAAGGGTCATGGGGACTTCCTAGGGGTCCTAACGCATGATAAGGTGTACTAGGACCCCTATGAAGTCCCCATGACCACTTTTCACACATTTCAACACTCAAGTGTGTCCCAAGGGGTCATATGACACCTTAGGACACACTTGAGTATACTAATGTGTTGAAAGGGGTCATGGGCACTTTCTAGGGGTCCTAGTATGCCTTATAACATGTTAGGACCCCTAGAAAGTCCCAATGACCCTTTTTGACATATTTTTAACACTCAAGTGTGTCCCAAGGGGTTGTATGACCCATTATGACACACTTGAGAGTCCTAATGTGTCGAAAGGGATCATGGGGACTTCCTAGGGGTCCTAACATGTGATAACATGTACTAGGACCTCTAAGAAGTCCCCATGACCTTTTTTGACATATTTCAACACTCAAGTGTGTCCCAAGGGGTCGTATATTCTCTTATGACATACTTGAAGTTTGAAATGTGTCAAAAGGGGTCATGGGGACTTCCTACATGTCCTAACATGTGATAAGGCATACTAGGACCCCTAGGAAGTCACCATGACCCCTTTCGACACATTATAACTATCAAGTGTGTCCTAAGGGGTCATAGGAATCTTTGGGACACACTTGAGCATTCAAATGTGTCAAAAGGGGTCATGGAGACTTCCTAGGGGTCCTAATAGGCCTTATCATGCATTAAGACCCTTAGGAAGTCCCCATAACCCCTTTTGACACATTAGAATGCTCAAGTGTGTCATAAGGGGTCCCACAGACCCTTTGGACACACTTGAGCATTTAAATGTGTCAAAAGGGGTCATAGGGACATCCTAGGGGTCCTAATAAGCCTTATCACGCATTAGGACCCCTAAGAAGTCAATGTGACACCTTTTGACACATTGGAATGCTCAAGTGTGTCATAAGGGGTCCTACGATGCATTCAGAGACACTTGAGCATTCTAATGTGTCAAAAGGGGTCATGAGGACTTCCTAGGGGTCGTAGTAGACCTTATCACAAGTTAGGACCCCTATCAAGTCCCCGTGACCCCTTTTGACACATTGGAACACTCAAGTGTGTCTTAAGGGGTCCTACAACACCTTCGAATACACTTGAGCATTCCAATGTGTCAAAAGGGGTCATGGGGACTTCTTAGGGGTCCAAATAGACCTTATCACACATTAGGACCCCTATGAAGTCCCCGTGACCCCTTTTGACACATTAGAATGCTCAAGTGTGTCTTAAGGGGTCCTACGACACCTTCAGACACACTTGAGCATTCTTATGTGTCAAAAGGGGTCATGGGGACTTCCTAGTGATCCTAATAGGCCTTATTGTGCAGTAGGACCCCTAGGAACCCCCCATGACCCCTCTTGACACATTGGAATGATCAAGTGTGCCCTAAGGGGTTCTAAGACACATTCGGACACACTTGAACATTCCAATGTGTCAAAAGGGGTCATGGGGACTTCCTACGGGTCCTAATAGGCCTTATCATGAGTTAGGAGCCCTAGGAAGTACCTGTGACCCCTTTTGACACATTAGAATGCTCAAGTGTTTCCTACGGGGTCTTGCGAGGCCTTCAAACACACTTGAGCATTCAAATGTGTCAAAAGGGGTAATGGGGACTTCCTAGCGGTCCTAGTAAGACTTATCATGAGTTAGGACCCCTAGGAAGTCCCCGTGACACCTTTTGACACATTGGAACACTCAAGTGTGTCCTAAGGGGTCCTATGATGCCTTCAGACACACTTGAGCATTCTAATGTGTCAAAAGGGGTCATGGGACTTCTTAGGGGTCCTAATAGGCCTTATCATGCATTAAGACCCCTAGGAAGTCCCTGTGACACTTTTTGACACATTAGAATGCTCAAGTGTGTCTAAAGGGGTCCTAAGATGCATTCAGACACACTTGAGCATTCTCATGTGTCAAAAGGGGTCATGGGGACTTCCTATGGGTCCTAATAGGCCTTATCATGAGTTAGGAGCCCTAGGAAGTCCCTGTGACCCCTTTTGACACATTAGAAGGCTCAAGTGTGTCCTAAGGGGTCCTACGATGCCTTCGGACAAACTTGAGCATTCAAATGTGTCAAAAGGGGTCATGGGTCCTAGTAGGACTTATTGCAAGTTAGGACCCCTAGGAAGTCCCGATGACCACTTTTGACACATTGGAACACTTAAGTGTGTCCTAAGGGGTCCTGCGATGCCTTTAGACACACTTGAGCATTCTAGAGTGTCAAAAGGGGTCATGAGGACTTCTTAGGAGTCCTAATAGGCCTTATCATGTGTTAGGACCCCTAGGAAGTCCCCATGACCCCTTTTGACACATTGGAATGCTCAAGTGTGTCTGATGCGGTCCTAAGATGCATTCAGACACACTTGAGCATTCCAATGTGTCAAAAGGGGTCATCGGGACTTCATACAAGTCCTAATAGGCCTTATTGCAAGTTAGGACCCCTAGGAAGTCCATGTGACCCCTTTTGACACATTAGAACACTCGAGTGTGTCCTAAGGGGTCCTACAATGCCTTCGAACACACTTGAGCATTCAAATGTGTCAAAAGGGGTCATAGGGACTTCCTAGGGTTCCTAATAGATCTTATCATGCATTAGGACCCTTAGGAAGTCCCCGTGACCCATTTTGACACATTGAAGCACTCAAGTGTGTCATAAGGGGTCCTACGGCCCCTTCAAAAACACTTGAGCATTCAAATGACTCAAAAGGGGTCATGGGGACTTCCTCAGGGTCCTAATAGGACTTATCATGTGTTAAGGCCCTTAGGAAGTCCTCGTGACCCCTTTTGACACATTAGAATGTTGAAGTTTGTCATGAGGGGTCCTACAGACCCTTCAAACACACTTGAGCATTGAAATGTGTTAAAAGAGGTCATGGGGACTTCCTAGGGGTCCTAATAGGCCTTATCATGCATTATGACCCCTAGGAAGTCCCTGTGACACCTTTTGACACATTGGAATGCTCGAGTGTGTCCTAAGGGGTCCTACGATGCATTCAGACACACTTGAGCATTCTAATGTGTCAAAAGGGGTCATGGGGACTTAGTAGGCCTTATTGTGAGTTAGGACCCCTATGAAGTCCCTGTGACCCTTTTTGACACATTAGAACACTCAAGTGTGTCCTAAGGGATCCTATGACACCTTTGGACACACTTGAGCATTCCAATGTGTCAAAAGGGGTCATGGGGACTTCTTAGGGGTCCTAATAGGCCTTATCATGCATTATGACCCCTAGGAAGTCCTCGTGACCCCTTTTGACACATTAGAATACTCAAGTGTGTCCTAACGGGTCCTACAATGCCTTCAAACACACTTGAGCATTCTAATGTGTCAAAAGGGGTCATGGGGACTTCCTAGTGGTCCTAATAGACCTTGTCATGCATTAAGACCCCTAGGAACTCCTTGTGACCCCTTTTGACACATTGGAACACTCAAGTGTGCCCTAAGTGGTGCTAATATGCATTTAGACACACTAGAGCATTCCAATGTGTCAAAAGGGGTCATGGGCACTTCCTACGGGTCCTAATAAGCCTTATCATGAGTTAGGAGCCCTAGGAAGTACCCGTGACCCCTTTTGACACATTAGAACACTTAAGTGTATCCTAAGGGGTCTTGCAAGGCCTTCAGACACACTTGAGCATTCAAATGTGTCAAAAGGGGTCATGGGGACTTCATAGGGGTCCTAGTAGGACTTATCATGAGTTAGGATTCCTAGGAAGTCCCTGTGACCCCTTTTGACACATTAGAACACTCAAGTGTGTCCTAAGGGGTCTTTTGATACCTTCAAACACACTTGAGCATTCTAATGTGTCAAAAGGGGTCATGGGGACTTCTTAGGGGTCCTAATAGGCCTTATCATGCGTTAAGACCCCTAGGAACTCCCCGTAACCCCTTTTGACACATTGGAATGCTCAAGTGTGTCTGAAGGGGTCCTAAGATGCATTGAAACACACACTTGAGCATTCCAATGTGTCAAAAAGGGTCACGGGGACTTCCTACGAGTCCTAATAGGCCTTATCACGAGTTAGGAGCCCTAGGAAGTCCCCGTGACCCCTTTTGACACATTGGAACACTCAAATAGTTCCTAAAGGGCCCTACAATGCCTTCTAACACATTGGAGGATTCAAATGTGTCAAAAGGGGTCATGGAGACTTCCTAGGGGTCCTAGTAGGACTTATCATGAGTTAGGACCCCTAGGAAGTCCCCGTGACCCCTTTTGACACATTGGAACACTCAAGTGTGTCCTAAGGGGTCCTACAATGCCTTCAAACACACTTGAGCACTCTAGTGTGTCAAAAGGGGTCATGAGGACTTCTTAGGGGTCCTAATAGGCCTTATTGTGCATCAGGACACCTAGGAAGTCCCCGTGACCACTTTTGACACATTAGAACACTCAAGAGTGTTTGATGGGGTCCTAAGATGCATTCGGACACACTTGAGCATTTCAATGTGTCAAAAGGGGTCATGGGCACTTCCTACGGGTCTTAATAGGCCTTATCACGAGTTACGACCCCTAGGAAGTCCCCGTGACCTCTTTTGACACATTAGAACACTCAAGTGTGTCCTAAGGGGTCCTACAATGCCTTTGGACACACTTGAGCATTCAAATGTGTCAAAAGGGGTCATGGAGACTTCCTAGGCATCCTAATAGGCCTTATCGCACATTAGGTCACGGGGACTTCCTAGGTGTTCTAATGCGTGATAAGGCCTATTAGGACCCCTAGGAAGTCCCCATGACCCCTTTTGACACATTAGAATGCTCAAGTGTGTCTTAAGGGTCCATAGGACCCCTTATGACACACTTGAGCATTCTAATGTGTCAAAAGGGGTCACGGGGAGTTCCTAAGGGTCCTAACGTGCGATAAAGCCCATTAGGACCCTTAGGAAGTCCCTGTGACCCCTTTTGACACTTTGGAACACTCAAGTGTGTCATAAGGGGTCCTATGACCCCTTGGGACACACTTGAGCATTCAAATGTGTCAAAAGGGGGTCATGGGGACTTCTTGGGGGTCCCAATGGGCTTGATCGCACGTTAGGACCCTTAGGAACTCCCCGTGACCCCTTTTGACACATTAGAATGCTCAAGTGTGTCATAAGGGGTCCTATGGATCCTTAAGACACACTTGAGCATTCTAATGTGTCAAAAGGGGTCATGGGGACTTCCTAGGGGTCCTAATAGGCCTTATCACGCATTAGAACACCTAGGAAGTCCCCGTGACCACTTTTGACACATTATAATGCTAAAGTGTCTCCTAAGGGGTCCTACGACACCTTCGAACACACTTGAGCATTCCAATGTGTCAAAAGGGGTTATGGGGAGTTCTTTGGGGTCCTAGTAGGCGTTATCACAAGTTAGGACCCCTAGGAAGTCCCCGTGACCCCTTTTGACACATTAGAACACTCAAGTTTGTCCTAAGGGGTCCTACGAAACCTTTGGACACACTTGAGTATTCTAATGTGTCAAAAGGTGTCATGGGGACTTCCTAGGGGCCCTAATAGGCCTTATTATGATTTAGGACCCCTAGGAAGTCCCCGTTACCCCTTTTGACACATTGGTATGCTTAAGTGTGTCCTAAGAGGTCCTAAGACACATTCAGACCCATTTGAGCATTCCAATGTGTCAAAAGGGGTCATGGGAACTTCCTATGGGTCCTAATAGGCCTTATCATGAGTTAGGAGCCCTAGGAAGTCCCCGTGACCCCTTTTGACACATTAGAATGCTCAAGTGTGTCATAAGGGGTCCTACGGACCCTTTGGTCATGCTTGAGCATTAAAATGTTTCAAAAGGGGTCATTGGGACTTCCTAAGGGTCCTAATAGGCCTTATCGCATGTTAGGACCCCTAGGAAGTCCCTGTGACCCCCTTTAACACATTAGAACACTCAAGTGTGTCATAAGGGGTCCTACGAATCCTTGAGACACACTTGAGCATTCAAATGTGTCAAAAGGGGTCATGGGGACTTCTTAGGGGTCCTAATAGGGCTTATCATGCATTAGGACCCCTAGGAAGTCCCTGTGATAACTTTTGACACATTTGAATGTTGAAGTGTGTCCTAAGGGGTCCTACGATGCTTTCGAACACACTAGAGCATTCCAATGTGTCAAGGGGTTCTAGGGACTTCCTGGGGGTCCTAGTAGGCCTTATCATGAGTTAAGACCCCTAGGAAGTCCCTGTGACCCCTTTTGACACATTAGAATGCTCAAGTGTTTCATAAGGGGTCCTACAGACCATTCAGACACACTTGAGCATTCAAATGTGTCAGAAGAGGTCACAAGGACTTCCTAGGGGTCCTAATAAGCCTTATTGCGCATTAAGACCACTAGGAAGTCCCCGTGACCCCTTTTGACACATTGGAATGTTGAAGTGTGTCCTAAGGTGTCCTACAATGCCTTCTGACACACCTGAGCATTCCAATGTGTCAAAAGGGGTTCTAGGGACTTCCTAGGGGTCCTAGTAGGCCTTATCGTGAGTTAGGACCCCTAGGATGTCCCCGTGACCTCTTTTGACACATTGGAACACTCAAGTGTGTCCTAAGCGGTCCTACAATGCCTTCAAACACACTTGAGCATTCTAATGTGTTAAAAGGGGTCATGGGGACTTCCTAGGGGTCCTAATAGGCCTTATCATGCGTTAGGACCCCTAGGAAGTCCCCGTGATCCCTTTTGACACATTGGAACACTCAAGTGTGTCGTAAGGGGTCCCAAGACACATTCGGACACACTTGAGCATTCCAATGTGTCAAAAGGGGTCATGGGGACTTCCTACGGGTCCTAATAGGCTTTATCATGAGTTAGGAGCCCTAGGAAGTCCCCTTGACCCCTTTTGACACATTAGAATGCTCAAGTGTGTCCTAAGGGGTCTTGCGATGCCTTCGGACACACTTGAGAATTCAAATGTGTCAAAAGGTGTCATGGGGACTTCCTAGGGGTCCTAGTAGGACTTATTAGGAGTTAGGACACCTAGGAAGTCCTCGTGAACCTTTATAACACATTGGAACACTCAAGTGTATCCTAAAGGGTTCTACGACACCTTCGAACACACTTGAGCATTCTAACATGTCAAAAGGGGTCATGGGGACTTCTTAGGGGTCCTTATAGTCCTTATCATGCATTAGGACCCCTAGGAAGTCCCTGTGACCCCTTTTGACACATTGGAATGCTCAAGTGTGTCCGAAGGTGTCCTAAGATGCATTTGGACAAACTTGAGCATTACAATGTGTGAAAAGGGGTCATGGGGACTTCCTACGAATTCTAATATGCCTTATCACAACTTAGGACCCTTAGGAAGTCTCTGTGACCCCTTTTGACATATTAGAATGCTCAAGTGTGTCCTAAGGGGTCCTACGACACCTTCGGACACACTTGACCATTCAAATGTGTCAAAAGGTGTCATGGGGACTTCCTAGGGGTCCTAATAGGCCTTATCATGCATTACGACCCTTAGGAAGTCCCCGTGACCCCTTTTAACACATTGGAACACTCAAGTGTGTCATAAGGGGTCCTACGACACCTTCAGAAACACTTGAGCATTCAAATGTGTCAAAAGGGGTGATGCGGACTTCCTAGGGGTCCTAATAGACCTTATCGAGCATTAAGACCCTTAGGAAGTCCCCGTGACCCCTTTCGACACATTAGAATGCTCAAGTGTGTCATAAGGGTCCTATGGACCCTTCAGACACACTTGAGCATTCAAATGTGTCAAAAGGGGTCACGGGGACTTCCTAGGGGTCCTAATAGGTCTTATCACGCATTAGGACCCTAGGAAGTCCCCGTGACACCTTTTGACACATTGGAATGGTCTAGTTTGTCCTAAGGGGTCCTACGACACCTTCGGACACACTTGAGCATTCTAATGTGTCAAAAGGGGTCATGGGGACTTCCTAGGGGTTGTAGTGGGTCTTATCATGAGTTAGGACCCCTATGAAGTCCCCATGACCCCTTTTGACACATTAGGACCCCTAGGAAGTCCCCGTGACCCCTTTTGACACATTGGAATGCTCAAGTATTTCTTAAGGGGTCCTATGATGCCTTTGATCACACTTGAGCATTCAAATGTGTCAAAAGGTGTCATGGGGGCTTCCTAACAATCTTAATAGACCTTATCACACGTTAGGACCCCTAGGAAGTCCCTGTGACCCCTTTTGACACATTAGAATGCTCAAGTGTGTCCTAAGGGGTCCTATGACGCCTTGAAACACACTTGACCATTCCAATGTCTCAAAAGAGGTCATGGGGGTTTGCTAGGTGTCCTAGTATGCCTTATCGCATGTTAGGGCCCCTAGGAAGTCCCCATGACCCCTGTGGACACATTGGAATGCTCAAGTATGTCATAAGGGGTCCTACGGCCCCTTCGGACACAGTTGAGCATTCAAATGTGTCAAAGGGGGTCATGGGGACTTCCTAGGGGTCCTAATAGGCCTTATCACACGTTAGGACCTCGAGGAAGTCCCTGTGACCCCTTTTGACACATTAGAATGCTCAAGTGTGTCGTAAGGGTTCCTACAATGCCTTCAGACACACTTGAGCATTCCAATGTGTGAAAAGGGATCATGGGGACTTCCTAGGGGTTCTAGTAGGCCTTATCATGAGTTAGAACCCTTAGGAATTCCCTGTGACCCTTGTGGCCACATTGGAACACTGAAGTGTGTCCTAAGGTGTCCTATGGCCCCGTCAGACACACTTGAGTATTCAAATGTGTCAAAAGGGGTCATGGTGACTTCATAAGGGTGCTAGTATGCCTGATCATGTGTTAGGACCCCTAGGAAGTCCCCATGACCCCTTTTGACACAATGGAATGCTCGAGTGCTACCACTCCTTTGGACACACTCAAGCATTCCAATGTGTCAAAAGGGGTCATGGGAACTTCCTAGGGGTCCTAATGTGTGATAAGGCATACTAGGACCTCTAGAAAGTTTCCATGAACCATTTTGACATATTTGAACCCTCAAGTGTGTCCAAAGGGGTCCTACGACATCTTAGGACACACTTGAAGGTTCTAATGTGTCCAAAGGATTTATGAGGACTTCCTAGGGGTCTTAACGCATGATAAGTCATACTAGGACCCCTACGAAGTCCCCATGACCCCTTTTGACACATTGGAACCCTCAAGTGTGTTTGAAGGGGTCCTACGACCCCTTTGGACACACTTGAGGGTTCCAATGTGTCAAAAGGGGTCATGTGGACTTTCTAGTGTTCCTAGTATGCCTTATAACATGTTAGGATGCCTAGGAAGTCCCCATGACCCCTTTTGACACATTAGAATGCTTTAGTGTGTCTTAAGGGGTCATAGGACCTCTTCAAACACACTCAAGAATTCTAATATTTCAAAAGGGGTCATGGGGACTTCCTAGGGGTCCTAACCCATGATAAGGCATACTAGGACCCCTAGGAAGTCTCGATAACCCCTTTCAACATACAATTTAAATATTATGATGATCTATAAAGTTTATATATATATATATATATATATATATATATATATATATATATATATATATATATATATATATATATATATATATATATATATATATATATATATATATATATATATATATATAGATATATATAGATATATATATATATATATATGTATATGTATATGTATATATATATATATATATATGTATATATATGTATATATGTATATATGTATATATATATGTATATATATGTATATATGTATGTATATATGTATGTATATATATATATATGTATATATGTATGTATATATGTATATATATGTATATATGTATGTATATATATATATATATGTATATATATATATATAATATAAGTTCGTTAAATATATTTATATACAATACATATTAATATATTAAAAATAGATTAATATAAAATATTATACTATAAAATATATATGACATACAATTTAAATAGTCTAAGATATTATAATATAAAATATATATTATTATATAATTATATATAATATATATTAAAATATTTACATAATACCCCTTAATACCCTTTAAATGTTATATATATATATATATATATATATATATATATATATATATATATATATATATATATATATATATATATATATATATATATATATATATATATATATATATATATATATATATAAAATTTGTACATATATTTATATAATATAAACGTTAAATTTAATTATATACAATACATATTAATATATAAAAAAATATACTAATTTATAAAATATTATAATATAAAATATATGACATACAATTTAAAACCCCTAAGATATTATAATATAAAATATATAAATTAATATATAATTATATATATAATACATATTTAAACATTATATATAAAAGTTCAATTTTTTCATTTACTCCCGCCCTTTTTTCAACTTTTAAATATCAGGTACCCGATTTTAAATCATGTACCTGATTTCAAATCATGTACCCGATTAGGCTTGTGCTTTGGTGTCAGGTTTGCCCAGGTGTACTGACACCCAGGCCTACTAAAAAGTCAACATACTTTTTCATGCACTTTTGGACAAGTGAAAAGTGGATGTTTTTACATCGGCACATTTTGGCCCCTCATGATCTTGCACATACCCGACCAAACTTGTTTCATTTTTGTATTGCATTCTCTTGCAATGTGTCCATGCTTGTTACAAGTATAACATATCTTCTCCATAGTAGTATTGTTAGCAATATCATTCTGTTTAGCTCTTCACTCATAAGCTAGATGTCCAAACTTTCCACAGTAGTAGTAGTATCCATTGAACTTAGTAGTGATAGAAGGTTTACCTCACGCTTTGCTCTACACACATTAGATGTATGTCCTGGTTTTCCACAGTGAAAACATGCCAATACTTTGGGCTTTTGGTTTTGATTGTTGTTGATTTTTTCAACTTGATGTGATGATTCTCCTTCACCGTTGTAGCCTATACTAGCTTTACTTCCAAATCTTCTCTAATTAGTCAGGAAGTCATCAATCTTTTTGGAGCTATCTTCAACTATCTTTATCATTTTGTTGTGTTGCTTTTGTATCTTTATCTCATTTCTCAATTTTTCATTGTCTTCTCTGAGTATTGCAACATCTTCAAGTCTTCTTGATAATTCTCCATTCGTGCTCAGTTCACTTCTTGGTTGACAGTCATCATCTGATTTGATATTTGAAAGTGATGATCAGTGAGTCTTTGAATTTTATTTTCTTTTTCTTGAATTTGTTTAGTCATTAGTCTTTGGTCCTCAATAGCCAGATTCCAATCTTGTTCAGCTTCCCTAGCATTGTTCATGATTTCCACCATTCTTACCATCTGAGATTCTTGACCGAGTTGAAGTGCTTTCACTTACTCAGATAGATGCTGACTCTTTTCAGATAGGTTAGAGATTGTGCTTTTAGATCCATCAGAGATGCTTCTAGAACTTGATCCAATATGATCAAATAAATCATCAATAGGTTCTTTATGATAACCGATTTCACTTTGCAGAATTACAAGGTTCTTCCTTTTAGCTAGTAATTTCTTCAGTTCTTCCTTTGCATGTTTATACTGTTCCACGAACATCTGCATCTGTATTTTCAGATTCTCAATAGTCTTGTCAAGCTTATATCTCTCCACGACTTAGATCTTTTACCCTTCAGTGGTTAAATTGTTCAATCAAGAGAACTAGCTTTGATACCAATTGTTGGAATTAGGAGAGATGGATACTAAGAGGGGAGGAGTGAATCAGTGTCTTCAAAACTTTCACTTGTATACCTTTCTTATCTATAACAACAAACTGTGATAATCGACCAAAATAACTTGAATCTAATTGCATGAATCAATCATCTAGTTTAACTTAAGAAAAGTAAATAGTATGAAATCAATATGACAATCACATAACACAAATATTTTGGTAACGTAGAAACCCTTGTTAGAAGGTAAAAACTACAGTGGGGATGACACCCACAAATTCTTCACTACTGTAGATAGAAAAGGTTTGCCTGCTAGGACTACAAGTTTTGATCACTTCTAGTGATCTTACCCTGTTAGGAGTAAAGTGTTAGATCAACTAGATCTACCTAGTTATAGGATTTTAACAACACTAATGAAGTGTGTACTCAGTTAGGAGATTTACATAAGACTGTTAAGTCTACTTTGTTAAGAGATTTTATCAAAAACTCTATTACAATTGTCAGAAGGTAATAGGCAATTATCTGTTGGTTGACAACTCAATTGTTTGAAACTGATCTATAAATACTCATAAATTATCATCTTGACTGTGATGAATTTATGCTCTAATTTTGCTTGGTAATCTTCTCTGATTTTGCTTAATCTGATAACTTATGTACTCTATTTTTCTTTGATAACTGATTGACTTGAAGTTAGTCAATGACTTCAAGTGCTCCTTAAGTCTTATTTGTTCTCTCTTGTGTATGTCAAAATGATGTGAACACTCTAAATATATAGTGTTTTGTTTTGCCGCTTTAACAAAAATTAGGTTACAATACATAATCATAACCCTAAGATCTACGGTACTAAATTATCCTAGATCAACTATTACAATAAGATAAACATTACATTTAATGAGTATGTTTTACAATAAATGCTCCTTGATCTTGGTAAACCATTTTATGATCTGTTGTAATCATTTGCATAGAAAAATGTGCCATTTCTGATTAATATGCCATTTTTTGTGATCCTTGGTAAACACTATGTAAACTACTCAGTGTATACTATGACGCTCGATGTTTACTGTCTATCAGTGTCGGTGTCTGCTGGTGCTTGGTAAACTGTGTAGTGCTCAGTATAAACGCTTTACCAACTACTCTGTCTTACTTCTGGTTATCGACCAACTCAATATAAGTAACTGATTGATATTTTTGATATCCTTTGATACTAATGACAACCTTAAATTCTCAATAGAGATTAACACTGCTCACTTTTTGCACACACACACTTTCAATATATTTTTCAAAAACTTTTCTGCATTTTTGCATTAGTGACTAATCCTTAAAGCGTGGATTTTTACCTTATAGGATCTCTTGATCCCTCTAGTTTCAATTTTAAAAGTTTTGATCCCTTAAGGTCATAGGTGTCCTTAAGACTGGGTCTCTCTTGTTTTGGCTTTTCTCTTCTGGAATAGAATATTCTTGAGAGTGAATACTTGATGGGTTGACTAGTGAGTAGCCACATTCACTAGGTGGTTCAACTCCATCTTTCTATTTGCGTTGTTTTCTTGTATGGCTCATAGTGGGACATAAGTTCTCATTGGGCGAGGTAATCACACCCTCTTCTCTCTTTTTTAGAGATGTCTCTCTTATTGTAATCTTGGAGTTGATAAAGACTCGAGTCCCTGGGGGCTTGAGGATTCCTTTGTCCCTTTGATTTCAATAAGATTGTCTTTTTCTTTGTGATCTCCTTTACCAATATTTTGCATCGATTCCATACTCTTGCTAAAGTGGGGGCTAAATGTATCATTAGAAAATGGAAGCACTTCCATTTAGGACTGGTTTAGCCCTCCAAGTAAGTGGTTTGGGGTCATGTTGATTGCATTGAATGGGTCTTTAACTTGGATTTGGTTTTTTCCCCTGTTCTGTCCCATTTTCCACTTCCTTCCTATCTAATCCTGACAACTTGCTCTGAGAATTTGAAGTTCATGACCTTAGGGTCATGGTCGACCTCGACCCTGACCCAGGGTTCAAATTTCAAAATTTGAAGGTTTTCGAATGTCAAGTTTTGGAAAGATTTATTTCACACTTCCGAGTTCTCCTATGTTGGTTTCTCTAGAAGTTTTTGTCCTAGACTTGTATAAAAGGAAGCCTTCTCCTCTCATTTTCAATAATCAATCAAGTGAGCAATCCCATCAAGCGAAATCAAGAAATCAATAAGAAAGAAAGAAGGAGAAGGAAAGAATTCAAGCATTCATCTATCTTCAATAATTCAAGCTTTCAAGATCCAATTCATCAAGGAGATCCATTGGTAGCCATTGAAGGATTCAATCTATATGGAGCCCTCTTGTTGAAGATTTCTCCATCCATATCCATTCAAGCTTTTTCCTATTCCAAAATCCATTCAAGATTGGTGTTGAAGATCTAAAGACAATTGATTTGAGACATTCTACATTCAATTCTACATTCATTTGGAGCATCCATACTTGTGGATTCAAAGGTTCGAATCCTCCACAAGGGTTTTCAACATAAGCAAGGTGAATTATTCCATTTACTTTGTTTATTACTGTAATTTCAATTCAATTTCAAGGTTAATTCCAAAACCAAGGTTTGACCAAGGCAAAACCCTCATGCAAACAATAAAACCATTTTTCTCACAAGTGCAGGTATGAAACAACCAATTACAGTGTAGATCTTGATACCCTTTTCGGTAAACTTTCAGGATCTGGGGACAAAATTTTCGTTAGAGTAGCACAGGTCAAGGTTGACATAAAGGGGTCAAAATCTACCTTCATTTGGGTCAAGGTTGACCTTTCTCAGAAAAAAATATATATTTATGGGTTTCCTTTGTCTCTGTTTTCCTCTCTCAGATTTGGTTGCATAATTTCCAAAAACTTAGTATAGACACTAGAAAACAACATTTTCTAGATCTTCTATAGTTTAAGGTTAACTTATTTGTCTTCAATTCAATTAGGATTTCAATACTCATTTCCATAACGGAATATAAGGTTTTCCTCTTTCTTCATATTCTTCATTGATTCATTCATTTATGCATTGACCATTTTCTTGTGGTTAATCTATTTGGATCTTTCTTTCGGGAATTTGGGTTTAAGAAGAAGATCTTACCTTCCCCAATTCTTCTATATGTAAAGGATATCATCTTACATTTTGGTGAACACACCACCCTCCTTATTATCCACTACAGAGTCCAAACAAGATGGAGCATGAGCGACAAAATAAACTGTAGTATTACATGCATTTACCCAAAACTCTTTTCCCAAACTGGCATTGGAGAGCATACACCGAGCTCTCTCAAGAATCATTCAATTCAACCTCTCAATTGCACAATTTTCCTAAGGGGTGAATGGAACCACTTTAATTCTATGATTGCCATTATCTGCACAAGATTTGTCAAATTCCAAAGAGTAATACTCGCCCCCATCGTTAGTCTTGAGACATTTAATTTTTTGTCCCATCCGGTTTTCAACAAGAGCCTTAAAAGTTTTAAATTTTGAAAATACTTTTTATTTTCTATTTAACATATAAATCCAAACTTTGTGTGTGCAATCATCAAGGAAAGTAATAAAATAATTTGCACCACCAAAAGAGGTTATCTAATTGGGACCAAAAACATCTGAGTGCACAAGTTCCAATGTGACAATTTTCTTATCATGGCTCGTCCTCAAGAAGTTGGTCCGACTCTAGTTTCAATAAAGGCAATGCTCACACAACTCCAAATGAACCAATTTCAGACATGGAAGTTGATCTCGTTGAAGCATAACTTCAAGCCCTCTTTTTCTCATATGCTTGAGCCTCTTATGTCAATTTTCTGAACTTTTGCCCATAATTGTCATTGCAGATCACACTTCGCCATGCCATTCTAAAATATTACGATTACCTAACTTCTTTCCCTTTGCAAGCACTAAAACTCACTTGGTTACTTACCAAGTATCTAAAGAAAATTTAACATTACACCTAGAAGCAATAAGCTGGCTCCCTGAAATTAAATTTCGTTTCAACAAAAGAACACATCTCACATCCTTCAAAATCTTTTTTTTTTTAATTTTTCAAATTTAAAATTATATCACCTTTACCTACGATTTGACATTCCATATTATCACCAAGAAAAACCTTACCAAACGTACCTTCTTTGAAATTTGGAAAAATCTCCCAACATGAAAAGACATAGAAAGAAGCACAGAATCAAGCACCCACTAATGTATAATCATATCACCAGCAACCAAGACCAAAACACCGTCATCTTTTTCAGCTACAATATTTGCTTCATTATTAAGTAATGACTTCGTCACGCGCCTTTTCACAATTCCAACAATTTCTCTTTGTGTGGGCCCGCTTGCCACAAAACGACCATTATTCTATTTTTCTAGTTTATATTAACGACTCTCGTTCATAGCCAAATTCACTGAATTCACCTAAGCCATAGTCATGCGATCTTATTTAATGTTATAAGTATGTTTTCTAGAGAGCGTAGATATTTGTCATACAAAGTTCATCAATTCATTGTATCAAATTAACAAAGAGTGGAGTTTTGACGGTGTTTTCTGCGGATGGGAAACATCCAATCCTCTCTGCATTCTTCTCGGCTTCCCACAACAACTGGATATGATGTTTTTCTTAACCACAGAGGAGCAGATGTGAAAGAAAGCGTAGGCAGCCTCATTTTCCATAATCTACAAAACAAAGGATTTAAGGTGTTTTTCGACAAGAATTCAATACAAGTTGGGGAAAACATACCTGAAACAATAGAAGAAGCGATTAACTCAGCGTATGTTCACGTTGTTATTTTTTCGCCTAATTATGCAGAGTCGGTTTGGTGTTTGAAGGAACTGCAGCTCATCCTCAAAACGGGGTCTCCCATCATTCCTGTGTTTTGTGGGATTCGACCTTTCGAACTTCGAATGAAGAGCGAAGATGGTGTGTATGATCGAGCCTTTCATAAGCACAGAGGAAAATTTGACAGCCATTTACTTGAGGAATGGAAGAAGGCCCTTTGTGACGTTTCATATATCAAAGGCTACATTTTTGAGGGGTAAGAAAACCATTTGCTTGTTCTCTTGCTCTGTTTCAATGTTTTTTTCGCATTCTTCGTTACTTAACCAACATCAATATTTAAATGCAATTGAATAAATGAAATTATCTTTTGAGGGGAAGTTTATCGTGTATATTTCAGAGATCAGGGACAGCTGCTGGAGGAAATTGCAGCGAGTGTAAAGCAGTTAATTGATAGGGCGAAAGTCCAACCAAAGCAGGAAACTGCGGAAATGAGAGGAGGAAACTGTGTCTTGTCTTAATCTTAAGATGAATCAAATTTTCAAGCTTCTTGCAGTGCAGTCAGCTAAAGACGCATGCATAGTTCGAAAATCACAATGTCAGTCCATGATGCGAAAATTCCCATTTAGACGGAAGTAGGTTATTTAATAGTGATAGTAAGTTTATGTAAGATCTGCAGGTACCATTTCTGGAATCGCATGATCAACACTGCACTACAACTGATGTAGTACATGCTGAAAGAGGTCCGGATCAATTTGAAGATGATTAGAAAGGCTTAGAACAGTTTGAGGGTGGTACGATCATGTTGGGAAAGGTACAAAACAGTGTAAAGGTAATAAGATAGAAAAGCCGGAAAAATGTTCGTACTAAATTGTATTTTTTTGGAAGTCTTCAACGCGATATTTGGGGTCAAACGTAGAAAGTGGGATTGAATTCAGGTCTCTTAGAGATATCTCTTTCTAATGATGTAAAGTGGTTTAGAATTCTAATAATCGAATAGAAAGTTATGACTCCGTTAAGTCGGGGTATCCAATTTTGTAGTTGTCTAAAAGTTTGTAATTTTATTTTTGTATTATTTTCCAAAACTCTTCAGTTTGGATTGTCTGGAATCTGGATTCCACGTGTATGTATAAAACTCGATTTGAATAAGCTACTGGTAGCTTTTTTATACATACAACTTTTGTTTTGAGTTTCGCTATTATAAGTTGTTTCCACGTACCTGGTATTGTTTAACGAATTCACTACTAAATTTATATCAACAAAAGTTTGGACATTTAACTGTCTTTCAATAGATGTTTGTCCATTTTTATTCATTATATATTAGAAGAATTTATTTATTTATTTTTAATTATTATGTTTTTCATTTTTGGAAGGAACATGAAATAGATGATGTTGTCTAGTCGAATGTATGATATATTTCTTTAACTCTATTAATGAATAGTAATTTTCAGATATTTATTTGCATATACTTTTATTTTTTTAAATGAAATAGATAAAAATTAATAAATAAAAATTAATATCGATATACTTAATTAAAAAAAAGGTACATATGTATATATACCATTTATATTTAAGTGAAAAGATGTTTTGAAAAAGATTTTTGTTTTTCAAAAATAGTTAAACATATACTAATACAATAGTATATAAAAAGTTGATTGCATTATTTATATATTATAATTTAGCCTTTCATTGTCTTTTTAATAATTTTGTGATAAATAAAAGTGAAACTTTTAACAAAATAAAATTAGTAATTACATGTGTTTAAATTGATATATTTTTAAAAATGAAAAATATTTTAAACTATATGTATATATTGTAAGAGCTAAAAATTATTTCAAGAAATTGTTTACATTATATCTTTATAAATATTTTAAATTAATAGTATCATATAAAGTCAAGGGACATTGTGGTAACATGGATGCAAAATGTCATGTCATCATTGGAAAAGGAAATCTTTTATCTTTCATGTTAAATTTGACAACCAATTACACATTAAAGTATTATTATTCAATAATAAACATGGCATTTGAGTACTAATACCAAAAAAAAAATCTTAAATAAAATATAAAATAAAAAAATAATTAAATATAAAATAAACTTCATTTAAGGGTTATTGGAGAAGCCTTAAAAATATTACTCTAATGATATGATTATTCTCCTACTTGTTGAATACTTTTGATAAAGTTTGTAGTCATGAAGTGTTCATTATTGAGTGCAATCATGTCCAATGATTTCCTACACCAAGTAAATTTCTTGTACTAACAATCTTTTGTCGACGAATCATCAAAATTATTTTTCATATCATTTTTTTCTAATAGTACTTGTTTACTTTCAACTTTTCCTCTCAAAAAATAATATTATACTCACTAAGTCTTGACTAAGCATGAAAAAAATGACTCTTGACCAAATACATTGCACTCTAAATATCACTATAAATCCATACCACCCTTTGCACCTAACCAAAAACTGATTGTACAATATTTATAGTTGCAATACTTCCTTATATGCATGAAAATCTACCAAGTACTCTTGATGGCAGTTAGACCATCGTTCCATGTTGACCTGAATTTTTATTTTCCATTTTCTTCATGTTTTCTTCTTCACATCCAATCACGTTGACCTTGATGAAACACCCATAATAAAATATATATTATATATCATTTTACTCTTATGGGTTATGACACTAAATAATCAAATCCCCTTGTCTCTTCTTCCTTGTTTAGATATTATGAATATCATGTGTCACCTATTGTGGGTTGAATTACATGGAAACATTGCGTTATGTTTACATGCCATAATATCTATTTTTATCCTTATAATGTCTTATGTTCTTATTTGAGAAACACAATCCATTCTAAGGGGGACTATTATATTGTATCTTATTTTCTTATTGTCTCTATATCATAGGTTTTCCTAAAAATTTGTTTTAGTTTTTATCTATTTGTCTACCTTTGTGAGGTTAAATCTACCTATCTATCGTATCTTTCACCCTATTGTATGACCATCTAGCACTACTACCATTACTAGCACTGTCAATATCTCTCACCTTATTGTACAACTATATAGCCTTTTCTAATTGTACAAACATGATCAAAGTCACCTATTATTTGACCATCCATTTTTTTTCTACTCATATCGATGTTGCCTAAAGTCATCCTATAATACCACTATTTAGCCTTTTCTACCTAGATTATTGCATTATGAAGTGTCAAGGAGTTTGAATGTGAAGAAGAGCACATGAAGGCAAAGAAAAATAAAAATTCATCCTTGAAATTTTTATTCACTCTATCATATGAAACACCCATCTTATGAATCTAAAATGTGTAGGCAATAGTTGAGATGTTACAACTAACACCCATGAAGTGTAACACTTCTCAATAGTAGTCATTAACATCAATAATTATTGCACTTGCATAAAACTCCTTTTTTTTTATGTCATTTGGTCTTCTTTGACATTTTCTAGACAGTATCCTAGCTAACTCATAGCTTCTCCATGTTTTCTTTCTTCTTGCACTTGGATCTCCCCCCTTGGCTTTTGGAAAGTTCTTCAGAACATCTCATAAATCATACATAGAAACTTCACCACTTTTTTCATCTCACCTTCATTCCATTATTATTTTTCTTTCATGTTTTAGTAGCTACCACTTAATTATCTATCTATCTACCTAGACTCTATGGAGGTGGAAAAACAAAAATATGAACTTTCCTAAGGTAGGTCTCCAAACAACGCCAACATTTTTCATCTCTTTCTTGTGTGTAGATTTTCAAAGTGTGGAAGCTCTTGGGATTATTCTACCTCCTTCATTGTAAGATCTTTCTCTCTCATATTTTATATTGTCATAATAATTTTTGTATTGTAATTGTACTCTTTATTTTCAAATTATTAGACTAGTTGTACCATATTTCATGTTCAATTAAATTAATGTCTCAACTATTTTGTTCTATTCTCCATACCTTTTCCATAGAAGGCATATGTCCATCAAACTATCATCATAAATATATGTGCTATAGTTCTAGACTCACACCAACATCTAGGACAATGAGCTCATAGAGTCAGGCAATTGGTCTTGATAATTAAGTTTGTTTGTCTCTATTTATTGTAGTTTTTGTCTCTATATTTTACACTTATATCCTTTAATATGAATACTATATGTCATAAATATACACTTCTCTAATTTGTAATCTAGCAGAGCCCTTCCTTCTTTGCTAATTATTTAGGTAGGATTTCTTATTAGTTTATTCTTGTACTATGTTATTTTATCCAACAATGCTAATTGGGTGACCTATTGATTAAATAAATTATGAAATGGTTACTACCATACCCAAGATTTTCTATCCAAACTTTCACAAGTAAGAAAGATTCAAGATTTATCCATTAGGGTTATATATTTATTATTTCAATAACTTTGTTCTAATGTGAATTGTATAAGGAGTGATATTTCACTTTTTTATTCTACATTGGTTGTAAAGCTTGAATGCATGTAAATAATATTATCGATCATTCTCACTTCTCAAAACCTTCATTTTTTGAATCTAAAATTTCTACCAATTCCTTAAATTCATTGAATTGATCACAAACATCATATGAGTTTCACTAAAAATACACTTGTCTTTCATGAAAGTTCATCTATAGTAATAGCATAATAGAATTTCAAATTTTTGACTTGATGGACCATTTTTTATCCAAAAGAATTACTATACACTAAATACAAAATTTCTTTTAGCACTACTAGGAAACTACACATAAGTTTGTTTTTGAAATATACAATGTCCACAAAAATTAAATTCTGAAGGTTAGTAAAAAACTACTCTTGCCATTCCTTTGGTTTTAAAGTATTCAAGACTTTTCTTCCCAATGTGCACTATTTGTTAATGCCACATCATTATCATTTCTATAAAATGTGTAGGAGCTTGATCAATAATATTAATTACACACAAACATGGTATGTATTACACCCACCACTTATAGCACTTGCCTCAATATTATAAAAAATTCCTAAATGGATACCTTTTTCTAAGGTTAATGAATGATTTTCTATCTATTCTTATTAAATACCACCTATAATGAATGTTTAACGAATTCACTACTAAATTTATATCAACAAAAGTTTGGACATTTAACTATCTTTCAATAGATGTTTGTCCATTTTTATTCATTATATATTAGAAGAATTTATTTATTTATTTTTAATTATTATGTTTTTCATTTTTGGAAGGAACATGAAATAGATGATGTTGTCTAGTCGAATGTATGATATATTTCTTTAACTCTATTAATGAATATTAATTTTCAGATATTTATTTGCATATAATTTTATTTTTTTAAATGAAATAGATAAAAATTAATATCGATATACTTAATTAAAAAAAAGGTACATATGTATATATACCATTTATATTTAAGTGAAAAGATGTTTTGAAAAAGATTTTTGTTTTTCAAAAATAGTTAAACATATCCTAATACAACAGTATATAAAAAGTTGATTGCATTATTTATATATTATAATTTAGCCTTTCATTGTCTTTTTAATAATTTTGTGATAAATAAAAGTGAAACTTTTAACAAAAGAAAATTAGTAATTACATGTGTTTAGATTGATATATTTTTAACAATGAAAAATATTTTAAATTATATGTATATATTGTAAGAGCTAAAAATTATTTCAAGAAATTGTTTACATTATATCTTTATAAATATTTTAAATTAATAGTATCATATAAAGTCAAGGGACACAGTGGTAACATGGATGCAAAATGTCATGTCATCATTGGAAAAGGAAGTCTTTTATCTTTCATGTTAAATTTGACAACCAATTACACATTAAAGTATTATTATTCAATAATAAACATGGCATTTGAGTACTAATACCAAAAAAA
The DNA here is from genome assembly GCA_027943335.1 of Chamaecyparis obtusa. NCBI lineage: Eukaryota > Viridiplantae > Streptophyta > Pinopsida > Cupressales > Cupressaceae > Chamaecyparis > Chamaecyparis obtusa. Next base: position 116,604 of record BSBK01007328.1, on the reverse strand, counting down.
ATCTTAAATAAAATATAAAATAAAAAAATAATTAAATATAAAATAAACTTCATTTAAGGGTTATTGGAGAAGCCTTAAAAATATTACTCTAATGATATGATTATTCTCCTACTTGTTGAATACTTTTGATAAAGTTTGTACTCATGAGGTGTTCATTATTGAGTGCAATCATGTCCAATGATTTCCTACACCAAGTAAATTTCTTGTACTAACAACCTTTTGTCAACGAATCATCAAAATTATTTTTCATATCATTTTTTTCTAATAGTACTTGTTTACTTTCAACTTTTTCTCTCAAAAAATAATATTATACTCACTAAGTCTTGACTAAGCATGAAAAAAATGACTCTTGACCAAATACATTGCACTCTAAATATCACTATAAATCCATACCACCCTTTGCACCTAACCAAAAACTGATTGTACAATATTTATAGTTACAATACTTCCTCATATGCATGACAATCTACCAAGTACTCTTGATCTAGCATTTAGACCATCCTTCCATGTTGACCTGAATTTTTATTTTTCATTTTCTTCATGTTTTCTTCTTCACATCCAATCACATTGACCTTGATGAAACACCCATAATAAAATATATATTATATATCATTTTACTCTTGTGGGTTATGACACTAAATAATCAAATCCCCTTGTCTCTTCTTGCTTGTTTGGATATTGTGAATATCATGTGTCACCTATTGTGGGTTGAATTACATGGAAACATTGCATTATATTTACATGTCATAATATCTAGTTTTATCCTTATAATGTCTTATGTTCTTATTTGAGAAACACGATCCATTCTAAGGGGCACTATTATATTGTATCTTATTTTCTTATTGTCTCTATATCATAGGTTTTCTTGAAAATTTGTTTTAGTTTTTATCTATTTGTCTTCCTTTGTGAGGTTAAATCTACCTATATATCGTATCTTTCACCCTATTGTATGACCATCTAGCACTAGTACCCTTACTAGCACTGTCAATATCTCTCACCTTATTGTACAACTATCTAGAGCCTTTTCTAATTGTACAAACATGATCAAAGTCACCTATTATTTGACCATCCATTTTTTTTCTACTCATATCGATGTTGCCTAAAGTCATCCTATAATACCACTATTTAGCCTTTTCTACCTAGATTATTGCATTATAAAGTGTCAAGGAGTTTAAATGTGAAGAAGAGCACATGAAGGCAAAGAAAAACAAAAATTCATCCTTGAAATTTTTATTCACCCTATCTTATGAAACACCCATCTTATGAATCTAAAATGTGTAGGCAATAGTTGAGATGTTACAACTAACACCCATGAAGTGTAACACTTCTCAATAGTAGTCATTAACATCAAGAATTATTGCACTTGCATAAAACTCCTTTTTTTATGTCATTTGGTCTTCTTTGACATTTTCTAGACAGTCTCCTAGCTAACTCGCAGCTTCTCCATGTTTTCTTTCTTCTTGCACTTGGATCTCCCCCCTTGGCTTTTGGAAAGTTCTTCAGAACATCTCAAAAATCATACATAGAAACTTCACCACTTTTTTCATCATCTCACCTTCATTCCATTATTATTTTTCTTTCATCTTTTAGTTAGTTACCACTTAATTATCTATCTATCTACCTAGATTCTATGGAGGTGGAAAAACAAAAATATGAACTTTCCTAAGGTAGGTCTCCAAACAACGCCAACATTTTTCATCTCTTTCTTGTGTGTAGATTTTCAAAGTGTGGAAGCTCTTGGGATTATTCTACCTCCTTCATTGTAAGATCTTTCTCTCTCATATTTTATATTGTCATAATAATTTTTGTATTGTAATTGTACTCTTTATTTTCCTATTATTAGACTAGTTGTACCATATTTCATGTTCAATTAAATTAATGTCTCAACTATTTTGTTCTATTCTCTATACCTTTTCCATAGAAGTCATATGTCCATCAAACTATCATTATATATATGTGCTATAGTTCTAGACTCACACCAACATCCAGGACAATGAGGTCATAGAGTCAGGCTTCACAATTAAGTTTTTTTGTCTCTATTTATTCTAGTTTTGGTCTCTATATTTTACACCTATATCCTTTAATATGAATACTATATGTTATAAATATACACTTCTCTAATTTGTAATCTAGCATAACCCTTCCTTCTTTGCTAATTATTTAGGTAGGATTTCTTATTAGTTTATTCTTGTACTATGTTATTTTATCCAACAATGCTAATTGGGTGACCTATTGATTAAATAGTATGAAATGGTTACTACCACACCCAATATTTTCTATCCAAACTTTCACAAGTAAGAAAGATTCAAGATTTATCCATTAGGGTTATATATTTATTATTTCAATAACTTTGTTCTAATGTGAATTGCATAAGGAGTGATAGTTCACTTTTTTAATCTACATTGGTTGTAAATCTCGAATGCATGTAAATAATATTATCGAACATTCTCACTTCTCAAAACCTTCATTTTTTGAATCTAAAATTTCTACCAAATCCTTAAATTCATTGAATTGATCACAAACATCATATGAGTTTCACTAAAAATACACTTGTCTTTCATGAAAGTTCATCTATAGTAATAGCATAATAGAATTTCAAATTTTTGACTTGATGGACCATTTTTTATCCAAAAGAATTACTATACACTAAATACAAAATTTCTTTTAGCACTACTAGGAAACTACACATAAGTTTGTTTTTGAAATATACAATGTTCAAAAAAATTAAATTCTGAAGGTTAGTAAAAAACTACTCTTGCCATTCCTTTGGTTTTAAAGTATTCAAGACTTTTCTTCCCAATGTGCACTATTTGTTAATGCCACATCATTATCATTTCTATAAAATGTGTAGGAGCTTGATCAATAATATTAATTACACAAAAACATGGTATGTATTACACCCACCACTTATAGCACTTGCCTCAATATTATAAAAAATTCCTAAATGGATACCTTTTTCTAAGGTTAATGAATCATTTTCTATCTATTCTTATTAAATACCACCTATATCATTCATTTTGGAGACTAAAACTAAATTTGTTCTCGAATGTAGAAAGTTCAAAACACTAAGGAGGGTTTTTTCCCATCTAATACCCTCACTCTTCCTTGAGCAATAATCTTATGTGTTGGATCATTCCTAGGAAAAACTCAACTCTATTGGTTTCTCCATATTTAGTGAGCAAATTTTTTATGAGTTGTATAAAAGGAGGCACCTAAATTTATCAATCATCCGTCATAGTGTTCATTTGAGATTACAACTTCAAAATTATATCTCATAAATATATCTCACAAATCTTAAGATGGGGTTTTCAATTTTGTAAATTAAATAATTTCAATTGACTTTCCCTTCTCAAGCTTTCTAGATCTACAACCTCTCTCATATCGTCTTCTTTTACTAGTATTCTGACACTTTATTTGGGTTTTATTTGGAGCACTAGATTTACCATTGGAGTTTTGATCTGTTGTCCCATAACCTTTTGTCCCATTTTATTTATTTATTTCACAAAATGACTTCTTATCACCAAGGAATATTTCAATTGATAATCATCTACATATTTTTGTTTCATTTCTTTTAATACTAAGGTTCTACTATATTGTCAACTTTCTTATTTTAGTAGTAATAATAGTGATTGTCATTACTAAATTGTCTTAGGTGTCAAAATTAAGAACAAAGCAAAGTAATGATCTTTTCTTCTTCATCCGTTTTAATACCAACATCAAATGTGTTTCTAGATATTCAATGATAATCACATTATCATTCATTCTGAGTGAGTACATATTCTTCTAAAGAAAAGGTTTGATTGCTAGAGACTTTCCATGATACATTGTACCCAATTTATTTTAACACTCTTTTGTTGTGGCTTTTGTTTATATATTCAACAAATCTATATCAAATAGACACAATTTTCTTGAATTCTTTGTCGTCCTATAAAAACTAATCAATTATTATCCTTCATGATATATGATTTTTTTAATAATACAATAAATCATTAATTTTTATTAATAAGTAATTCATCCATCTATAACTTCCATAACTCCAAGACCTTTCTATTAAAATCTTCTCTATCTTTGTGCCTCCTATTATTCTTGTTTACACATACGTCCTCATAGGCCTAGACCACTTGGGACAAAATTTATCACAATCAAAAGAACCCCTAGCCTTTCATACAAAACTCAAACTATTCTTGAATACATATATATATATAGAGAGAAAAAAGACTAATAAACATGTAGAAATATTGTATTTAAAATTTGAAACATCAATAGGATAAACAAAAAATTAAAGGCAATAGGCAATAGACAACCCCATTATGAGATGTTTATCATATGGGGAGATTGTTGGTTATTGTTTGTAAAGTAGTTGGAAATGTTTTCATGTAAAGGTAGAAAAGTTGTGATAATATGTTCCGACCATTGGAAGAGATTATGTATACATTACATTTGTATTATAGTAGTATGGAGATGGTGGACATTTTATCATAGTCAACTTGATTTAGTTGGATCTATTAGCATTGTTCCTGGTGTTAATTTCATTATCTCTCTAACTTGGCTAGGGTTCGTGTTGTTGAGAAGTGAAGGCCAACAGTCATAATATTTATTTACCTCTTGTTGTGACTCTTCAATTTCAAAGACTCTTCATTATGTAATATCATTGGAGCCTTTATATACGTTGCTCCTACTCATTTGTAAACATCCTTTTTTGACATTAATAAAACACTCTGTAGTCTGGACGTAGCCACATATGTGGTGAACCAGGATAAATATTGGTGTTGTGTATTTGTCTATTTTACTTTGTGTCTGTTATTTACTTTTTTGCTTTCAAATCCTTTCAATTGGTATCAGAGCACAAGTTGTGCAGATTGGAAATCGGGGTTGAATTTCCAGAAAGATGGAGGATATGAAAGTGGAGAAATTCGTAGGCAAGAACTTCAGCTTGTGGAAAGTGCAGATGCATTCCTTGCTGATCAAGTAATATTTATCAATCGTAATCGAAGGAAAATATAAGAAACCAGCTATGATGTCAAATGAAGATTGGAAAAAGATTGATGATAAGGTGATGGCAACAATTTTTTTTTCACTATCGCAAAATGTCTTGTTCAATGTCTTGAACAAAAAGACAAAAAAATAAGTTTGGGACTAACTTTAGAGCATGTATGAGACGACATCAACTGCAAATAAAATCTTCATTATGAAGAGACTTTACAAGCTGAAAATGAAAGAAGGGACTGCGATGTCAAATCATATAAATGATTTGAACACTTTATTATGTCAAGCAACCTCAGTTGGTATGACACAAGATGACAAAGCCAAAGCTATCATCTTGTTATGTCCTTACCTGACAGTTGGGATCTCGTAGTTACAATTGTTAGCACTTTGAATTCCATAAAGAAGTTGGTCTACGATGAAGTGGTTGCCACCTTACTTAATGAAGATATGAGAAGAAGTAACAAAGACACCCCATCTGGTGATTCTCTTACCATGGTCAGCACTAAGAGAAGGGGAAGAATCCATCATAGAGGTAATAATAATTACAATCAAAGAAAATCTAGATCACCCAACCGATCAAATTCAAGAGGTAGGAATGGAGAGTGCTAGATTTCTGGTAAACCTAGCCACTCAAAACAAAATTGTTGGGCTTACAATAAAGTACAAGAAAAATTGAGGAATAGTGAAGCTAAAGAAGCCTATGAGAAAGATGAAACTACTTTAATTCTTCCTACAAATGACACAAAATTAGATTCTTGGGTGATAGAATCCGAAGCCTCCTTCCATGCCAGTTCATGTACGGATTTCTTCACAAATTACCATGAAGGACAATTTGGAGAAATTTTTCTTGGAGGTAATAAGTCTTGTGAGATAGTTGGCAAAGGTGACATTATGTTGCAGTTGGAAGATGGTGGCCATTTTTTGTTAAAGGATGTTCATCATGTTCCCAAGTTGAGGCAAAATTTGATCTTTGTTAGTTAGATCCTTGCACAAAGATATCATCCACTCTTTCATCTGGATACTTGGAAAGTTACCAAGGGTTTGAGGATCCTTGCCAAGGGAAATAAAGTCGGTAGTCTATATCTCTTTGAAAAGCCTATCGATGTAGGTGCTGCTATGATAGTTGTTGACAGTGATGTGGCACTTTAGCATTAAAGATTAGGCCACATGAGCAAGAAAGGGCTAGAGGTAATGCTCAAAAGGGATCAACTACTAGGTCTCCAATCAAAAAACTTATATTTTTGTGAACATTTTCTCTACGACAAGCAAAAGTGGGCCAACTTCTTGAAATATGGGCATGGCATGAAGGAAAAACCATTGGAACTTGTGCACTTGGATGTCTTTGGTCCTACTGAAGTAAGCTCCTTCAGAGGTGCTAAATGTTTCATTACTTTCCTTGATGATTGTACTAGGAAAGTTTGGATATACATGATGGCAAATAAATCTGAAGTATTTTCTAAGTTCAAAGTTTTCAAAGCTCTTGTTGAAAACCAAAGAGGTCACAAGATTAAATGCTTGAAAACAGATAATGGAGGTGAGTTTTGTTCATTGGAGTTTGATAATTATTGTGCAGATAATTGCATTCATAGGGTAAAAGTTGTCCACTAAACCCTTTGAGAAAATGGGGCAGCGGAAAGGCTTAATAGGAAAATACTTGAGAAAGCTTAGTGTATGCTTTCCAATGTAGGTTTGGGAAAAAAATTTTGGGCTAAAGCGTGCAATACATTGGTCTATTTAATAAATTGAAATCCTTCATCAAGGTTGAACTTCAAAATTCTGGAAGAGGAATGGAAAGGAAGAAGAGTTTCATATTCTCATCTTAAAGTCTTTGGTTGTCAGGCTTTCATACATGTCCCTAAGGAGAAGTGAAGAAAACTAGATCCTAAATCACAACCTTGTATATTTTTTGGATATGGAAGAATAGTTTGGCTTCAGACTTTGGAGTCTAACTGATAAGAAAATCATAAGGAGTAGAGATGTAGTCTTTAATGAGAAGATATTTCCTCATTCTAAAGATGAGACTCCTATTAGAGAATATATTCCCTTATTTTAGATGATGGACAATGGAAATAAAAATTCTCCCATCTACTCACATGTTAACCCCACATTAAATTCTCGCGTCTCTATTCTATCTCCTATGCCTCTATTGTCACAAAGTTCAACATCAGAAGCCTTGGCCAATGATAATTTATATGATTGGAACTCATATCAATTAGGTCCTCCCTTAATCTCACAAAATTACAATCCAAACCGCAAATCCCTGCCTCATAACGATGATAATTTGACCCCAACCAGTGGTGATATCGTGCTTGGGAGCACCTCTATTTTGATTCCATGCGATGGCAATAAAACTATCCTCACACTAGCTGAAGTCAATATTGTGTTTGGGAGTCATGTTACCTTCACCCCACACCATCTTGGCTCTGCCGCAAACTACCCCCCTTGGACTCCTATAGAAAATTATAGTAATGCTGACTCCTCAACTCATGATAGTCTCAAGGATCATGATACATGTCAAATCACTCATGATAGTCTTAGGACACAAGGCACATGATAGTCTCATAGAATTGGATCCCACATAACACCGTATACTAATTTCTCAAATGAATTTGATCCCACGCAAGGTGTCTTTGAACAAAAAAATCACGCAGAGTCTTAAGGAGTTTACAATTTCAGTCTGAGTCGCAACAATTTTGCATCTTCTAAGTTTGCAAAGGATTTTGGATAGAGAATAGAAGAATTTGGAGGACATTAACAAAAAACTTCGCAGAATCTGGGAAGTAAAAGTGTAATGAAACATAGAGGCGGGGAATTAAACATTCAATTGGAAGAACTTCAATCTCTGGTTCTCCATTTCAACTAGTTCAAGATCAAACAGAAAGTGCAGAACCCCAATTAAGGAGATCTACCAGAGAAAGGAAAATGCCAGCTAAATACTATGATTATAAGTTATTGTTTGCTGAAGAAGCAGAGCCTTCAATTCTTGTTTCAGAATTTTCACAACCATCAACATTTAAAGTTGCTCACAAAGATGTCAAAAATGATAAATGGCAAACAACGATGTATGAGGAGATGGATTCTTTACTTAAAAATCAAACTTGGGACTTGGTCTCTCTTCTACCAAATCAAAGACCACTCAGGAACAAGTGGGTATATTGGTTAAAAGAAGAAGATGAAGGCAGAAAATGCTTCAAGGCCAGATTGGTGGTAAAGGGGATTGATCAAGAAAAGGAGATATATTTTAATGAGATCTTCTTACCAGTTGTGAAGATGACAACTATCCAAACAGTCTTGGGATTAGCAGCAGTGTGGGATCTTGATTTGGAATAGCTTGATGTGAAGACTGCATTCCTACATGGTGATGTAGAAGAAGAGTTATATATGGAGTAGCCTCAAGGATTCATCAAGAAGGGATAAGAGCATCTTTTTTTCAAGCTAAATCAAAATTTGTATGGCCTCAAGCAAGGCCCAAGATAGTGGTATATAAAATTTGATCACTTCATGGCTGAAAAAAATTTCACAAGATGTGAATCGGACCCATGTGTCTACTTCAAGAAACTTCCTAATGGTGAGTTCATCATTTTCCTTCTTTAGGTCAATGACATGTTAGTACACAGCACAAATAAAAGAATAGTTAATGAGTTAAAGGACAAATTGGCTAAAAAGTTTGACATGAAGGACTTAGGGGTAGCCAAGAAGATTCTTGGCATGACGATCACAAGAGACAGGAAGAAAAGGGAAATTATGTTAGCTCAAAAAAAATACATTGATAAATTTGTTGAGAGGTTTGCCATGGCTGATGCAAAAGTTGCTCCTCTTCCTCTTCCTGATCATTTCTGCTTAAGTTCTAAATTGTGTCCAAAAACACAAGAAGAAAAGGAATTCATGGAGAAAATTCCTTATAAATCTACAGTTGGAAGCATTATGTACGCAATGGTTTCTACTAGCCCTGACATTGCTCATGCGGTGGGAGTTGTGAGAAGATTCATGAGCAATCCTAGGAAGGTTCATTGGGAAGCTATTAACTGGATACTAAGGTATCTAAAAGGAACTTCAGATTATGCATTATGCTTTGGAGGAAAAAAGGTTCACCTGCAAGGTTACACTGATTTTGATCTTGCTGGACACTTGGATAAACAAAGGTGTACCATTGGATATACCTTCATGTTTGCAAGAGCTGCTATCAGTTGGGCTTCAAGGTTACAACATTGCATTGCTCTTTCTTCAACTGAGGTTGAATACTTGGCTCTTTTCGAAGGTGCAAGGGAAATGGTTTGGCTTCAGCGATTGCTTGGTGACTTTAAAGTTCATCAAAATGAGTATAATCTATTTTGTGATAGCCACAATGCTATCTTCATGGCTCATAATCATTCATCACATCATTTCTCTAAGCACATTGATGCACATGCTCACTTTGTTCATCATGCAGTTGAAGAGGGAAAGTTGAAAGTTGTTAAGATTGATACCAAGATCAATTCAAAAAATATATTCACAAAGGTTGTCACAAAAGAGAAGTTCAAAATGTGCAAGGACTTCTCTTGGGCTTGTGAAGAAAAGATAAATCAACATTTAAGTAGGGTATTGGGTGATCAATTGCAGCATTGGTTGTCCTTCAGGTGGGAATTTGTTGAGAAGTTAAGGCCAACAGTCATAATATTTATTTCCCTCTTATTGTGACTCTTCAATTTCAAAGACTCTTCATCATGTAATATCATTGGAGCCTTTATATATGCTGCTCCTACTCATTTGTAAACATCTTTTTTTGACATTAATACAATACTCTACAATCTAGATGTAGCCACATTTGTGGTGAACTAGGATAAATATTGGTGTTTTGTATTTGTCTATTTTACTTTATGTCTGTTGTTTACTTTTTCTCTTTCAAATCCAATCATGTGCCATATCCGTAAAACCCTTAGTCTCAGTTTTGGATGAATGCATTTTACTTATAATCCTTCATTGATTGGGCAATGCCTATTGTTGGTTGCTTAAGATTTGAAGCCTTTGTATTCATAGTGTCATCGATCCCTCCTTCCTACCAATTTCTGGCTTGACTGAATGGATGAAGACTTCATTATTTTGTATTCTAATAGGCTTGATTGATGGTGGAGATCTAATCTTGGAAGATCAAATGTTTTTGGGGACCTCTACCTTTAGTCAGGTTGGTACCAAGTAATTAGATGGCTCCTACAAGTCCATGAAGTATTTATGTGACTCCTGCAAGGTGACACATCAGATCATGAATAGAGGATCAAGTGATCTGATTAAGTTATCTTCACTACTTAACCTTTTCTATCATGTGATCATATAAGTTGTTTTAGCTAAGTTATTTAGCCAATAAACTAAACATTATTGTTCGTTGAAAATGTTTCCAACCAAACTTCTAAGGAGTTTTTTTTTTTTGAAGTTATATCATACATTCTTCTTGTGTAGTCTCTATTCAATCACTGAACTAAAAGGTTCACTTTGTGTCAGAAGGCTGTCTTCATCTTAAAATGACCAACTTTCTTTTGCAAGCACTTTAGTTTTATTTAACAAAGCTTATCTCTGTTAAAACAGAATTGTGATGTCTCATGCAGTTTCATCGCTTGTATAGCTAGGTAATCTTTATCTCATGGATATTTGAATTTAGGTTTGAGAAACTGAAATTATATAAATGCTAGCAGCTTGAACTTAATACTAAAACTGATTGCGAGGTTTAATTAGAAATCTATTTGTAAAATTATTAAGTAGTAATTTTCTTTTAGATCATTGGTGTGGATAATGAGGAATTTTAAAAGCTCTTATTCAAATTTTTCATCAGTTAGTGGGATTTGAGTGCTTTTGAAAATCATAGTAATTAGGCAAAATATTTTGTTATTTTCATTATCATTAGACTGAGAAAAGTGTTAATTATTTCTAGATGAACAGAGGAGACTTGAAATTAAATCTTATAACCTAAGATTCTATTTAGAAAATCATTTGTTGCCAAATTCTACTTATAAAAATATCTAGCAAAATGTGCAGTCATTACCCTTCTTTTTGAGCTTGTCAAAATATCTATGGAGGAAAATTAGAATCTCACTCTAAATTCCAACTTCAATGTTGATTTGATATCTTGGTTCTGATATACGATTCAGGAATTTTTATATTTTGGGTTAAATAGAAGAGAGTATACTATGATAGATGTGTCCAAGGCCTAGTATTACAGATATATGGAGTCCATATACAATTTTTTTTGAATGTATGATTTTAATTATATTCAAGTTGCATATATGGATGGACACTTAAATTTTAGTTCATCAGATAAAATTTTTAATACCACTGATGTTAGTACAACACGTCTGTTGGATTTTTAGAATTAAATCCATTTGTCTAGAAGCCTCCATATTTGACTTTATTTTTGATAAAGTTTAAATCAGATATTTTTTAATGCACTTTGAAGGATAAGTTCAAATCAGGTTTGGGGAATCTGATTTCTTCTATAGACTTCTTCTTTCTTCCTTGGACTTATTTATTATTCTTTTTGGACAACAAGTTTTATATAAAGGGAAGAATAACTTTATTCTACCACAGTGAGAATGAATGTCGAAATTCTCTTTTGCAGCAGCAAATAGATTAAGTTTTTGAATACTTTATTTTTTATTAGAAAAGTGAATGATTATTCTGTTAAGCAGTGATTGCTTCAAATAATCTTGTAAGAGCTTTGTGAAGCTCGTAGATGTTTGTATGTAGCCACAAGAATTGCAAGTTTATTTTCTTATTGTAGAAGTGTTTTAGTTTGAATAGAAGCAAGAATAATCTTGCATATTTCTCCAACTCTTGTGTTTGCCTTGTTTCAAGGATTTTGAATTTTATCTATTGTTGAAACAGAGCATTCTCTATGTGTTTCCAAAATTTAGTATTTCTCTAAATTCTTTACATGGTATCAAAGCTAATTGGCCTTCAATCCTTGTGAGTTTGGGCATTTGTTTTTTCTGGGTATTTGTTTATCTTGCATAGGAGACATGGCTAGAGATGTAGGAAAGATTTGGCAGCAACCACTGTCCTTCAATGGATAAAATTATGATGTTTGGGCAAAGAAGATGAGGACTATTATGACAACAAATGATTTATGGGAGCTTTTGGTCAATGGATTTACGGATGTAACTGACCTAGCTCAATTTGTTGGCCTCACAAACAATCAAAAGACTCAGTTGAAGGAGTCAAGGAGGAAAGATGCAAAAGCTTTGAGCTTGATAGAAACTGCCTTGATAGAGGCAAACTTTCCCAGAATAGTAGCAGCTAATTATTCCAAAGAAGCTTGGGATATTCTACACACAAGTTTTAAAGGGACTGAGAAAGTTTAGTTAGTGAAGCTCCAAATGCTTTGAAGAGAGTTTGAGACTCTTCTTATGAAGGACAATGAGTCCATCTTAGATTTTAGCTCAAGACTCTCTGGTTTGATAAACTAGTTGAGAACCAATGGAGAAACCATGGAGGAGAAAAGAATAGTAGAGAAAGTTATGAGAAGTCTGCTCTCAAAATTTGACAATCTAGTAATTGCCATTGAAGAGGCAAAGGATCTCTCAGTTATGACTATTGATGAATTAATGGGTTCTTTCCAAACTCATATAACGGCTAATGACTCCCACTGCGTGTGCAATATCTGGCCTAGTACATACCATAGCATACATTAAGCTCCCTACAGCTGAAGCATAAGGTACCTTAGACATTTTAGTCTCTTCTTCTGGTGTCTTGGGACACATATCCTTAGTCAATTTCAAATGACCAGGCAAAGGTGTGCTGACAGCTTTGGCATTTTCCATAGAGAAACGTTGCAACACCTTCTCAATAGAATCAACCTGAGATAGAGACAATTTCCTATTTTTCCTATCTCTACAAATTTTCATACCAAGGATTTGTTTTGCTGCCCCCAAATCCTTCATAGCAAAAGATTTTGCTAACTGTTGTTTCAACCCCTTAATGTGATTCATGTTAGACCAAGCTACAAGCATATCATCAACATATAAACATAAAATAATGTAGCTGTCATCATCCAACCTCTTAAAATAAACACAATGGTCAGAATGACACTGACTATATCCATGCCCATTCATAAAAGTGTCAAATTTAATATACCATTGCCGAGGTGCTTGCTTCAAGCCATATAAACTTTTCTGCAATCTGCACACCAAATTCTCCTTACCCGTGACCTCAAATCCTTGTGGCTGAACCATATATATTTCTTCATCCAAATCACCATGAAGCAAGGCTATTTTAACATCAAGCTGCTCTAAATGCAAATCTTCAGTAGCCACAATACTTAAAACAGTACGAATAGAAGTCGTTTTAACAACTGGAGAAAATATCTCATCAAAATCAATACCATGTTTCTGTGCAAATCCTTTTACGACTAATCTGGCTTTAAATCTTTTCGTACCTCCATCCTCTTCTTTTATCTTGTAAACCCATTTATTCTGTAAAGCCCTTTTACCTACAGGTAACTTACATAAATCCCATGTCTGATTTTTCAGCAAAGAGTCCATTTCATCTGTCATTGCAGACTCCCACTGAAGCTTTGTATCCACCTGCATAGCTTCATTATAACATTCAGGTTCACCAGCATCTGTTAACAAAATAGAATACAAAGATGCAGAAAATCTTTCTGGAGGTCTACTTAGCCTTGTTGACCGTCTAACACTCACTGGGGTGTGTGGTATTTGTTGTTGCTGTTGTTGCAGAGCATAAGGAACTACTGGAACATGAACTTGTGGAGTATCATCCAGTACTACATAGTCATTTTCTTTCTTCTCATGCTGCAGCAACAGATCTTTGTACAATACTTTCTCATTGAATATGACATCCCCGCTTCTTACAATTTTATGATTTTCAAAATCCCAAAGCCTATAACCAAATTCATCAATGTCATACCCAACAAATACACATTTCTTTGACTTAGCTTCCAGCTTGGTTCTATTTTCAGAATCTATAAGTGCAAAAGCTTCACAACCAAAGGTTTTGAGAAAAGAATAACTCACCTTCTTACCACTCCATGCTTCCTCTGGAATACCACAGTCCAAAGGAGTAGAGGGGCCTCTATTGATTAAATAAACAGTAGTGTTCACTACCTCTACCCACATATTTTTGGGCAGCCTAGCATGCAACCTCATACTCCTTGCACGCTCCATTATTGTCCTGTTCATGCGTTCAGCCACTCCATTTTCTTGTGGAGTCCTTGGTACAGTTTTCTACCTACGAATACCATTAGAGGAACAATATTCTTCAAATTCTGTGCTGCAATACTCACCACCATTATCAGATCTGAGACATTTTAACTTTTTACCAGTCTCATTCTCAACCAAGCATTTCCATTTCTTAAAAGTTTGAAATACATCAGATTTCTGTCTAAGGAAATAAATCTATACTTTTCTTGTTGCATCATCTATAAATGAAACATAATACAGAGAGCCACCAAGGGAAGATACCTGAGCTGGTCCCCATACATCTGTATGCACAAGCTCTAATCTCTCATTTTTCTTTTCCTTCCCACTCTTCACAAAACTAACTCTCTTTTGTTTTCCGTAAACACAACTTTCACAAAAATCCATATTGACACATTTCAGACCAGGTAAAACTTTCTTTGAATGAAGTAATTTCATACCTTTTTCACTCATGTGCCCGAGTCTATTGTGCCACAGTGCTGTGTCAGAATCTACAGCAACAGTTTGATGTTCTTCCTGCTCAACTGCAGCCATTGTTCCTGAACATTCATTATCTTCTGAAACAATTAAAGTAGAAGGAACAGTATGACCTGTACAAAGATATAAGGTGCCTACTTTCACACCTTTTGCTACTACTAAGGAACCTTTTGAAACCTTCCAATTTTTATCATTAAAAGTAACTGTGCAACCCTCATCACCCAGTTGCCCTACTGAAATTAAATTCCTACTCAGCCTTGGAACATGTCTTACCTCTTGTAGTAGCCAATGATTCCCATTCTGCAACTTAATCTTAATTTTTCCCTTTCCAACAATCTGACAGGGTTCATTATCTCCCAAATAAACTAGCCCAAAATCCCCTTGGACATAATCAACAAAATAACATCTATGGGGTATAGCATGAAATGAAGCCCCAGAATCTAAAACCCATGAATCATCAATACTTTCTAAGGACAAGAGCAAAGCATCCTCCTCAGATTTGTTACTTACCACATTTGCCTCCTTGTTTCCATCATTTTTGTCTCCTTGATCTTTCTTCCGAGACCAACAATCTTTCTTCTTATGACCTGGTTTTCCACAGTACCAGCAATCATTTGGCCCTTTAGATTCGGACCTCTTTCCCTTTGATTTTCCTCTTGATTTCCCATGATTTCCAAAGTTGTTTCCTCTATCTCTTGTTCTGCCTCTGCTTTCTGTGTTCAATACACTACCCGATGTGGATGCCCCTGAGCTTTTCCTACGAATTTCCTCACTCAATATAACACCAATAACATCATCATACTTTAGGGTATTAGAACCAGAAATAGAATTACTAATAGCCATTACCAAGCCATTCCAGGTTTCTGGCAAAGAACACAAAATCAAGAGAGCCCTAACCTCTTCATCAAAATTAATTTTAACTGAGGTTAATTGAATTGTAACTGTATTAAACTCATTCAAATGATCAGTAACTGATCCACCTTCTACCATTTTCATATTAAATAAACGCTTCATAAGAAATACCTTGTTTGAAGCTGAAGGCTTTTCATACAACTTCGCTAGGGTTTCCATCAGATCTTTAGCTGTCTTTGCTTCAGTAATATTAAATGCCACCGATTGTGCCAGGCATAGACGAATACTCCCCAGTGCCTTCCTATCCAAAATATCCCAATCCTCCTGAGACATTGATTTCTCTTTCTTGGCTACTCCCTCTAATGGCCGCCATAGATCCTTCTGATAGAGATAATCCTCTATTTGCATCTTCCATAACTAGAAGTTCTGCCCATTAAACTTATCAACCTTCAGCCTACCCTCATCTGCCATTTCTCCCACTTAACCGAGAGACTCTCCCACTAACTCATGAGACCTGCTTCAGAGAATAGATGAAAGAACAAATGAAATAACCTCGCTCTGATACCACTTGTTAGGATTAACAAGGCAGAAATAACAATTATGTGCAAATATAACTAATATCAGAAAATAATAAACCACACAGAATAGAACACAAGACACACAGATTTAACGTGGTTCAACCAATCCCTGGGCTACGTCCACCAATAGCGAGTCCAATATTATTATTATCTAGTGATTACAACCTGATTACAATCTGTAATCCCTTACAGCCCAATTCTGTCGCAAGTACTAAAATCATACATAATGAAAATCCCTAACCCTAAGCCATATTATACAATATTTTCCCGCTTTAGGGTTAGAATGAGTTATAAGTAGTCGGCCCAAATAACTGAAAAGTAGTCGGCCTCAAAAAAAAATTTCATGCGAGGTCGGGAGGAAAAGTGTACAGTACTTTTCTGGATAGTACTTTCCTGATTAGTCACCACAAGCTAACAAAATGCTGGAGGAGAAAGATCAAAATGAGCAGCCATAAATGAGGGAGCTAGCAAATCTCAAAGTAATTCTAGGGGAGGTAAGAAGAAATATACCTCAGACAAAAGTAATATTGAATGTTATTATTGTCATAAATTTGGGCATTATGCAAGTGAGTGCTGGAAAAAACAAATTAATTAGTCAAAGCCAAGTGCAAATGTTGCTGATATGAAAGTGGGTGATGGAAATAATCCCACAGCCTTCATCATGTGCAATGTTGGTGAAGAAGGTAGCCCTGAAGTTTGGTATTTGGATACCAGTTGTAGTGACCACATGAGTGGTAATGAAAGTCTTTTTTCTTTCATTGATAAGAATGTAAAGTCTAAAATTAGAATGGGGAACAATGTAGTTGTTCCAGTCGTGGGAAAAGGATCTATTATGATCTGCACCAAGCAAGGTGAGAAATAAGAAATTTAGAATGTTTACTTTGCCCCAGGTATAAAGCACAATTTGATGAGTGTTGGATAACTCACTGAAAATGGTTATAAAGTGTTGATGGAGAATGACCAATGTGTCATTTATGAGAAGGATGGGAGTAAGAAAATTGTTGCAGTGGTTCAAATGACAAAGAATCAAATGTTTCCATTGAAGATAGAGATGTGTTTCTCTTCACAATCAGCAGCAGCACCTCCCAAGAAAGAATGTACAACAATCAGCCTTCAAGAGTATGATTGAAGACCCCTCCAAGCTATGGCATTTAAGGTATGGACATCTTGGTTATGCTAGTTTAAATTTATTGTCCAAGAAAAGAATGGTAGATGATTTTCCATGTATTAAAGAGTTCAATAGCAAGTGTGAGGCTTGTATTTTGGGTAAGCAACATAGGCTTCCCTTTAATTCTAGAAACTCTAGAAGGGCAAGAGCACCATTAGAGCTGGTGCATACTGATTTAGTTGGCCCTATGCAAATCACTTCCATTGGAGGGAGTACTTATTTTATGACCTTCATAGATGATTTCAGTCATAGAACATGGGTTTACTTTATGAAAAATAAATCTGAAACTTTTGATAAGTTTTTAGAATTTAAAGCCCAGGCTAAAAATGAAAGTGGACAAAATCTTAAAGTCCTAAGGTCAAATAGAGGGGGGGAATATACCTCCAATGTTTTTGTAATTTTTTGCAGGCAGAATGGCATAAAGAAAGAGCTTACATCTAGTTATAATTCACAGCAAAATGGAGTTGATGAAAGAAAAAATAGAACCATCATTGAGATGGCAAGAAGCATGATGAAAGAAAAAGGGCTCCCAATTGAATATTGGGGAGAAGCTGTAGCAACAATAGTCTATTTAATAAATAGAAGCCCTACAAAAGTAGTCTATGACAAGATTCTAATGGAAGCATGGACAAAGCATAGATGGACGGTTGAACAATTGAGAGTATTTAGTTGTGTAGCATATGCACACGTGCCAAAGGAACAAAGGAAAAAGTTAGATGACAAAGGAGTGAAGTGTGTCTTTACTGGTTATAGTCCAGAATCTAAGGCATACAGATTGTATGATCTAGTTGGTAAGAATATCATCACTTCAAGAGACATGGATTTCATTGAGAATGAGTCATGGGATGGCTCAGTGGACATGTCTTCAAGAACTTCAAGTAAAGTTCCTATTATTGTTGAAGATGGTGAAGTTAATGATCAGGAAAATGATATAACATTAGATATAGAATGCTCTAGAAGGCTACAAATTGGCCCCACAGAGAGTAGCAACAACAATATTGAGAGCTATGATCCCACTCTCACCTCCCTAGTGCCAAGAAAGACCAAGAGTCTAAGGGAGATATACCAAGATGAAAGGTATGAAAATGAATTAGATGAAAATATTAATTTTGCATTATTTTCTCATAGTGATCCAATTTATTTTGAGGATGCTAAAAAGGAAGAAAAATGGTGTAAAGCCATGGATGAGGAAGTGGGTGCAATTAAAAGAAATGAAACTTGGGAACTCACTAATTTACCTCCCAACAAGAAAATTATTGGAGTTAAATGGGTTTACAAGACCAAGAGCAATGCTGAAGGAAAAATAGATAGGCATAAGGCTCGATTGGTGGTTTAGGGGTATAAATAGTAGTTTGGTAGAGATTACGATGAGACCTATGCCACGACTTCTAGAGTGGAAACTGTGTGTGTTATCATAGCAATTGCAGCCCAACGCAAATGAAAGGTTTATCAAATGGATGTGAAGTCCACCTTCTTGAATGGAGTATTGAAAGAAGAAGTTTATGTGGAGCAGCCACCTAGTTATGAAGTTCTGGGTCATGAAAGTAAAGTGTATAGGCTAAAAAGGCTCTTTATGGGCTTAAGCAAGCTCCACAGGCATGGTATAGCAGAATTGACTCATATTTGATGAGCAATGGCTTTTGCAAAAGCAATGGTGAGCCCACTCTTTACATCAAGGCAGCTAATGGTAATATTTTAATTGTTGTCTTGTATGTTGATGATTTAATCTTTACTGGGGATAATGATTTCCTCATTGCTGATTTTAAAGAGGCCATGAAAAGTGGGTTTGAAATGTCAGACTTAGGTCTCTTGAGATATTTTCTAGGCATAGAAGTAAAACAAATGCACATGATGGTATTTTTATCTCTCAAGAAATATATGCAAATCAGATATTAGAGAGATTTAAAATGTAAAATAGCAAGCCTACCCCAACTCCAACTTCAGTAGGTTTGAAGCTAAGAAAGCAAGACTGCAGCAGCAATGTAGATCCAACTTTATATAAAAGTTTAGTTGGAAGTTTGATGTATTTAATAGCTACTAGGGTAGACACTATGCATACAGTAAGTTTGATTTCTAGATTTATGGAAACTCCAAAGGACTCCCATTGGAAAGCGGGAAAGAGAATCCTAAGGCATGTGAAAGGCACCAAAGGATATGGTATTTTGTATACTGTAAAAAATATTTTTGATCTTATTGGCTACACAGATAGTGATTGCGCAGGAAGTTTAGATGATAGGAAGAGCACTTCTGGATATGTCTTTCACATGGGTTTAGGTGTAATCTCATGGGCTTCTAAGAAGTAGCCCATAGTTGCTCAATCTACAACAAAGGCTAAATATATAGCAGTGAATGTAGTAGCATGTCAAGCTATTTGGCTAAGGAGGATCTTGGCATATTTGAAGGAAGAACAAGAGGAAGGAACTATAATATTTTGTGACAACATTTCTTCAATAGCATTGTCAAAGAATCTAGTGTTTCATGGAAGAAGCAAGCACATTGAAATCAAATATCATTTCATCAGAGAATTAGTTGAGAATGGTGAAATAAAAATAGAGTTTTGCAGGTCAGAGCAACATCTAGCTAACATTTTCACCAAGTCATTGGGCATTTCAAGTTTTGAGCACCTAAGGAGAAATCTTGGCATAGTTAGTTTGGATCAAGCATGATCTTGTTTGTCAGCTGAAGACAATGGGGTAGTGTTGGATTTTCAAAATTAAATCCATTTGTCTAGAAGCCTCCATATTTGACTTTATTTTTGATAAAGTTTAAATTAGATATTTTTGAATGCACTTTGAAGGATAAGTTCAAATCAGATTTGGGGAAATCTAATTTCTTCTACAGACTTCTTTTTTCTTCCTTGGACTTCTTTCTTCTTCTTTTTGGACAATAATTTTTATATAAAGGGAAGAATAACTTTATTCTACCACAGTGAGAATGAATGTAGAAATTCTCTTTTGTATGTAGCAGCAAATAGATTAAGTTTTTGAATGCTCTTTTTCTTTATTAGAGAAGTGAATGATTATTCTGTTAAGCAGTTATTGCTTCAGATAATCTTGTAAGAGCTTTGTGAAGCTCGTAGATGTTTGTATGCAGCCACAGTAGTTGCAAGTTTATTTTCTTATTGTAGAAGTGTTTTAGTTTGAATAGAAGCAAGAAGAATCTTGCATATTTCTCTAGCTCTTGTGTTTGCCCTATTTTGGGGATTTTGAATTTTATCCATTGCTAAAACAGAGCATTCTCTGTGTGTTTCCAGAATTTAGTATTTGTCTAAATTCTTTACATGGTATCAGAGCTGATTGACCTTCAATCCTTGTGAGTTTGGGCATTTGTTTTTTCTGGGTATTTGTTTATCTTGCACGGGAGACATGGCTGGAGATGTAGGGAAGAGTACTAAATGTCCTAAAAGAAGACTAGAAATCATTACCTCATACCTATTACAAGAATCTTTTCCCACTTAAATTAGGCCCACAACTCGACCTTTTACATACACGTAGTCCTACATAATGTAAAAATTTATGTTAATTATTGTTGATTAGTTTTGAAGTAGCTCAAAACTAAAAAAATGCTCTAAATTAGAATTTATCTATATCATAATTGTCGCTTGACCATGGAAGTGATATCTAACAGCTATATTCCTCTCCCTAGGATGGGAATCAACATACACTTGATGATAACTAACACCTGGTAATAACAGCTCTTGCCAAATTATGGTACCCACAATAGACAAGGATGACATGGGAAATTTGAAGCCTGACTTTGAGGAGATAGAACTTTTTTTTGGATGAAAATAATCAGAAACACTTTAATGTTCATGCATGTTTAGAATCAGCAAAATAGATCAACACATACTCTTGATTCGAGTCACACATGCTCAATTTACTCCTCCCTTGACTTGTGTTCACACATTTTAAAATTTTACATTGACAATTTTTCCAGTGCTGGATTTCCTCTACTCTTGACTAACTTCTTGTTGATAATTGATGGTGCCTTTATGAAGCTCCTAAAACACAAGGATTTATTCGATAGTTACTTTTTTTATTAAATATTCATATGCAAATAAATCATGTTCATGCATATGATAGTTTTTTTATTAAACAATAGCTTTATACTTTATTCTTGTTTTTTGTGAGGCTTCAAATTCTATATGCAGGCCTATGTGTTTTTTTTGGGTGAGGAACAATAAGATGTATTTTTCTGTATATTGTTTGAGACCAAATAGAATGCTATGTTTCTCTGAATCTAGAGTATGATTGTTTTCTTATTTTCTCTATTGATGTTATTTCTTTTCTTTATGATTGATTGAATTTATCATCTGGCTTTAAGGCATGGGAGTTCATTTTGAATCTACAATTCATATCAGAGAAGGTATTTCTATTGGTTTAAAGTTTGTTTCATGTTATAATTTCACCAAAGTTAATCATGTTGATTTCTAACAACTTTCTCATTCCTGAATTTAATGGAGATGAATATAATTATTTGTGCAAAAATTTGATGACATTTTTGGTAGGAAAAGATACATGGGAGATTGTTGAATCGGGTTACAAAGAGCCAGATGATTGGAACTTTCTCATAGACAATGATTTAACAACCAAGAAAGAGGCCAAGAAAAGAATTGTCAAGTCTTATTTCACATTCAAATAGCTCTCAATAAGATCTTATTTCCCAGAATTTCAGATGCAAAGACAACTCAAGTTGGTTGGAAGACTTTAAAAGAATCTTATGAGGCAATAATCAAGTGAAGGTTGTAAAGTTAC
This sequence comes from Chamaecyparis obtusa, assembly GCA_027943335.1. Lineage (NCBI taxonomy): Eukaryota > Viridiplantae > Streptophyta > Pinopsida > Cupressales > Cupressaceae > Chamaecyparis > Chamaecyparis obtusa. The sequence continues at coordinate 94,607 of BSBK01007328.1, read as the reverse complement.
AGGCATTGAAGAGAGAATTTGAGAATTTAAAGATGTGAGAGATGGAATGTTAGAATGACTATTGTGTGAGACTAAAGGATGTGGTCAACAAGATGGCCACACTTGGAGAAATTGAGAACATTGAAGTTTTGGTTAAAAAAGTGTTGAGAACTCTCACCCTAAGGTGGAGTCACGTTCTGATTCTTATAGAAGATAGAAAAGATTTGAAAACCCTTTAGTTTGATTATTTGGTTGGATCTCTTATGTCTCATGGAGAGAGATTGAAATATTCATTTGGAGAAAGTGATGCGAAAACTTTTTCATCCAAATTCCCATAAAAAAAGATATAGGAAGCCAACAGTAGCACCAATATCAATCAAGGTCAAGGAAGAGGAGAAAATCAAAATCATGCAAAAGGAAATAGAGGTAGAGGTGGCTCAAGAGGAAGAGGTGGTTTTAGAGGATGAGGTAGAGGAAGTTTTGATAAGAGAAATATTCAATGTTATCATTGTAACAAGTATGGCCACTTTGAAAGAGAATGTGGATTAAAAGAAGGTAAAAGTGTTAGTTAGGCTAAAGAAAGTGATGAAAACCCTCTAGATCATTTATTTTCATCTTACTCTTAAGGTGAAACTAGTAGTATAGATGTTTGGTATTTGCATTCTGTATGTGCTAACCATATGTGAAGGAATGACAACTTATTTTCAACAAAGGATGAATGTTTCAAGTCCAAGATTCAAGTTATTGATGACAAATCATTGGAGGTTTCTGCAAAAAGAGATATGGAAATCCACACAAAAGAAGGTATAAAGAGTGTCAATGATATTTATTATACTCCATAGTTAAAGCATAATTTGTTAAGTGTTGGACAACTATGTGAGAAGAAGTATAGAGTTATTTTTTAGAATAAAAATTCTATAATTTATGATAAGAATTAGGGAAATGGGGTTGTGACTATTGTGCCTATAAAGTTCCCTTTAAATTTTGATGAACATAACAATAGCCTTGCCAATATGGCATATGAGGATATATGTTGGTTATGGCATATTGGGTATGGACATTTAAATTTTCACAGTTCAAAGATTATCACATCACATGTGTTAGTTTCTAGTTTACCCAAGGTTGAAGAGAACACAAAGATTTGTGAAGGTTGTATTGAAGGAAAGATGCAAGGGTAAATTTCCTAAAGGAAATGCATTGATGATCCATCACCCACTTTAGCTTGTTTAATTAGATATATGTGGTCCTATGCAAAAAAGGAGTTTGGGTAAGTCATCATATTTTATCACTTTTATTGATGATCATTCATGTTCAAATGCTAGTTTTATTTTTTGAAGGAAAAATATGAAGCCCTTGGTACATTCATGAGTTTTAAAGAATGTGTTGAAAATGAGAAGGGTTGCACAATCAAATGTTTAAGAATTGATCATGGAGGTGAGTTATATTCAATATCTTTGCAAGAAAATTATTAGGTGAATGACATCAGGAAGCTACTCACCACTACATATGCATGTCAACAAAATGAAGTAGCTGAAAGAAAATACCATATAGTGGTAGAAATGGCAAGGAGCATGTTACAAACCAAGAAATTAATCAATACTTTTTGGGGAGATGTAGTTGCTACAATAGTCTATATTCTCAATCGAAGACCCACAAGTGCACATAACAATATGACTCCTTATGAAGCTAGGTATGAGAAAAAGACTAATGTTAATAATTTTAATTTTTTTGGTTGTTTAGCTTATGTTTGTCTACCTGATAAAATTAGAAATAGTCAGATGCAAAAATTGAGTCATATATTTTTGTCATGTATAGTGAGGAAAAAAAGCTTGTAGGATTTATAACCTTGTCACTAATAACCTTATTGTCTCAACAGATGTTTAATTTATGATGAAAGGTGAGTTTATGGTCATAAAAATGACCATGTTGAAAAGCCAAAATCTATTTTGAATGATGTGATTATTGATAATGTTGATCATGAGAAGCCCACTAATGTTTCTATTTCAAGTGCCTCAAATCCACCGAGTAGCCCCTTATCTTGTTCGTCGCCTCCAAGTACAAGCTCAACTTCAAGTCCAAGGCCTACAAGAAAGGTAAGAAGATTGAGTGACATCTATCAAAATAGTACACATCAAGAACATGAAGAAACTCCAATAGGTGAGATAGTAAATGTTTCTTTACTTTCCAAGGCTGATTTTGAACCATCATGTTTTGAAGATGCATGTACTAATGAGATTTAGATGTAATAAATGAAACAAGAGATGAATTATATTCATAGGAATGACACTTGGGAGCATACAAATCTTCCATATGACAAGAAGAAGATTGAAATCAAATGGGTCTATAAGATTAAGTATAGTAGTGATGGTAGTGTTGAAAGAAACAAGGAAAGATTTGATGTTAAAGGGTTTACCCAAAAGTATGGCATTGATTATGAAGAGACATTTGCATCGATAGCAATACAAGAGACCATTAGAATGTTGATCTTAGTAGAAGCTCAAAAGAATTGGAGCATACAACATATGGATGTGAAAAGTGCCTTCTTGAATGGCTACTTAGAAGAAGAAGTATATGTGGAACAACCAAAAGGTTTTGAAATGGAAAGGAAAGAACATCACATCTACAAATTAAAGAAGCCTTTGTATGGCCTAAAGCAAGCACCAACAGCATAATATGTCGGGATTGATAGATATTTTTAGGAGAATGGCTTCAAGAGAAGTAAGAGTAAACCTCTTGTTTACTACAAGCAAGGAGGTAATGATATTGTTATTATAAGTTTGTGTGTTGATGATCTATTGTATATGGGTAGTATTCCTAAGATGAAGGATGAGTTCAAAGATTCTATGATGAATGAATTTTAGATGAAAGGTTTAGGTGATGCAAGAGCATCCAGGGTGCTATCTTTGGATACAGTTACTATTTTTAGTAGGTTTTTCATTTGAGCACAAATTGTTCCATTTTCTTCCCTGGAGGTTCATTTTTTTACATATTATCCTTTTTACTAAGTTTCATGTTATTGGTCAAGTCTAGTATTGAAGTTATTGCATTTTTTGTTTTGGATGGGTGGTAGAAAAACTATAAATTCAGTTTTGAAAACTTTAGTGGCTCCATAAGGTGGTCACACTTTGACTAGGTAACACTTTTCTACTTTGGGGAATAGAGTACTTTATACCATTTTCAAAATGGGGTTATCATAGCCAATAAACTCAATGGTTCACAAGTTATAGTTTCCCAAAGTTGTGTATTTAGGACTCTAGTTTCAATAAAAGAGAAAAAAGGAGAAAAATAATTTAAGGGAGGAAATTGAATTGTTGGGTGTCAAAATAGGAAAATTTCACTTTCCAAAATATTCTAAGGTGATTAGTTATTCTACTTATATAGGGATAAAGGAAAATTTTAGGGTTGAGTTCTATAAGTGTATATTGTGCCTCTGTCTTGTAGATTATTGTAATGAAAATGTCGATGTGGTTGCAGCATGTTGTTTATCTAAATATTTAAATGATATTTCATTGGGGATAATAGAAATAAAGTTTTTGTTGTTGTTGCCATTAATCTGATCTTACAATTTTTTATTTATTTCTCTTTTATGTTGCATATGCCTGGCTAAATAAGGGGAGTACCCTTCATCAAGTGGTATCAGACCAGAAGTTCCTAAGTGTTTAGATAGATCATGAAACATGAGGCAATTTGTACTAGGAATTTGGTTGTGGGTTTTAGAGATTAGTACATTAAATGCCTCCATGAAGGAATCATAGTGGGAGAATTGCAAATGTGACAAAAGAGGGTTTTAGAGCCCTATAGAGGTAAGTGCAAACACTACAAGAGGAACTGCATAGAGGATATGATATTAGGGAAATAGATCCAAGTGAGGATGAATTTGAGGAAGAATAAAATTTTGATGAAGAAAAAGAAATGGTTAGAGATCTTGATGGCACTAGGTTTTTGAGGTCCATTTCCAAGATCAAAAAGAGACCCAAGATTGAAGCTTACACATTTTTTTGAAAATATGAATCTAGAAGAGTTGATTAATTGGATCAATGATATGGAGGAGTAATTTGATCTTGAAGAAATAGAAGATCTGAAGAGGGTTAGATTCAAAGAGGCCAATTTGAAATGTCACGGTAATGGTTGGTGGAAAGAGGTTCAACTAGAGAGAAATAGAAGAGGGAATGAGAATATAACAAGGTGGGATTGGATGGTAGACAAATAGAAGAGACACTTCATTCCTATTGACTATGAGATTGATTTGATGAAGAAAATACAAGGGTTAAGGAAAGTATAAAAATATGTCCAAGAGTATACAAAAGATTTCTATCAGGTTCTTATCAAGAAAAGTCATTTTGAAGAAAACAAGGAGAAGGTTCCCCATTACATAAATGGGGGTAGACTGAGTATTGAAGAAGATTTCATAATGGTAAAAATGTATACCATTGAAGATGTAGATACAAATTTTCTTTAAAGGTAGATGAAAAACTGAACAAGAATTTTAAGAGTAGACAAACTGGAAGAGGTCATGGTGGAAAGCCTAGTGGATGGTCTTATGGAGGCTCAAATGAATATTAGAAGAAGAATGGTGATGCAAGTAGAAATTAGAATTAGAGGGAAAATAATTCCTATAAACCTCGTGATCAAAATAATAGATATCATAGAGGAAGAAGAAGGAAAGGACCAAGAAGATGAGGTTTTCATGGGACATGTTTCCATTGCAAAGAATAAGGAAATAGGGCCTATGAGATGCATGAACAACAAGGGAGAAAAAATAGAAGACCAGATATAGATGCATGAGTTTCACATGTGGATGAAGATTCTAGGTAATCACATTCTAAGGATTCTGAAAGAGGAGAGGTCTTCATCACCAAGAGGGGCTTGCTAAATGATGAGAATATAGCTGAGAAAAGGAAGAATTTATTTGGCACAAGGTGTAAGTGTAATGGTAAACTATGCAATGCGATTGTTGATAATGGTAGTAATGCTAACCTTGTTTTAGAGAAAATGGTTGGTAAATTGAAGTTAGAGAGATGAAAGTATTTGAATCCCTAAAGGATTTCTTGGTTGTAGAAGGATCACAAGGGTTTGGTCAATGAATAGTGTCTAATAAAGTTCAAAATTGGAAACTATCATGATGAGATATTGTGTGATATTATGCATGTGGATGCTTCTCATTTTTTGTTAGGGAGACCATGATAATTTGATCAACATGTAGTACATGATGGGTATGCAAATACCTATTTCTTGACAAAGGATGGAGTCAGACACAAGTTGAGGCCATTCAAGGAAATAGAGGAAAAGGTATGTAGTAATTCCAAAATATGTTTAGTTTATGGAAAAAAGTTTCTAAAACACATAAGTATGAACATATGTGTTTTACTTTAATTCCAAGAGTTGATAAAGATGAAGTAGGAGATGTACATGTAAAATTAATAGATTTTTTGGATGATTTTCATAATATTGTATCTGATAATGTACCTGATGGATTACCACCAATGAGAAAGATTAGTCATCAAATGGAATTGATTCCTAGAGCTAGGCTTTTGAATAAGGCAGCCCATATGATGACTTTAGTAGAAAGTGAAGAACTTAATAGACAATTGCAATATTTTTTGCAGAAAGGGCTGATTCAAGAGAGTTTTCTCCCATGTTCTATACTAGCAGTAATACCACCAAATAAAAATGGAGAATCAAGTTTGTGTATAGATCCTCAAGCTATCAATAAGATTACTATCAAGTATAGATTTCCACTATCTAATGGATGACATTATGGATTGCTTGTGAGGAGCTTAGTACTTCACAAAGATAGATCTCAAGAGTGTATATCACTAAATTAGGATTAGAGAAGCAGATGAATAGATGAAATCCTTCAATTCAAAGGAGGGATTTTATGAGTGGTTAGTCATGCCTTTTGGGCTAACCAATACACTAAGCATATTCATGTGGCTCAAGAATGAGGTACTAAATGAATTATTGAGTAAGTTTCTTATTGTTTACTTGGATGATATTATAATCTTAAGTAACACATTGGAAGAGGATATAAGGCATATTCATAAGGTCTTTGAGAATTTAAGGGAAGAAAATTTGTTGATTAACTTGAAGAAGTGTAGTTTTGTAAAGGAGTTAGTGATTCTAGGATTTGTTGTCTCAAAAGATTGTCTTCAAATGGGCCCAGAGAAATTGAAGGATATCCTTAAATGGCCTACTCCAAGGAGTGTTACTGAGATAAGATCTTTTTATGGTTTGTCTAGCTTTTATAGAAAGTTTATAAAAAAAAATTAGTAGTATATGTGGACCCTTGACTGAAATTATGAGATGGGATAGAAAAGAGTTTAAGTGGACTATAGGAGCAACAAAGAGTTTTGATTTGTTAAAAAGAGAATTTACAAAGCAATGTGTTTTGGCACTTCCAAAATCTAATAAGGTATTTCAAGTAGACAGTGATGCTAGTGGCAATGCTATTGGAGCTAATTTGAGTTAGGAAGGTAAACACATTTCTTATTTTAGTGAGAAGTTGAATGATACAAAAAGAAAATATTCTATTTATGATCAAGAGTTTTATGCAATAGTTCAAGCATTGAAGATATGGATACATTATATTTTTCCTAAATATTTTGTTTTCTTTACTGATCACTAATCTTTATAGTATTTAAACAGCCAAGGGAAGTTAAATCAGAGGCATTTGAATGGGTTGAGCTTTTATTGAGTTAAACTTTTGTTTTGAAGCACGCAAGTGGAAAGTCTAATAGGGTTGTAGATTCCCTGAGTAGGAGGCATAATTTGTTGACAAAGATGCATATCAAAGTTGTTGGGTTCCAAGAAATCAAGATTTTTTATCATGAGGATTTGGATTTGGAGAGGCCTCAAGAGCTTGCACACAACCTATTACTCTAGACAAGACTAGATGGTTAGATTTCATAATCCAAGAAGGAATTATATTCAAAGGGAGCCAATTGTACCTTCTAAGGAGTCCAACAAGGAGAATATAATCAAAGAAAAGCATAATGGAGGATTGGCCAGACACTTTGGTCGAGATCAAACTATTTATCTAGTTAGTGAGCACTATTATTGGCCATAATTTTAGTAAGATGTTTAGAAGGTTGTGCAAAGTTGTAGAATATGTCAAATGGAAAAAGGAACCAAAAAACAATACATTGTTATAATAGTCATTACATGTACTAGTGAGTTCATGGGAAGATATTCCTATGGAATTTTTCCTTGGGTTACCGAGGACTTAGATAGGGCATGATTCCATTTTTGTGGTGGTAGACCAGTTCTCAAACATGGCATATTTCATTCCTTGTAGAAATACTAAAGATGTTGTTCATGTGGAAATATTATTTTTTAGAGAAGCGGTGAGATTTCATGGTCTTCCCAATAAAATAGTTTCAGATCAAGACACTAAATTTGTTGGGTACTATTGGAGAACATTGTGGAGGGAGCTAAAGACAAATTTGAAGTTTAGCTCAACACATACACAAATCAATGGGAAAACAAAAGTGGTGAATATGATTTTTATAAATTTGTTGAGGTGTTTAGTATGAGATAAACCAAAGGGGTGTGATTTGATTTTATGATAGGTAGAATTTGCATACAATAATTTTTTCAATAGGAGCACAGGTAAATCACCATTCTAGATTGTATATGGAAGTAGACCTAGAAATGCTACAAAATTAAAGAAGTTAGACAATGGATCTAAAAGAGAAGTCTTGAAGCTGAAGACTTTGTAGAACACTTGAAGAATTTTCATGAACAAGTGAGGAAGCATATCAATAAGATCGATATACAATATAAGGCTAAGACATATCAGAAAATGAGACAAGAAATTTTAGATTGGTGATGAAATCATGGTTCATTTGAGAAAGGAGATATTTCCTGTTGGAACATACACCAAGTTGAAGATGAAGAAATTTGGACCATGTAAAATCTTGAAGAAGCTTGATTCATCAAATGATTACAAAGTAGAGTTTCCTAGTGAACCCAATATTTCACCAGTGTTTAATATTTCAGATTTGATAGAGTATCATGATGGAAGTATTGAAGATAAGATAATAGAAGCATAGTGGAATATTCTAGCACTTACTTCAACTAGAAAGGAGATAGAAGACACAATGGATAGTCGTGTTGGAAGAAGCACAAGTAAGAGGAAAAATGAAGAGTGTCTGGTCAAATGGAATGACTGACTTATTGAAGATTCATTATGGCTATCAAAGAAAGAGGTTGAATTCCTTGGTTTTTCTCTAAACATGTAAGTTGTAGTGACAATGCCACTTTTCAAATTACTCTGGGTATCTAATTTCCATCACACAAAAATATTGTCTAGTTTCGATAAGGGATATCCTTGAATAGAGTTATTATTTTTAGTAGTTATTTCATTTGAGCATGAATTGTTCCCTTTTCTTTCTTAGAGGCTCATTTTGATATATTAGCATGTTGGTAAAGTTTCATGGCTAGCCCAAGTCTAGTTTTGAAGTTATTGTATTTTCTATATTAGCTGGCTGGTACAAAAATCTTGAACTCAATTTGGAAGGCTTTAGAGACTCTAAAAGGGGGTCAAATTTTGATCAGATAACACTTCATAACCTTGTCCATAGACTACTTCATACCATTTTTGAATTGGGGTTACAATATCCAATCAACTCAATGGTTCACAAGTTAAGGTTTTCAGAAATTGTGCCTTCATGACTTGAGTTTCAATACAAGCAAAAAAGAGAGAAAGAAAACTTAAGACAGGAAATTGAACCCCTAGGAACTGTTATAGACTGAATTTGTGCCTCTGATCTCAAGCTCTTGTAGTCTTGATAATCCAGTATAACATGGGACTCATCTCAAGGTTGTGGGACCTTTTGCTAACCGAGAGGAGACCTCCAGATTCTAGGCTAGTTCCTCTTGGATAATCACCCTGATTTGCTCTTAACAGAAAAGTAAACTTTGAGGGAAAGGGATAGGAGTACATTAAAGGAAATGACTGAAAGCAAATCTACCTACTAGGTGATGCACATAAATTGGGGTTTGGATCTCAGTATAGAGGGATGAAACCAATGAAGGAATTAGGTCCAATAAGTTACAACTCACTAGATAGGCTTGCATAAGTATTTCATAGGAGGGTCTGAACAAAGGCTCAACCTATGACCTGCAAACAAACATCCTTTTCTACAACTAGGTGTAGGAATGAGACAAGGCCACTAGGGGTTGTAGTATACCCACAAAACACCTAAATCAGATTAGACACAGGAAACACACAAAATTGCAGAAAGCAAAAGGAATCAGGAAACCTGAGATATCATTGAAATCATGCATACACTTTGATCCAATAAGAGATAATCCAGACAAGGGAAGCACAAGGACATGAAGGATTGTCACAAACTGCCTCTGCAATATTTGTATTATCAATGAGAACTTACAAGATGTGGAAAACCAGGGAGCAGGAAGAAATGCTACAGATAATTTTCCAAGAAAAGAGCCTTTTCCTCTTTACAAAATGTCAATTCTGAGCACTACAGGCTCCAAAAAAATAATATATACACCACTCACTGCATGCAGCTAGGAATCAAAAATATCTCCGAATTAGGGTTACATAAATCTGTAATAGAATAATCAACCCTAAAACAAGTCACTTCTGATCATAAATAAACTCTGCAAAAATTATAGCCAATCAGATGTTTTATTTGCGTGTCCATCCCTGCAGATCAACAACTTTGATCCATCTACCTCCCTACAAGCCCACTCTATCACGAATGCTTCAAAAATCTGATCAGATCATATAAAGGACCCAAAAAGGTAGCCTAAATCCTCTGCAAATTCTATCCAACCGCAACTGCCCTTGAAAATATCATAAATTTTTAGCTGCCGCACTTGCAAACATTTCCCTTTGGAAGAAAGTCCATCAAAAATAGGCTGCAATGCCTTGAAAAAGTCACTGGTCGCATGATCACATGTGGCTAAGAAGGCCCATGCAATCATGCGACAAGCTCTTTGAAACCAGCCACCTGCCATACTGATGCCACGGGCTCCCTCTCCCTTCAGTTGCCAAGTCATGCTAACCCTTTTAACCTCGGGCCTATTCAGCGACTACGCAAAATCCTCTAACCACATGCCCACAAACTTGCTAAGTCTGGAAGCCACTTTGAAAAAGTCAATGGTCGCATGATTGCATGAGCTAACAAAGCCTCATGCAATCATGTGACAACCCCTTTTAATTTGCCTCCATTGCCACATAGCCATGGTCGGGACCCGCAAGACAGCACACTTGTCAAACCTTGCCACGTGGCTGAATAGGAGCTGACCACATGGCTGGACCCATGACCACACTGCCTTGAAAAGTCAGCGGTCACATGATCACATGAGCCCAAAAGGCTTCATGTGATCATGCGACAACCCTTAAAAAATCTGTGTTCACTTTCCATAAATGCTCGGGCTTACGATCGCACTGCAAAAATAACCCTGGCCCCACCTTGGGTTCAAATCTCCTGTTGTCACCAAGTCGCCTGAACTTTTCTTAACCCCCAATTCCTCTTAGCGACCACACGCAATCCCTCAACCACACATCCACAGACTAAGATTCCCATCAGACGGTGGGTGCAAGATCTCATGGGGTCAGAATATTCTTTGAGATTTTGCGCCAGCCACTCATCTCTTTCTATCCCTCTGCAAACCACAAGCTCTATCGGTGCGGCTGACGATTTGTCGCATGTTTGCATAGCCTAAAAAAGGGCTATGTGATCATGCGACAGACCGCTAGTGGTGTGTTGAAAAACCATCAACTGGGCCCACTGACGCCACTTGGCATTCTGTTATTTGCTCCAACCACTTTGTCAGCAACACCTCGGCAACCCCTAGCATTAGCCCCACCTAACTCAGTAGATCCCATTGAATAGTTGTCGCATGATCACATGGGATCAAAAGATCCCATGAGATCATACGACCACCGTAGATCTTTGTCGCACTTGCGCCAATGCACACTTCAAGCCCCACTGACCGCTTGTTGCATGATCTCATGCGGTTAAGAGACCGCATGCAATCATGCGACCGACCGCGTGATGCTAACTGCTGGAACCGTGAACCACCACCACCGAAACTGATGATAGTTTGTCGCATGATCGCATGGGCTCGCAAGCCCCACTGACCGCTTGTCGAATGATCTCATGCGGTTAAGAGACCGCATGCGATCATGCGACTGACCGCATGATGCTAACTGCTGGAACCGTGAACCACCACCACCAAAACTGCTGACAGTTTGTCACATGGTCACATGGGCTCGGAAGAGCCCATGCGATCATGCGACCAACTGTAAAACATTAGCACTGACCGCCACCAAAACTATGACCGCCATCACCAATACCGCATCAACGGTTGTCGCATGATCTCATGGGCTCGGAAGAGCCCATGTGATCATGCGATAGTCATCGAATCTTCCGCACTGGCATGGCCTTAGGCACTGGGACCCGCCTAATCGGAGTTGCACGCTTAGGGTCAAAACATAGAGGATGCCAAAAACACAAAGGGTTTTTGAGCAAAGGCCGAAAACACACCAAATTTTTAGAGCAAAGAGGTCAAAAACACACCGAACTTTCAGACAAAAGGCAGAAACATCTTGATCCTACATAGAGGAGGTCGAAAACACACTAGGTTTTTGACATTTGAGCAGAAAACACACTAGACTCTCGACACTTGAGCATTTCACTTGGAATATAGGGTTGTGGCCGAAAATGGACGAGAGGGAAATTTTTGGGCAACATTTTGGTGACCTCTATGGGATGTCAGCCTGCTAGACATTGGACTAGTTGCCTTGACATATCCATTGGGCATAGGAGTCACTTCTTTTGAGCACAAAAACTTTCAGAGATAAAAACTAAATCGGGAAGACAAACTATGCATGGGCACTTCTTGGAAAATAGGGAAAAACTAAACTAGAAAGCTGGAAGAAAAATAGGAAAAACTAACCTAAGCTAACCAGTTACAAAAACTTGGTCAAACAAAGCCATTCACTGGCATGTTGAAATAACTACCCTTTCTCCTCAGGGCTTTGCACTTTTCATGCAGGAGGATAGTTAACAAGGAAGGAAGTACACATAGTTGCATGAAGAATAGATGCACTACCTCTTGAAGGACATAAACAAATTGACTCACCTCCACCAACAGATTTTTATCTCCATTATCCAGGGGCAGATAAGTGATTTGAGCTTGCCTTTGCTGAACTGCAAGTTCACCCTCAACCTCGGCTTCATTTGAAGACTCATGTTTGGGCACAAACATGACTGGATTTTCATGGCCGGCCTCTGTTCTTGCTAGGTACCTTAAAGGGAAACCCCTAGAAAGAGGGAACTTGGGGCTCCTTTCACTATTGTCAGGATCTTCAACTACCAATTCATGTAGAGGAGCTTCATCTTCCACATCATTTCTCTTAAACCTTAAACAAGGTTGGCTTGAATCTTTGAAACCAGTGGAGTCACCAGATATACTTGATAGAACAACCTCTAAAGGTTTGTATTATGCAATCTACATATCAGAGATGACACAATCTTCAACAAATGAACTTTTTTACTGTCCCGTCGGGCATGCCAGAAATGTTATAGCCTGAATTTGCACCTTTGATCTCAAGCTCTTGTAGCCTTGATAATCCAGTATAACATGGGACTCATCTCAAGGTTGTGGGACCTTTTGCTAACCGAGATGAGACCTCCAAATTCTAGGCTGGTTCCTCTTGGATAATCACCTTGATTTGCTCTTAACAAAAAAGTAAACTTTGAGGGAAAGGGATAGAAGGAGTACATGAAAGGAAATGACTGAAAGCAAATCTACCTACTAGGTGATGCACCGAAACTGGGGTTTGGATCTCAGTATAAAGGGATGAAACCAATGAAGGAATCAGGTCCAATAAGTTACAACTCACTAGATAGGCTTGCATAAGTATTTCATAGGAGGGTCTGAACAAAGGCTCAACCTATGACCTGCAAACAAACATCCTTTTCTATAACTAGGTGTAGGAATGAGACAAGGCCGCTAGGGGTTGTAGTATACCCACAAAACACCTAAATCAGATCAAACATGGAAACACACAAAATTGCAGAAAGCAAGAGGAATCAGGAAACTTGAGATATCATTGAAATCATGCATACACTTTGATCCAATAAGAGATAATCCAGACAAGGGAAGCACAAGGACATGAAGGATTGTCACAAACTGCCTCTGCAATATTTGTATTATCAATGAGAACTTACAAGATGTGGAAAACCAGGGAGTAGGAAGAAATGCTACAGATAATTTTCCAAGAAAAGAGCCTTTTCCTCTTTACAAAATGTCAATTCTAAGCACTACAGGCTCCAAAAAAAGAATATATACACCACTCACTGCACGCAAGCAGGAATCAAAAATATCTCTGAATTAGGGTTACATAAATCTGTAATAGAATAATCAACCCTAAACAAGTCACTTCTGATCATAAATAAACTCTACAAAAATCATAGCTGATCAGATGTTTTGTTTGCGTGTCCATCCCTGCAGATCAACAACTTTGATCCATCTACCTCCTTGCAAGCCCACTCTGTCATGAATGCTTCAAAAATTTGATCAAATCATAGAAAGGACCCAAAAAGGTAGCCTAAATCCTCTGCAAATTCTATCCAACCGTAACCACCCTTGAAAATATCATAAATTTTTAGCTGTCGCACTTGCAAACATTTCCCTTTGGAAGAAAGTCCGCCAAAAATAGGCCGCACTGCCTTGAAAAAGTCACTGGTCGCATGATGGCATGTGGCTAGGAAGGCCCATGCGATCATGTGACAAGCTCTTTGAAACCAGCCACCTGCCATACTGATGCCATGGGCTTTCTCTCCCTTCAGTTGCCAAGTTGCGCTAACCCTTTTAACCTCGGGCCTATTTAGTGACTACATGAAATCCTCTAACCGCACGCCTGCAAACTTGCTAAGTCTGGAAGCCGCTTTGAAAAATTCAATGGTCGCATGATCACATGAGCTAACAAAGCCTCATGTGATCATGCAACAACCCCTTTTAATCTGGCTCCGCTACCACATAGCCACGGTCGGGACCCACAAGATAGCACACTTGTCAAACCTTGCCAGGTGGCCGAACAGGAGCCGACCACACGTCTGGACCCACGACCACACTACCTTGAAAATTTAGCTATCGCATGATCGCATGAGCCCAAAAGGCTTCATGCGATCATGTGACAACCCTTAAAAAATCCGCCTCCGCTTTCCACAAATGCTCGGGCTTACGATCGCACTGCAAAAATAACCCTGGCCCCACCTTGGGTTCAAATCTCCTATTGTCGCCAAGTCACCTGAACTTTTCTTAACCCTAGGTTCCTCTTAGCGACCACGCACAATCCCTCAACCATGCAACCGCGCATCCACAAACTGAGATTCCCATCGGATGGCAGGTGAGAGATCTCATGGGGTCAGAATATTCCTTGAGATTTTGCACCAGCCGCTCATCTCTTTCTATCCCTCTGCAAACCGCAAGCTCTATCGGTGCGGCTAACGGTTTGTCGCATGTTCGCATAGCCTAAAAAAGGGCTATGTGATCATGTGACAGACCGCTAGCAGTGCATTGAAAAACCATCAACTGGGCCCACTGACGCCACTTGGCATTCTGTTATTTGCTCCGACCGCTTTGTCAGCAACACCTCGGCAACCCCTGGCATTGGCCCCACCTAACTCAGTAGATCCCATCAGATGGTTGTCACATGATCGCATGGGATCGAAAGATCCCATGAGATCATACGGCCACCGTAGATCTTCATCGCACTTGCACCAATGCAGACTTCATGCCCCACTGACCGCTTATTGCATGATCTCATGCGGTTAAGAGATCGCATGCGATCATGCGACCAACCGTAAAATGTTAGCACTGACCACCACTGAAATGACGATCGCCGATCGTCGATACCACATCAATGTTTGTCACATGATCTCATGGGCTCAGAAGAGCCCATGTGATCATGCAACAGCCATCGGATCTTCCGCACTGGCACGGCCTTAGGCACTGGGACCCGCCTGATCAAAGTTGTGCGCTTAGGGTCAAAACATAGAGGATGCTGAAAACATAGAGGGTTTTCAAGCTAAGGCTGAAAACACACCAAATTTTTAGAGTGGAGAGGTTGAAAACACACCAAAATTTCAGACAAAAGGTAGAAACATCCTGAGCCTATAGAGAGGAGGTCAAAAACACACTGGGTTTTTGACATTTGAGCAGAAAACACACTGGACTCTCGACACTTGAGCATTTCACTTGGAATACAGGGTTATGGCCGAAAATGGATGAGAGGGAAATTTTTAGGCAACAGGAACCAAAATGAGAAAATTTCACTTTCTATAATATCATAAGGCAGTTAATTTTGTTACCTATATAAGGCTAAAGGGGAATTTTAAGGTTTAGTTCTAGAAGTGTAGATAGTGGCTCTGTCTTGTAGATTATTGTAATAAAAATACCTACGTGGTTGTGACATGTTTTTCTAGATATTGTAATGTCATTTCATTGGATATAATAGAAATAAATGTTGTTGTTGTTTCCATTAATCTATTCTTATATTGTTTTACTTATTTCTCTTTCATGTTGTGTGTGTTTGGCTAAATAAGGGGGGTACCCTTCATCTCTAGGTCACATGAAATACTTTCCATGAATGGAGGTTTATCAAAGAAAGGACACAAATTTTATATGGAAAACAAAGTACATAAAAATATGATAGAAAAAATTGATACAGTTAATTGTAATCCATCCTCCACTTTAAGTGCTCATGAAGTTATGTTGTATACATGATGGTGCAAAATTAGTTGATGCGACATATTACAAAAGTGTTGTTGGGAGTTTGATGTTTATAGCCCACAAAAGCCATTATATTTCTTATTTAGTTTCACTTATTTCAAGGTACATGACAAATCCATCAAAGATACATATGAAGAAATCCAAGAGAATTTTCAAGTATGTGAAAGTCACTATAAATTTTTGTATTCATTACTACTCTTCTAAAAGGTTTAATCATATTAGCTTTAGTGATTTAGATTGGGGAGGTGGTTTGGATGGCCATGAGTCTACATCTGGAAACTATTTCACTTTTGGTTTTGGTTTAATTACTTAGAGTCCACAGAAGCAAAGCATTATTTCTCTCTCATCCTCAAAAGAAAGTATGTTGTTGTTAGTTCATCAGGTACAAAAGCTCTTTGGCTAAGAATTTTTTTGCATGAAATTTGAGAGAAGATTCTTTCTACAATATTTTTTTGTGATAACATGAGTGCCATTAAGTTGGAAAAGAATTGATTTCATCATAGCAGGACAAAGCATTTTGATTTGAAGTATCATTTCATCTATGATTTGGTACATAACAAGGAAGGTGAATTGAAGCACATACACTCAAGATCAACAAGCATATATATTCACCCATGCAGTTGCAAAAAAATATTTTTTAGCTCTTCATGATCAATTTTAAGCCCTCTTAGCATCAAGTGGGAGTATGTTGATAATTGATGTATTTATGTAGCTTCTAAAAATAGAGATTTATTGGATAGTTAGTTCTTTTTTTTATTCATATATAAATAAAGTATGTTCACATACATGCATAGGGTAGTTTTTTTTTATTAAACAAGAAGTTTATTATTTCTTCTTATCTATTTTTTTAGGATGTAAACTCTATATATGTAGACCTACGTATTTTTTCTGGGTGAGGAGTAATAAGATGTATTTTTACGTATATTGTTTGAGATTAAATAAAGTCCTTTGTTTCTCTGAATCCAGAGTATGAGTATTTTGTTGTTTTATCTATTGCTATTATTTCTTTTCTTTATAATTGATTGAGTTTCTTATCTAGCTCTAAGTCGCAGAGGTTCATTGTGAATTTGCACTTGTCAAATAAATTTTCCTCTAGGGATAAATCTTCATCTGAAGTAGCATTAAAAAAAAAGAAAACCATGTTTATCATAATTTTAAGTTCATGTTAGTCACACTTGAAATATTTTAGAGAATTTAATATTGAAAATCACATAATTATTTCCTTGATTTGATGGAATGTATATCTACAATAAATCTATATGTTTTTTTGGTTTAGAAGCCTTTAGAATAAATTTGTACACTGAAAGTAGTTTCACTACTACTAGATATCTATAGTCTAATGCTACACTATTTCAAACACCTTTGACAATACGAGTGCTTAGGGTCATTGATATGAGTTATATTAGCATCTTTATCTTGCATGTGTTCGAAAAGTAAATATGATCTTTATGGATGTCATGAACTACACTTAAAGCTACTTATATGCATATGTGAAAATAAACATCTTCAATGATGGGAGTGATTTTCTTATATTCCCTAACTTGCCTTTCTATGTACATTGAGGTTAGATTATATGTGACTTGGGAAAAATTTAATCTTAAAGAATCTTGCCAATTTGACACACCTACACATTACAACTATAAGAGAAGAAATTATTGACAACCATATTAAGGGACATGCACTAGTTCTGTGAAGGTGAGGGGTCCCATTTTGTTCTTTTTTACATCTTTATTTCTATTCTTCATTTTTTGTGTGGGAGGAGGTGGTATCTGCACAGTAATGTTTTTACACAACATAGAACTATTTTTTGAATTTTCAACTTTGGTTATTTAATACATCAATCTGAAATATTAGGGTATTCCTAAAATATCTCAGACTTTTCATCTTACTCTGATTTTATTTTACTTAGTTTGGCAAGCCATTAGACTTTCTACATTTTTTTTGGTGTTATATTTTGTTTTAAACAATCATTGCACTCAATGAAGCAATGCATCTATTTGAGGTTTTTAAGAAAACATTGAAGGCTAAGACAAGATGGCATTTAGTCCATATCCTATAATAATAAGCACTCCTTGAGGAATTTTCTCAACTATGCTACTAGTCTTCTATATGGTTCAAAAATTATAGCGAGTCTGAAAAAATGCAAAAGGTCCACTTTTGATTATTTTTTGAAATATTTTAACTCTATTCCAAAGATGTCGTCTTGGCATAAAATGGGAAAATCCTAGAAAAGACTACACAATTTATCTTTATAGCTACTAATTGCATTTCTTGAAACCTTTGAAGCACTTTGTCAAATGATCTAGATTTTAAATGCCTTCTCTATGCTTCTAACTTGCACACATGTCTATCGGTGAAGTCATAATTACAACTTAGAAAAGTTTTCTTTCAATTAATCTTACATGGATCTCCGTATTAGGATAAGGTGACTTGGCCTTATCATGGCTTACTATTTTTTCTTTTAGAAATATGCTAAATAAAGATGAAATCATCCACAAGGATGGACTTGGAGAAGAAAACAAAATGTTTCTCTTCTTTCTCTTATTTATTCTCCTTGCTTTATTTTTAAGGCAAAATTTGTGCATAAAGGAATTTTCTAAAATAATTTTTAGATGCTTTGAATGTAGACACTTTAGAAAAATTTTCCTCTTGTATGAAAATTCTATAAGTACAAGCCATTATTGTAGAGAAATTAGAGATAGAGAGAATTGTTTGAAGAGCGTCGTTATGTTGCTAGAATTATTCTAGATTTAGATATCAGAACTAATTACTCTTGGAAAGTTGTGGCTTTGGAGATTGTATTGTAACTTTTCTTTTGATAATACAATTCATTTTGGCTTTGGAGTGGTCGGTTTTTTCCCGCAAGGGTTTACCATGTATATATGGAGTTATGTGAATATGTGTATAATCCATTTTATGTATATGTTTATTTAGCTTGCAATAGTCTAACATTTTTTGGGATAAATTTCAGCATCATCTTTCCTGTTAGAAGAAGCATTTGGAAGCATTTCCATACTTTGGCTTCCTTCCAATTGGTATTAGAGATCAGCTAGCTTTGATAGTTTATTTGGTTAAACAGGTTTTTTTTGTCAATCTAGTTTCAATGTGTGTTTTGTAGAGGAGTTGTTTTTCATAATCTTATTATAGGTTAGATATGGAAAGCACATCTAGAAGACTAGAGATGGATAAGTTTAAGGGTAGAATTTTTCAGCTATGGAAACTTAAAATGGAAGAGATTCCTGTAGATAGAGATCTATGGGTTGTGATTTCTTCAAAGAAACCTCAAACTACATCATAGGAAGAGTGGGAGAAGGATCAAAAAAGCCAAGGGTCTGATAAGACGTTATTTGGTTGATTTTGTACTCCTGAATGTTCATGAAGAGAAGATTACAGTTATTCTTTGGAAGAAGCTTGGTGATATTTATTAATGGTAATCCTTGGTAAATAGGTTATTTCTGAGAAAGAAGTTGTATTCTTTGCAAATGGAGGAAAGAGGTTCTATCCTTGATCACTTGAATGCATTTAATATGCTAAGTAATCAGTTGAATTATGTTGGTGATGAGATTGATGATCAAGATAAATGCACACTTCTCTTATGTTCTTTGCCAGACTCATGGGATCACCTTATTATGACAATTGGAAGCACAACAACCACTTTCAAATTGGAGGATGCGGGTGGTTCATTTTTATCTGAAGAGATGTGAAAAAAATATTCTAAAATAGCTAAGAAGGCCCTAGTTTCTCATGGTAGTATAATGGAGAAAAGAAAGAAAAAGGACAAGAAGGGAAAATCGAAGTCTCCTAAGAGATCTAAGTCTCCTAGTAAAAATTCCAAGTAAAAATGTTGGAATTGTGGCAAACCTAGTCATCTTTGAAAAGAGTACAAAGAGGAGAAGAAAAAGAAAGGTGAAAAGGATTTCTATGATTCTGACACTGATAAATCTTCTCAAGATGATGTAGATTCTTTTGTTTTAGCCTTGGAAACACACGCATCAGAAGATGTGTGGTTGATAGATTCAGGTGCTTTTTTCCACATGACATCTCATAGAGATTAGTTTTCAAAGTATGAAGAGTTTAATGGTGCAAAGGTGTATTTGGGTAATAATTCTCACCTGAATATTGTTGGATGTTGTAGAGTCAAGATTATATTACCTGATGGTAGTGTGAAGGGATCAATTGTGTACTACATATTGCTGGTTGGGAAAGAAACCTACTTTTAGTCAACAATCTTAATAACGTGGGTGTGCAAGTTTTTTTCTCTAGTGATGGATGCAAGATGAAAAGAGGCTCTATGTTTCTTTCTAAGGGTGTTAGGATGGGAACCTTGTATAGGGTGGATTCATGCATAATTCAATGCAATAGTTCTTCTATGAGGTCCAAGAAAAGTGATTTAGATTCTTCATCCTCACCGGTAGATCAAGAAAAGAAGAAGACCATTGTTTCTACATTTGATGGTCATGCTTTCTCAGTACATAAGGGTTCTAATACTTTGGAGATAAATCTCCCTTTTGAGAAGATAATGTTATGGCACCAAAGACTTGGTCACATTGGTGAGAAGGGTTTTAGAGCTTTGAAAAATAAGAGCCTTGTTGAAGGCCTTGATGATTGTAATATGGATTTTGACTTCTATGAACATTGTATTTATGGTAAACAACACTTTGTTTCCTTTTATTCCATTTCTCATAAGTCTTATGTGGTTTTGGATTTTATTCTTTCAGATGTGTTTGGTCTAGTTAATGTTCTTTCAGATGTGATTGGTCTAGTTAATGTTTTGGATTATTAGATCTTTGTATTTTATCTCATTCATAGATGATTATAGTAGAAGGACATTTGTGTATTTTCTTAGAAGTAAATCTGAAGTTTTTAGTTGGTTTAAGGAATTTAAATCCTTGGTTTAAACTTAGACTAGTAGAAACATTAAGTTCTTGAGGAATGATAATGGTGGTGAGTTTTGTTTAGTAGAATTTGATAGGTTCTATAAGGATCATGGAATTGAGACACATAAGACAACTCCATACACTCCACAAAAAAATGGAGTTATAAAGAGGATGAATAGAACATTTTTGGAGAGGGATATTCCAGTATGTTGAGTAGTGTTGGCCTTGAACAAAATTTTGGGCTGAAGCTATAGCCACCACAAGTTGTTTAATTAACATGTATCCTACTTCAATACTTTCTGGGAAGACACCCATGGAGGTGTGTTCTAGCAAGAAGCCCTCATTGAGACATATTAGAGTCTTTGGTTGTGAGGCATATGCTCATGTGCCAAGTGAGAAAAGATCAAAGTTAGAGAACAAGGAAATTAAGTGTATCTTCATTGGTTATGGTCTTTGTGTGAAAGATTGAAAGCTTTGGGATCTAGTTGTAAGAGAGGTGTTCTAAAATAGAAGAGTGATATTTCATGAGCTGAAACCTTCTAGGCTTGATTTGCAGCTAGAGAAGGAAGAGAAGTAGAAAAAGGAAGTAGTTCATATTCCTACGACCTCTAAGGAAGAAGAAATACGAGCTCCTGATGGACTTGATAAAGAGGAGAGCCTAAGAAGCTCTGAAAGTTTTGAAGAAGAGAAACAACCTAAACATCAATCTTTGGGGAGGTCTACTCATGATAGAAAATGAGCTGATAAATTTGGTTATTCACCCAAGAGGTTTGCATATTCTTTGTTGGATTTGAGTTGTATATTTTCTTTGATTGCTAACATTGATGAGCCTAGGACTCTTAGAAAGGCTATGAATTTGAATGATGCAGATTCCTGGATAGAATCCATGAATGAAGAGATGGTAGCATTGAAGAAGAATGCTACATAGGATTTAGTATTATTTCTTGAAGGATGAAAAATGTTGGATATAAGTGGGTGTTCAAGAATAAAGTGGGTCCAAATGGTAGTGTTGAGAAGTATAAGGCACGATTGGTTGCAAAGGGGTAATCGTAGGTGGAGGGAATTGATTATGGTGAAATATTCTCTCTTGTAGAAAAGTTGAAATCCATTTGATTCTTGTTATCACTTACAACTACTTATGATTTTGAAGTTAAGAAAATAGATGTGAAGACAGTGTTCCTTAATGGTAATTTGAAGGAGGAAATTTATATGTCATAGCTAGAGCTTTTAATTGAAAAGCGTAAAGAAAATCTTGTTTGTAAGCTGAATAAATCTCTAAATGGTTTGAAGTAGTCTCCTAGAATGTGGTATCAAAAGTTTCACACCTATGTCCTGTCCCTAGGATTTCTAAGATCTAAATCTAGCCATTGTGTATATTATAAAACTGAACATTATTATCATAGGACCTTATATGTTGTTGATATGTTGTTTATTGGGAAAGGTAAAAGAATAATTTTAAATTTGAAGTCTCAGTTAGTAGCATAGTTTGAAATCAAAGATCTATGTGCAACTAGGTATATTCCTGGGATTGAGATCATCAGAGATAGAGCTAGAATAAATCTTTGGATGAGCCAAATGAAGTATGTTAACTCTAAGTTGGATAAATTCAGCATGATAGCTTATACGTAGTTAGTTGTTCCAATGTTACATGCAAAAAATCTTTTCAAGGAGGATTTTCCAAAATCACCTACATAGATGGAGGTCATCTCTTGAGTACCTTATGCGAGCGTTGTTGGTAGCTTGATGCATGCTATGGTCTATACAAGGCTAGACATTACCCAAGTAGTGGGATTCCATAGTCAGTATATGGATAATTCTGGAACAGTGCATAGGGATGTAGTTAAGAGAGTGTTCAGATATTTGAGGGGCACATCTGAGTATTGCTAATGTTTTCATTATAATCGTACTGTATCATGACATTCTATTTTTATTCATGGATATGTGGATTTAGATTGGGTAGGTGATATTGATAGAAGAAGATCCACTAGTGCATATTCTTCCTTGCTGTTTGGTGGTGCAATTAGTTGGATGATCAAGCGGCAGGTTGTATCTACTTTTTCCACAATGAAAGTAGAGTATATGGCAGCTACTCATGCTTCCAAAGAGGCCATTTTTCTTAAGAGATTGTGTTTTGATATTGGTCTTGATGTAGGATAGATTACTATCTTTTGTGACATCCAGATTGCTATATCTTTAGCAAAGAATAATACTTTACATGCCAGAACAAAGAACATTGATGTACAATATCATTTTGTTTGATATGGTGGAAGATGGAAAGATGAAGCTAGAAAACATTTCTACTTTGGATAATGTTGTGGATGCATTGACAAAGCTAGTGAGCATTGAAAATTTTAGATAGTGTGTTGGTTCTATAGGCATTGCAACCTATGTTGTAATACAGTAACTCCTATAAGGTCTTTGTCAAGTGTGAGATTGTTGGGATAAGGTGACTCAGCATTATCATGATTTACAATTCTATTTATTCTTTTTAGAAAGATGCTAAATGAAGATGAAATAGTCCACAAGGATGGACTTGGAGAAGAAAACAAAATGTTTTCCTTCTTTATTTGATTTATTCTCTTTTCTTTGTTTTTAAGGAAAGAGTTGTGCATAAAGGAAATTTCTAAAATAATTTGTAAATGCTTTCAATGCAGACGCTCTAGAAACTATTTTCTCTTGTGCGAAAACTCTATAAGTACAAGTATTGTAGAGAACTAAGAGATGGAGAGAATTGTTTGAAGAGTGTTATTATACTGTTAGAATTATTATGGATTTAGATATCACAACTGATTACTCTTGGAGAGTTGTGGCTCTAGAGATTGTATTGTAACTTTTTTGTTGATAATATAATGAAGTCTAGCTTTGGAGTGGTGGGTTTTTTTCTGCAAGGGTTTCCCACATATATCTGGTGTTATTTTTTTATATGTATAATCTATTTTTTGTATGTGTTTATTTATCTTGTAATAGTGTAAGGTTTTGTGAGATAAATTTTAGCATCATCTCTCCTGTTAGAATTAGCGTTTGGAAGCATTTTCATAGTTTGGCTTCCTTTCACTCTGTACCTTATTCCAAAGTTATTGTTAGGGAACAAGGGAAATAGATGATGCCAAAAAATTCTAAGTTTGGAGTCAACAATTGTATCTGTTAAAAAATCTCAAATATTTTTTAACAAGTCAGTTTTCTACATATATTATAAATTTTATCTAAATTCTGTGAGAACACATTATTGCTTTGTATTTTGTCAAACAATTTATTTTCCTTTAAACATGCTTCCATTTGTTTTATACATGCATATAAGCCTTGTCAATAGTACATTTGATAGGGAATACATTTCAAATTGGGTGTTGAGAGACTGAATGCAAGATTAGATTGTAATTTTATTTCGATGGTTTATGTTTGATAATTTCATGTTCACTAAAATGAGCAAAAGTTAACATGAAATTATTGTAGTGTTAGTTTTTCTTATATTAATACTTTTTCAATTAAGTCCTAGGAGGAGATTATATTCAATGTAAATAATGAGATTCATTCATGATCTATTCATGATCTGATAGCTGGATAAGAGACAAATGGTCAGCCCAAACCTTTGATAGTGGGGCCAATCCTATCATATCCTCTCACCCATCCCAATTTATAGCCTCCCACCCAACACACCTTTTTTCATAATTCATGATTCATTTCCATAAATTGTGATCAAGATGATACAAGATTCATTCATTGGTCTCATAGGTTTGTGATAACTCACTTCTGAATCTAATAGCCTTGTTTAGAGAATAGATACTAATGATGATAAATTTCAAAGAAACACTTATCAAACTTATCTATCCCAACAAAAAGTCTATGATCTACAAGATAAATCCACCATCATATCAATAGAGTACTTTCTTCATTAATGCATATAATAAAATAAAATAAATCCATACCAAATACATTCATGAAATGGTTAACTTCATTGTTTTCCTATCCTTCAAGATCTTCTATTGAGTTGTATTTTCTATTAAATTTTTAAGCACATTTACAATATGGTGTTTAAAGAACAAAGAGTGGTTGATTGATTCATAGTATGAAGATATGATGCAAGATGATAATGATGGAAACAAGATGGTAGCCAGGATGAAAGATTTCTCCAAATCACAAGAATAAATTTTTGGGATAAAGAAGTAGGTAAGGAATAAGTGAGAAATAAGGAGAGTAAATGATATTAAGAGATTAAAAAAAATGTAGGGATAAATTTGAGTGGTAGGTAATAGCTATTCACTTTTGGTGATAGATGATTCATTGAGTCTAGACATTTTGCGAGACATGAATGGAAAAGGCCAAATGAAGAGACAAGTAACATTTGTCACATGTCTTCAAATTTAGAGTTGGTCTGCATGAGTAAAAAATGATTACTATAGATTAGAAAAAAAAGGATCGTGATTTAATTAAATAAATAAAAATAAGTTTTAATTAATAGTAGTAAACGGGAGTGGAAAAGGGATAGTTAAATAATTATTTATTTAATCATGGAATAGTAGAGGCTAATGAATTAGATAAGTAAATAAAAATATTTATTCAATTATGAGGATAAATTTAGGTGTTTATAGATCCTTTTATAGTAAGAATGATCTTTCAAACTTTTGAACACAATATTTGGATTATATATTGCTAGACTAGATATTTCCACAACTTACAACTTCATAAATATAGTGGGAGTTAAGGTTTGCATAAATAATGTTTTTTAATGTTAAGTTTAGTGCTTAAATACATTTGACAATAGATGAAAATATTACCTTTTCCCTTTAAAACTACATATAGTAGCACCATATTTCCATACTAAAGACACCCTGGACAAAATGTATGCCTTATACTTGACCAGAATAATAAACTTATTCTTAAAATGAATTACAATATATACAACATATTCAACATACCAAGAATATAAAGAAGAAAAACATTAAAATATTTATGAGTATACAAGGTAGAGAAGAATCTATAATATTGTGTGAAGTTTCAATTGATTGAGTTGATAGTAGTATGTAATTTGGACATTGTAAGAAGATTTTCAAAGGGTTGTAAAAAATTGGACTAGAAAGATAAATGAATATGTAGGTAAATGTTCAAGGACATGTTATTGATCTATACACTTTTTGTTTTTTTGTTGAATTTGAATTGTGGGGATAAATTCATATGAAATAATAAGTTGTCTTGATGGATGTTTAAACTTTTTTAGTTTTCTAACAAGCATGATAGATTATTTGGTAAATAAACTCATTTTTATAAAATTAAATATAGTAAAATTTCTTATTTAATAAAACTATTTAGTTAAACATTAAGTTATAAAATTTTATTAGAATTCAATTATGCAAACCACTAATTTAATTATTAATAGTTCTGAAATGTAGTGGTAGAGTGAGTTAAGTGGAGTGGAGAGATATCAAGTGGAGATAAACTAGTTTGGATTTAATGTTTTCAAGTATAGATAGATTCCTTACTGGCATTCTCACACATATATGGTTGGATCTAGAAGAAGAATATAAAACCAGATGTGGAATAGGGTGGAATAGTCTAGAATAGAGAGAGATCAAACTAAATGGAATAGTTACAAATAAGATATTTTAGAAGGAATCAAAAGATTAACTAATAAATTTTCTAAATAACATTCATATCCTACCGAAAAATCATCATGGTGTTTCGTCAAATCCTTCCTTTTCCTAAGAAATTTTGTACTCCACAGATTTGAAGAAAGTCAATGTTAGAATTCTTACATACTGAGAGAGAGGGGGAATCAATTAAAGAAGATAATAAACTAATTCAATGACCGATCTCAATATATTCAATATTAACTTCCAAAAAAAAGCATAAAAATGTTGTAAGCAAATAAAAGAAAGCAATAGCAAGCATCCAAAAACTCATCACACATGAAACATATATTTTTCTAGAGGAAGCCCTAGTGGGAAAAACCACACATGGGGACTGGTACCCACTAAGTCTGTACTCTTTTGGAATACGGCCTATGAGAAGCTTACCCTATTAAAGGTTTACAATATCACTATTAGGTGCTACCTGGTTAAGGGATTTACCTATATACCTGCTAGGATATTTTCCCTATTAGGAGCTTCCTTGTTAGAGGACTTTAAAAATTCAACATGAATGCCACCTTGTTAGAAGATTTACAATCAATATCTGTTAGGATCTACCCGCATAAGCTATTTCACTATTACAATGATTAGAAAGAAACAAATAAGATGATCTTCAAAACTAAACTACCTCTACATGATCAAATCCTATTAAGCTCCGAAATTCTTCTCCACAAACTATACTCTTTCTTAGCTTGATGGAATTGGATTCCTTTACTTGTTTTGTCATTGCTCCCTTTTACAATTTACAAATAGAAAATAACTCCTTTTTCAACATTCTAATATATAGCTTTTCTTTCACCAAATTAAAATAAACCCTAGATCAGAGATATGAATGATTGAAATCATGTTAGGTAAGATACAAGGAATCTAACAACTCATAAACTATTTCTCTCTAACTGTGTCAGCTTCCGTATAGATTTCACCTTGGAAATTGAACCATCTTCAAAACCTATGTTAAAATTTTACATCTATATGTGTGCCTCATATCATTTTGATTTACACATAAATCATCACACACATAGCTCTCATTTAGGAAAAAAATTATCACAAGAAAAAGAACCTCTAATATTTCAAAAGAAAAACCAAGCTCTAATACTACATGTAGACAAATAAAAAAGTCAAATAAATATTTACAATCAAAATATTACATTTACATTCTCAAAAAATAATTGAGAAAATAAAAAGAAAAGACAATATGCAATATTTTCATGCGGATAACACTTTCAAGTGAAGCATCTAGCATAGTAAAGAAAATTACCATTAAAAAGACTCAAAATCATCTATAAGCATGTGTCGTGGGAAATTTTTCAAAAAGCACAAAACTTACATCCAATGTTTTTTCCAAAACATACGAATACAATTTTTAGATTTGAAAAATTACATCATTAACAATTAGGGCAAGGTCCCATGGAGGGGATGTCTTCCTAAAAACATTGGTGGGCTCACTTGAGATTTTTTAGAAATATTTTGAAGTTGGTGATCTCATAAATTTATTATTTTGATTCAACTTAATAGTTTAATATCCAAAACTTAGGAGAGATCCATTTGTCACTAAAAGTATTTTTCATTAAAAAATAATACATAAAGATCACTTTACTTCTATAAATTTTATGGCGGGAATCTAAGATATTAGGTAATTGACAAGTGATAGAAAAAAATCCTAAGTTGGTGGAGAAATTTCTAACCCCACTCCAATTTCACAAGGTGAAATGAGAAATCCTAAAAAGAAATGATTGTTATTTACCAGAAAAATATTTTTCTAATAATCTTGTGGCATAAAAATGTTTATTTCATGGAACCTCCTACTCCATAAAAATAAATCTTGAAACCCCATAAGACCCTTCCCTTAATCATGTACCCACAATTAAATATAGTAACTATCCAACACTCGTGCAAGGATGACTCACTATACATCATCTCATAGGATTATCTGAACCACCCATGTACATTTCCCTAATAGGACAACCAAAGATCTTGATAAAACAAAAATAGGATTTGAAGGGACCTAAAACCTTTTACAATAAGAGTATCCAATTAGAAATAAATATCTTGCCAATTTTTCATTTTAAAATTTTATTATTTTAGATAATTTATTCATTGATTAAGTAAAATTTATTAATAATGGTGAGTCACAACCTTATCGCTACTTTGAAGTCTAGTACCTAGACTCGAGAAAGAACTAGAAGCCTTCTCATTAACTATAGAAATCTTTGCATTAACAACAATATTCCTCTTTGATTCCACAATGCCAGTGGGTTAACTAGATGTACCTTTAGAAAGGCCCTATATTTATTTATCTTGGGCATTCAACTACTTGAGTATTTCAAAGGCATTCTCCATGGCTGTACAATTTACTACCTAATAGCTCTCAACTTTTCCTGGACCTTAGCCATTGAATCCTCCAAAGTTTTCTATCCAAAGCTCATGTCCCTCCTTCAATTCCTTGGTATGATACCCTTATCCAAATCCTAAATACTAGTAAGAATTTTATCCATACAATGCATAGATAGAGTATGAAAATTCTTTACTTTAAAAGGATCAATCTCAGCTATAATCTGAGTATACATAACATTCTAACTATCCATAATAGCCTTGATAATTTTCTTTATATTCATAGTCTCTTGGATAGAAGAACCCTTTTCTAAAGGGGTATTTTTACTGGGCCCATCTGATTCTCAATTTGGATACCCACTTCCAGATTACCCATGAGTGAGGGATAAAAATTAGGGGATTTAAAAATAGGTTTTATTTCATCGACTAACTTCTTGTGTTTCTTCTATGGGAGAAATTATTTTCCCCCACCCCCTACCGAATGTGGCCCTATAGTGGCATATTCATTTCCTTTAGCTAACAAATAAGAAAAGCCCCTAGATTTTCCTTTACACTTCACATAATCATAATATTCAAGATCAAATCATTTAGAAGGTACATATATTGAATCCTCTTCACCCAAAAAAACAATAATTCTATGGCTGGTTGGGGTCTCCTTTCTAGAGTGTATGTGTTTTCCTAAATGGAAACAAGCTTCCTCCTTAGAGGGGGAAGTCATAGGATTGGTGGAGAAATCTTAATAATGGAAATAATGTTGTGGTCCCACAACCATGCTCCCCTAATGGGATTTTCAAGCCTTAGGGGCCCCCCTTCTGCTTTCTACTTGTTTTTGCTTTTGTCTTTGGTTTTTGCCCTTAGTTGTTTTTTGTCACTTTTTAGCCCTTTTGGCCTTGTCACCCTTTCGCACTTTCAGATGTCCAAAAGAGAGAAAAGGCTGAAGGAGCAAGGAGTTCAAACATCACCCTATTTTTGACCCTTCAGCTTTAGCACCACTTTTAGACTTGTTAGAGGTCTGAAACTTCAGAGGTCGAACCCCTCACGGAGGTTGGCCTTTTGGAGGTTTGGCCTTTTCGATAGTCTGAAACCCCCAAAAAGTTGAAAGGCTAATTGCCTGGGGTGATGATGTCAGCCACCTGGGTAGCCTATAAAAGGTGGAAAGGGTTTTAAAACCCTCACGTTCACGCTCGCTCCTCCACCTCCAGCCAATTTTGCTTGTCGCTCATCACTTTTTTGCCTTCTCGGACTCTTGTCATCACTGGTCATCCTCGAGTTCATCATCTTTGTGGTTGGTGGTCTTCCAACTCCCCTCTTTTGTTTATATTTTGGGTCTTAGATTAGGGTCCTTGCTTTTGGTCTTTTCGGCCTATCTTAGTTTAAAGGTTTATGCCTTTTCAACCTTTATTGCCTCATCCTTAGATCTAGGTTGTTTGGAGTCGGCCTTTTCAACCTTGGGAATTGCCAAGGTAGTCACCTTGCATCCCCTTGATGATTTTGTGGTCAAACTTGTTGTCGAACTCATTTTCAAGTCTAATTGAGAAAACCCTAGTTTCAAACCTTCAGGGTCCAAAACTTTCAAGCAACTTGTAACACAAATTCTCCCAAGTGCTGAGGGCACCTTTCAGTGTTTCAGTCTTGTCGCACACTAAAACATTCATACCTCCGAAGCACCAAAAGTAAATCTTCCTACCCCAAAGTGGTGCATCTTTGATATTTTTCAGCCACTTCAGACTTATCACATGCCAAAGGTTTCTCTATCTCTGTATCACAAAAAGTGTTTGCACCATCAAGAGATATGCTCGGCCTTTTTGATGTTATCAGCCTTTTCAGCCTATGAAAGGATTCCTACCTCCATCTCACCAAAAGGGTTGATGGATAGTCTGCAAGGGTATTAAAACCCCACTTTTTAGCCTTTCGAAGGTCCGGTACCTCCGAAAGTCTAAAAGGCTAAAATCACCTATTGTGGCCCCTTTTGAGCTTAAAAAAATTGGTAATGTACTTGTTTTTTGAGTTTTTCCTCCCACCATGTTACTACTTCATGTCTTGTCCTCTCTAGAGATATGATAAAAAAGGTAGTAGCATCACCAGCGATGAAATATCAATTCAAAGACTATCACCCACCATCCAAAGTGACCAACCTGCATGCATGCATAATAGACAATGATATTGAGAATGTAAGCTAGAATGACTACCTAAATAAATGTGTGCAGCTAGTAGGACATTTAGAGGACTATACTTCATTAGTCCATTGCTCTCTGGTGAATGCAATAGCCCACCCAATTTCCATCCAATTGTCAGAACTAATCAATACACTGGCTAGTAACTACATCCCTGATGAGCGCATGGTGAAGAACATTGTTGGTGAAGTGGTCTTGGACTTGAGGCCCAACAACATTGAGGATGTTTCCCATCTGCCCAAGGGGGTGGACAAGTTCTTTAATTTCAACATCAACAAGGGAATGGAATTCTACAATAAGGACATATAGAGGGCTCACAACATTGTCAATAATGAGTACCTGATGCAACCATTGGCCAAGAACAGACTAGATAGAATTGATATGAGAAGAGGGTATATGAAAGAGGATATCCAGGCAGCCATAAAAATGATCAGCGAGGAGTACGGGCTGCCTAAGTTCTCTCAACTGGAGCCTTGGATGATCTTCCTGATCCAAAAGATAAAAGAAAGACAAGTGAGGTTCAATTGGGCCTCCATTTTAAGTGATAATTTGGATGAGCAATTGGTTTGGGTTAAGACAGACCCTCATTTCTACATGACCTCCTATGTCATGTACCTATTAGCCACCAGGGTAGTTTACCCTAGATTGATCAAAATTGGGGCAATAGGAGAACAGAACACATGGTCATTCACTCTATACCCTCAGCTAGTGAGGAAGGATTTCTACATGCACAATAGCCCAGACTTCAGAGTAGTCAATGATGCCTTCATTTTTGTGATCATATGCTCCATTGAGGGAGACTATGCCAAAAGCCTATCCACTAAAGCAGCAACTAAAGTAAAGGCCATTAGGGCATTCTACATACAATTCTAGACCTTCACTTACATTCAGGTGGTAGGAAGCACCCTGGTACCAAAGAAGCTACCAAGGCACCCTTCCCATAGAGTGGTCCTCCTGGAGGTCGCCAGGCAGCTATCTGATGCACACAAGCACATTAAGCATAAGAAGAAGTATTATTGGGATTTCCCCATTTCCATTGGCCCCCACTGCGTGCTGGATTTGAAGGTCTGCATGTCTTTGACTTGGGAGTGGGACGAATTCCCATTGTTAACTTACAACTTGGTAAGGCCTCACTTTGACCCCATTGGTACTTACAGTCACATAATGGGAAGGAATTATAGACCATTGGGTAAATTGTGTGGATGATTATGAGGTAAGTGTCTGTGACTATTTCCAGATGAGTCTAAAGCTGGCACAGGGTGCACTTTTGTTAAGGATTCCACAAAAGGTGGTGGATGTAGACTCTGATAGGATTTTGGACTCCATATATAATACGGACAAGGTATACACAAGGGATATCTTGAATGCAGAGATAGACCAAGATGAAAGTGATAGTATGGATTTTAGAGCCTAACATGTGATTAAGTTGACTAAATCCTGGATTGCTCATCCTTACCAAATGCAACCACTTCTAATGGAACAACTCCCAGAGAAGCCCTCTTGAGAGAAGAGGAAGGGAGAAAAGGTGTTGAAGCCACATTTCAAAGATGCTGCTCCTCTAAAGATAGAAATTATATATCAGCATGAGCACCCCACCACATATGGTCTGGTCATGCATTCCAAAAAGGTAAATACCAAGATGATCAAAAGTATTACACCATCGAAAGCACCGTCATCCAATGATCTTGATTCACCAAACTCGACGAAGAGAACAAAATTAAAGATCATAGGAACCAAGTTAGCTGGGATCACCAAGGGGAACGTTTACAAAAGGAAGAAAGGCTTGACACCCACACAAATGGATACCCCTATGGAAGATGATGAAGATGAGTTGGATGAAGTTCCACTTAGTAGGAGAAATCAGTCTACAGGATTCTTGAAGAAAAGGAGGATGATGGACAATGATCCTAAAGATGTTGAAGGGGCTACATAGGGAGAATTAGTGAATCTGGATGCCCTTGGTGATGATGAATTTGACATCATAGATTTTGTAGGGTTGAAAGGTTTCAAAGAGTCTAAGCAACAAGCTCCAATGTAGTTTACAAGTCTTTTTAGTAGCATGGGAGATGACTTACAACAAAGGCCACAAAGACAAGATGAGGTAGAGATGGCCAAGGCCCAAAAGGAAACTACAGAGCCAAAAAAGGACACTTCTATTCAGGTCACCTCAGAAGAAGATGTAGTTATATAGGTCCCACTAGTTTCATCTTTTCCACCTCTACCTCCACCTCAAAAGTTTTTTACTCCACCTTCAGTTCCATTTCAAATGCCTCCTACCACTCCACTTTCCATCCCAGTACAAACCACTCCATTTCCTTAGCAACCCACTTCATCCCATGTTTCCCTTCCAACTCCAACTCCACCAGCCCATTCAACCACTCCCCTTGTGTCTCCTATGCCCCCCTCACTTAACATTCCTCCACAAGTCCCCATGCCTTCACCACAGGTTCACGATGAGTCATTTCCACAGAGCTCACTATAGCTAGAGAAAGAAGCAGAGGACACTGGTGAGGAGAAGATGGAAGAAGCTTGTACAGAATTATGAGAGCTAGATAATAGAGGGGAAGTACAAGTAGAAGAAGAGCCACATACTAAAGAAGAGAAACAACAAACAACTGATGAGAAGCAAATGGATGATGATGATGAGGAGAACACACAGGAGGAAGGTGAACAAAATATGAGAGATGAATAGGAAAATGAGAAGGAATAAGAGAGTCAAGAGGAAATAAGGGCAGAACACTTAGAAACCTCTTCCACATTAGCTACTCCCTATGAGTCATTGAATGCATTCTCAAAACCCACATGGTTCACCAAAGAGTTACAGCCAAGGGTCAGAGTATACATGGATGATGAGGGTGATGTGACCACGCTAGGGCATGCTTTCCATCAAATGGCACTGGTTCCCCAAGAAAATAGAATGTCTTATGTAACAAAAGACCAAATGGGTAGGTGGAAATCACAGGTGGTTGTTCCTACAATGGATGTTAGTGTAAATGATATCACTTTGGATGACTATATGTTGGAGCAGGTAGACTTGGGAGAGCCAACTAGGGAAGGTAGCCAAACCTTGGCTACTTTGGGCTTGAAGCACGCTCTAGGCTTCATGGATAAGGATGAAGAAAGGATAAAAGCTTTGGTAGAGAAAAATGAAGCTATGTAGAAATTCATTTTGAAGACAGCGGGTCCAATTGACCCAGATAACCCTGAGGCCTCATTACAAGAAATTTTGGAGAAGAAGGGGTAAATAAATATAGAAATTCCATATTCTTTTGTACAGGTGTGTGCTAATTGCAAGCTAGATTTTGAGTGGTTCACTAGTCTATCTCTCAGAAGGATTCTAAGGCCCTTTCAAAACATTTTGGTAGGAATAACCTCCTTGGTGGAAACAATGAGTGAGGAGAATGGTGTAGAATAGACCATCCTTAACTGGCAAAAAGTGTTGGATGAGATAATGATGATAAGGAAGCAACACTTCCAAGTTTTGATGAAGATATATGAAGGGTTAGAGTTGGAAAATTTTGAAGAGTGGATCCAAGAGATAGTTGTGGCATTGGCCATATTTGAAAAGGTCCTCAAGCGGTTAAACAAGAGAAGAGACAGTAGCATGCTTTTTGCAAAGGGGTTGCAGGAGTTTTTTGAGGTTCTTGACTTGGATATGTTTGATGAAGATGATGATAAGACTATGTATTCAGTAAATGACATCATCAATTAGTACATATGCATATTCTAAGGGATGAGGACTAAAGATGACCTCCAACAGATGTTTTACCAAAAGGAGGAAATTTAGAAAATGTTGTCTCAAGAAGAAGAAATAAAAGCTTTTGCAAACAAATTGATTGACTTTAGAGATAGGAAGAAAGAGATCCTTAAAGAGATCAAGATTCTAGACTTTGATGAAGTTCTAGAGATAGTGGATAGATACAAGAAAGCATATCTAGAAGTGCCTCCTAGATAGTAAGCATCCAATCTAAGATCTATCAAGTTTTGTGTATAGGGAATCTAGTTTTGACACTTAACCATTTTTATAGTTCCTAATTTTTGGCATTTCAGCCATGAGGAGTTTTTGGCCACCTACAAGTCCGACAAGTCTGACAAGTCCAAAATTCTAGGAGGAAGGACTTAGCACTTGGTCATTTTTGGAGCTTGAGTTTTTCGCACCAACTATTGGGATTTGGGCATTTTTTGGCATGTTCAAAAGTTGACTCCAGTTATCTCATAGATCATTTTCTAGTCATCTGGGCTTCCTTCTTTGGGTCGTTTGTGCATGATTTTGGGATCTCTTTCAATTAGGTCTATGTGAAGAAGCCGGAATGAAAGAGCAATGGCACAAACATGAAGATTATCAAGTGGATGCGCAAGTTCCAGCTCCATGTTTGAGATGTCTAATGCATCTTTTATTCAAATATTTGTAATGCACGAGGTTTAATTCCATGCTAGGATAGTTTAGTTAAGCTTTAGAAGTACTTTCTTTAATGCAAGCTTTAGTTTAGATTTACTTCCAAGTTTTAGTTTTAGCTAAGCCCTAGCTGTGAAAATAAGAGAATGGCTCTATAAATTGTAATAAAATGATGTAATGAGGGTCGACTTGATCATTAATGCAATAGATACAATTGGCGATTCATTCAAGGTGTGATTTTTTTTCTATCTATGAGAAATTTGTGAATGTGTGAATTTCTCATTCTTTATTTCTATGAGCCACTCGGTTGTTTAATGATTTTAAGTCTATGATCTTTTAGTTTGGTGTTTACTGGTATTGCATTGCTATGTTGTGATGAGTTTCTAAGGAGATTATGCTTTGTGAATAGTGGTAATATGGAATCACCTCTATTGAGTGTAATGTATGGGAGAAATATGAGATCTACTCCTGAATCCAAATTCCCAAAGGAGAGATCCAATTCGATCAACCTAAAGGTTAATACACAATCGAATCAATCTATGGAGAATATGAAAGAGAGAGATAAACCTTATATTTCCCTATGGAGAATAGTGATTGAAATCTGAATAATTGAAATACAAACCTCAAATTAGGGAAAATCTAGAAAATGCCACTTTCTGATGTCTGTGTGTACTTTCAAGAAATTCTGCAACCTATTTTGAACTAGAAATACCGAGATGAAGAAAACCCAAAAATCTTTTATCTTTCTGACAACAGGTAGTCTCTGACCCTCATAAAAGGTCAAAGGCTAGATTCTTTATTTGAAGGTTGATTCTGACTTTGTTCGCAGATCTCAGAAGTTCGCTGAAAAGTGTATCCAAATCTACTCTTAGATCTAAAATTCCGCACCTGCACCTACAAAAAAAAGAGGGGTTTTCTTGTTTTTTTGAGGGGTTTTCCATGGTCAAACCCCGATTTGGAATCAACCTTAATATTGAAATTGAAATGGAGAATGCTAGCAAGTAGTAGAAGTAAATCTAACAATGAAGCTATGCAATTCGATAGATATGCAATTGTATTTCGAATGTAAACAAGTATATTGATATGAAACCTTGAACACAACAATGGTAAATGTAAATCAAAACCATGAAAGTAAATACCAAACCTCCATGCTTGTATGCTTGGAATCCACCTTGATAGAAGAATGAATGAATCTAGAAGATGAACAAAGGATTTTGAAGGAAGATCACACCACCATAATGGCTAGATCTAGGGTTTCAATGACGAATCTTGAATACTTGAACCAAATCCCTTCAATGGCTTGAATGCTTAAATCCTTGATCTTCAATGGAGAACTTGAATGGAGAAGAGGACTTAAATGCTTCCTTGAAAATTCTTGATGAAAATTCTTTCTTGACATTTGCCTTAAATGAAATATGTTCTCACAAAACTTGATGATGAAAATGAGAGAGGAAGGCCTCCTTTAATAGTGAACTAGGGCACAAACCTCTAGAGAAGGCTGACATTAGAGAATTAAATCCTAATTAACCTTAACCACTAGAAATGGACCCATATTAAATGTAATTTAAGGATTTACCATTCTGAAACCTGAAATGGCTGACCTGGAGGCAGGAAAACAAATATCTCTAAAACTCGACACTTGGAAATCATGGGAATTTGAAATCTGGACTGGGGGTTAGGGACGAGGTCAACTCTACCCTAGGTTAGGGTCAAGGTCAACCCTAACCTAGGTCAAGGTCAAGGTTGACTTTGACCTTAAGGTCAAAAACCTCAAAACCCCAGCCTAGAATGCCAGGAAATGCATAAATATACTGAAATCAAGAACAGATAGAAGTAGAATGAGGAGAACAAGTCAGATCTTACCAAAGATCTGATTCATAGTGCTTGACATGACCCAGACCACTCACTCGGAGGACTAAACACTCTTAACATGGAAGTGCTTCCATTTTAAGATGATACATTAAGCCCCCACTTTAACAAGAGTATGGATTTGATGCAAACTCTTGGTAAAGGAGAAGGAAGAAGAGATCTCAATGGATTCAAAATGAGATAGAATGAAACTTAGCTAGGGAAACAAGCCCCCATGCTAAGGATTCTAACTCAACACACACGCATGAGGGTGCAAGAACAAAAAGACACAAAAGAGAGGGTTAGTACTAAAACAAACCCAAATCAACTAGCATAAGAAACCTTACTAAGAAAAACTTCTCATACTAATATCATATTTGGAAAGCTATCATAAAAGCATAAATGTTTACATAAGAAAGACAAGAGCAACACTATAAATAACATAGCTTCATGATCCAGTCCTACTAGCATGAAAGCAAAAAGAGAGAAAGGGAAAAGAGTGTTTACCTCACCTAGTAAGATGTCCACCTTACCATGAATCACCCTAAAGGGAGAGCCCAATAGGTTCACCCATAAATTGTGCTTGTAATTGTAATGCATCTTCTGATAGCTTTTGGAATACCCATAGATCCACCTTCTTTTATCACTATGGATATGAAATGCATGTCTCCTCAGGATTTATCAACTTATGTGTGTTACCTTCAGAAGATTTAGCATATGAATGTGTGTCCCTTCAGGATTTAGCAACTTATGTGTGTTACCTTCTAAGGATTTAGCATACTTGAAATTGGAAATGTGTGTCTCTTTAGGATTTAGCAACTTATGTGTGTCACCTTCCAAGATTTACCATGTTGAAATTTTTTGAAAAATGCATGTCTCCTTAGGATTTAGTAGCTTATGTGCGTTACCTTCAAAAGATTTAGCATATAAATGCATGTCTTTTCATGATTTAGCAACTTGTGTGTTACCTTTCAAGATTTAGCATATAAAAATAAAAACTATAGTACAAGGGAGAACCTATATATTCCCCCCTCCTTAATATGGAAAAAACATACTATTTTGACATGTTAAGGAAACAAAAGAACAAGGATAAAGCCTTCTTCAACACCAAGACAATATCCACAATCAACACCCAGTTGAAGCCAAGAAGGTCACGACTCCTATGAGGTCATGGAAGGGATGAATGCAAAGAGATATCATGCAAGAAGTAAAAAGAATGTAACCCTTATGAGGGATAGCACACTGTTCAGTTTCGAAGGTGAGAGATATATCAACCATAGAAACCCAATGTCAAACAACAAAAGAGGTTGTTATCAAGGACATATATCCTCAATGCAAACCAAAATTTTTATCTATGATTGGATATCACATAATAGATAGATACTACTTAACCAAGGAAAGAGGTGAATCCCAGAAAGACATAAAAGAAGGAGATAGAATCTTTGCTCTGCAAGTGTAGGAACAAAGATGGAAGAGGATACCTACTTCACAATGCAAGGAGATATCTTGTTTACAACAATGTACACCATATCCTTAGTGAGGGATATTGGCCCCTACATCCAAGAATATAGATAATTGTGAAAAGGATATGTCACTCATGGAAAAAGGATCCTCAAAGAAAGAGATCTTATCAACAAGACCCCCACCAAAGAGGAGTGCTTTGAATAAAATATAATATTTCAAAAGGTAGGAATAAAGATTCAATCATCAAGCCCCCTGCAATCAAGAGGAAGATGAATCTTTGAAATGAGGGAAACAACTCTAACACCAAAGCAAGGGTGAGAGTTTATAAAGAACATAATTTGCAAAATAGAGAAGTGACGACTTAGGACAACAACTTCCCATATAAAAATGTTATCCATAATCAGAACATCTATCAATATATTGAAATAAGAATGCAATATAAACAAAATACCACTAAGCTAAGGAAAGAAACTCCCTAGACAAAGAGAAGAAAGAGGTACCTTGCCCCCCAGAGATAAAGACAAGGAATATCTTTGTAAAACAAATGTCTTAGAAAAGATATCTTGGAGAGGATCTATGGATAATTATAAACATAATGCAAAACCATAGAAAAATAGGAGAGAAAGAATACCAATTAAGCCCCAATAAAAAGACCTAATGGATCCTAGGAGACTAGATGAAGATACACCTCTTGCCCCCTAGTCATGAGACAAGAGGGGAAGAACATCTACATTATATCTAAAGGAGGGGAATCACCTATATCAAAGTTATGAAGGAATTGTAAAACTGCACAAGAGTGAGATATAATTCCTAAAGTAGCTCTTTCTCTAACATATAACTTGAAATGTTTACAATCAGCAAGTAAATGTGTGTTGCTATAATGAAAAGGACATTTGTATTTGTATAAAGTATCTATCGACATAGGTCTAAAGATTTCTTTCTTGGAATTTATTAGATCAACATATACCTTCTTAGCCACTTCTTGATGAGTATTAGGGTTATCTATGATAGGTGTGGGGAGAAGAATGTGGAGAGGAGGACGATGATCAACACCACCTACCTTGACTTGAGATTTTGAACAACCCACACCATACATATCTAGTTTAGGGGGTATATGAATTGGAAACCTAATACCATGCTCATTAACTCCTAGCCTTAAACCCTTATAACCTTGTTTAGTCACCATATTATATCTGGTAGTGTACATATTATGTAAAGCATCTACAAGAGGTGATTGTTTATCGTGTTCATCCGTAAAGGTTGTATAAGGTGGGATAATAGGTTTTGAAGAAGTTTGTTTACCCTTTCCTTTAATATCATCATGAATCAGAGGAGAAGATAAATCAAAGAAATCTTGCACATTTGCATCTTGAACTATGGCTTGAATCTCATCATAAGTACAGGAAGAGTGAGGATGAACAGATGGACAATTAGGTATTAGATTAGGATTAGGATTTATAGGATTAGGATTAGGATTAGTAGGATTAAGATTAGGATTGATAGGATTAGGAAGATTAGGAGATGGTGTATCATCTACCAAATTCTTCACATAATCTAGAAGATTAATAAGGCTACCACATAAATCTTTAATGAAAATTTTAAATGTAGGCAAACTAGTGTCGATCAACTTCACAAAAGAAAAGGCAAGAGAAAAGTGAAGGGTCATAAACATAATGAAGTGAATGATACTCTCATAAACATCATAGGTATTATAAAGAGATGCTAAAAGAAGGTTAATAAAGAACATGACCACACACCAAATCATCTTAACAATCTCCATAGTAAAATGTAATGTAAGAAATGTTTTTTGATTTTATTGAATATATAGATTTTTTTGTATTTTTGAAATTAAAATGCAAGAGCATAAATTAGATCTAATCTAAATGCAAGAAAGGATCTATAATCTAACACAATAGGGCATCTAATTCCACAAAATAAAGGAGAGTAAGTATGTTGGGTTCACCAAAATTAATAGTGGTGGTGAACACATAAGGTAAGACAAAAGGAAATCTAACACCAAAAAAGAAAGAGAGTAAGCTAGTCGGGTTCACCAAAATGAATAGTGGTGGTGAACACACAAGGTGAGACAAAGGGAAATCTAAAACCAAAAAAGAAAGAGAGTAAGCTAGTCAAGCTCACCAAAATGAATAGTGGTGATGAACACACAAGGTAAGACAAAGGGAAATCTAACACCAAAAAAGAAAGAGAGTAAGCTAGTCGGGTTCACCAAAATGAATAGTGGTAATATGGAATCACCTCTATTGAGTGTAATGTATGGGGGAAATATGAGATCTACTCCTAAATCCAAATTCCCAAAGGAGAGATCCAATTTGATCAACCTAAAGGTTAATACACAATCGAATCAATCTATGGAGAATATGAAAGAGAGAAAAACCCTATATTTCCCTATGGAGAATAGTGCTTAAAATCTGAAATAATTGAAATACAAACCTCAAATTAGGAAAAATCTAGAAATTGCCAATTTCTGATGTCTGTGTGTACTTTTAGGCAATTTTGCAACCTGTTTCAGACTGGAAATGCCGAGATGAAGAAAACCTAGAAATATTTTATCTTTCTGATGGCAGGTAGTCTTTGACCCTCATAAAAGGTCAAAGGCTAGATTCTTTATTTGAAGGTTGATTCTGACTTTGTTCACAGATCTTGGAAGTTCGTCGAAAAGGGTATCCAAATCTACTCTCAGATCCAAAATTCCACACCTATACTTGCAAGAAAAAGAGGGTTTTTGTTTTTTGTTTGAGGGGTTTGCCTTGGTCAAACCCCGGTTTGGAATCAACCTTAATATTGAAATTGAAATGGAGAATGCTAGCAAGTAGTAGAAGTAGATCTAATAATGAAGCTATGCAATTCAATAGATATGCAATTGTATTTTGAATGTAAACAAGTATATTGATATGAAACCTTGAACACAACAATGGTAAATGTAAATCAAAACCATGAAAGTAAATACAAAACCTCCATGCTTGTATGCTTGGAATCCACCTTGATAGAAGAATGAATGAATCTAAAAAGATGAACAAAGGATCTTGAAGGAAGATCACACCACCATAATGGCTAGATCTAGGGTTTGAATGATGAATCTTGAATACTTGAACCAAATCTCTTCAATGGATTGAATGCTTGAATCCTTGATCTTCAATGGATAACTTGAATGGAGAAGAGGACTTGAATGCTTCCTTGAAAATTCTTGATGAAAATTCTTGCTTGACCTTTTCTTGAAATGAAATATGTTCTCACAAAACTTGATGATGAAAATGAGAGAGGAAGGCCTCCTTTTATAGTGAACTAGGGAAAAAACCTCTAGAGAAGGCCAACATTGGAGAATTAAATCCCAATTAACCTTAACCCCTAGAAATGGATCCATATTAAATGTAACTTAAGGATTTACCATTCTAAAACCTAAAATGGCTGACCTGGAGGTGGGAAAACAAATATCTCTGAAATCGAACACCCAAAAATCATGGGAATTTGAAATTTGGACTGGGGGTCAGGGATGAGGTTGACCCTAACCTATGTCAAGGTTGAGGTTGACTTTGACCCTCAAGGTCAACTTTGACCTTGAGGTCAAAAACCTCAAAACCTTAGCCTAGAATGCCACAAAATGTAGAAATATACTGAAATCAAGGACAGATAGAAGCAGAATGAGGAGAACAAGTCAGATCTAAGCAAAGAGTTGATTCAAGGTGCTTGAAATGACCCAGAACACTCACTCAAAGGGCTTAATGCTCTTAACATGGAAGTTCTCCCATTTTTAGATGATACACTTTGGTGCTTAAAGATTAACATGTCTCACGTGTACACACATTTGGGGTGGCTTCATGATCTGATGAGTTTTGGCTTATCTTACATCTGCATTTCTTTAATTATATTGATGATTGCATTCATTCAGCTAAAGATTGTGACATGATTTGATCTCTATTTATTGGGTTTCTTCATCTTCTTGGTTATTTAATTCGCACGGTGGTGTGATGCTAGCATATGTGCATTAGATTTCTATTCAGAAAATTCATTCATATTTCTTGTTACCCTCTATCTTCTAACCCTCCTTGCAAGTTACTTTCAGTAGATTAATTGAATTAGCATTACTTTCATTTCTAAAATCTGAAAATCGAA
Source organism: Chamaecyparis obtusa (assembly GCA_027943335.1). Lineage (NCBI taxonomy): Eukaryota > Viridiplantae > Streptophyta > Pinopsida > Cupressales > Cupressaceae > Chamaecyparis > Chamaecyparis obtusa. The sequence goes on along the minus strand of BSBK01007328.1, from coordinate 52,012 downwards.
CCAAAAAAGAGATATTGTGGAATTCTAAAGTTTTTTTTGTAGTTTCCTCGAGAGAAGAACCAGAAAAGGCCTCCTTGTTAACAAATCCATATTTGTCTTATATTGAGCTATCCTAGCTGTTGAGACCCAACCATAAGGAACCTTGAGATTGATTCCATCAGTCTTTGAAGAGAGGGATTTGCTCATGCAAATTCCTAGTCATTGTCTTCGTGTAAAAATGACACTCAAAAGAAGTAGCGCTAGAAGGAGGGCCCTCAAAAGGGACACCCTGGTATATTGGATCATTCTCTCCTGATAGATTTCAGCAAGTCCTCAGAGCTTCACCCAACAATTGGAGTTCCTCAAACTTACAGAGTTTCATAGACCTCGCAGCAACAAAATAAAGCACAGAGAAGGTACTTCAAACTCTCTGAATACCCCTTCATTTCCAATCATTGATGCCCCGCCTACTGCTCCTCCACCACTAGCTCTAATGGCATTTTTTGAAAATGCTCAAAGTTCACCATTGAACTTACAAGGATAGCTCCATCAGCTACCCAAAAATCCTAAGAAATTATGCCCATGTTTCATTTATGGAGAATCTAGGATAGTGGAAGAACATGTCTGTGCATTCAAAGAATTATGCAATCGGAAAGAAATTTCTCATCAAGATGTTGTGTGTCACCTTTTCCCTTACACCCTGGGGGAGTTTTCTTATATTTGGTATCTAAATCTACCATGGGGATCCATTACTACCTGGGGAGAATTTGAAATAAATTTCCTTAACCAATTCAAGGTGTATGTGGATCTGACAACTCTTCATCACTAGTTCATCTAAGTGAGAAAGGACCTCAATGAATTAGTTTGTATGTTCAATCATCATTTTCGCAAGATGTACCAAAATCTCGAGGCTCCATATACCTTTCTTTTTGGTGCTTCCATACAAGTATACTTGCACACCCTAGACCCCCTAACGGCTATATTTTTGAAGAGGCTACCTCTGGGAGAAATTGACACTTTGGAGAAAGTGTGTAATGAAGCTATCTTGTTTACCCAATAGATGGACCCACAGGCGGGTGGGAATTATGGTATCCTGCCAACATTGGGGAACACCATTGCAAATGGTCCATTCACAACAATTAGTCAAATTCTAGTACAACAAGCCCCAAGGATCAACCCAGTGTCAACTCCATATGCTGCTACCCCACCATTAGCCATCGCATACCCAGGATATGATACACATAGGGCTCCCTTGTGCAAACAAAAGGCCACTATCCCAAATGAGCTAGATCATGCTCTAGTCAATGAGTTAGATGCCATGAAGAAGACATTATCTCAGTTAACTAGAGAGATTACCCAAATGAAACTCAACCCAACTCTGAATCAAGGAAACTACCAATGCCTAGCTAGTGCCCTGAATACTTATTCTCAGAATCAGAACCAAAATTATGGAAACCACAACAACAATAGTAATAACAATGGTGGGGGTTATGAGAATGGCTCTCAAGATAAGTTGTTTGGGCAATAGAGGACAAATAGGACATGGAACACACATCCAAATAATGGTAGTATTCCTGTGGACAATGCCAATTACTTCAGTTCATCAGAAGTCAACTATAACCAGGGTCCTAGCATGCATCAATTAGATTATGAATACATGGGGGAATTTGATAGTAAACAAGCTCAAGATCTTGATAGTTCCCAAGGCCACTTCAGTGCCATGGTTTTTGATTTGCATGATCCAAGTTTAGGGGGAACCCCAGTTGACAATGTTGTAGAGGAAGAATTCATCTTCCCATTGAATCAAGAAAGTCAGTCCGAGTATTCCGAGGTGCATGCTTTCCAAAACAATAACAAGAATACCCATAAACTAAGAAGTAGAAGGGAGCCTCTAACAGACAGCATTTCACTAGGGATGCATCCCACTCCACCTACCCCAAAGGCCAACAACAATCCTATGCCCCTGAGGGGGCCCAGTCCCACTATTATTTAAACAACACAACATCAACCTACTATGTTAAAAAACCCAATCTGAGCCAATGAAATATACAGTGCAGTAGAGGAACTGAAGAAAGTTAGAACAAATATGTTGATGTATGATATGTTGTAGAGTTGTCCCACTCAAAGAGAAGCCCTAACATAGTAATGTTAGGTACATTACTATGTTTCCATTTTAACCATATTCATTTTCCACAAATGTAGAGGATAAAATTTTGCAATCAAGCTTGCAAAAATTGAATTGAAATATATTGTGCATAACCCCATCCATATTTTATCCTTTACATATGCTCTGCTCACCTGTTGCACACATGCACTTTTCAATACACATATATTGTTCAAGATATTTCTTTTCCCTTTTTGGATTAGTAACTAATCCTTAAAGCACTGATTTATATTTTAGGATCTCTTGATCCCTCCAGTTTCAAATACACATGTATTGTGATCCCTTAAGGTCAGAAGTGTCCTTAAGACTGGATCTCTTTTGTCTTTATTTTTGGTTTTATTCTTATGGAATAGAATATTCCTAAGGATAAATCCTTGATGGGTTGACTAGTGAGTAGCCACATTCACTAGGCGGTTCAATTCCATCTTTCCAGTTCCACCATTTTCCTGTGTGGTTCACAATGGGACATAAGTTCTCATTGGGTGAGGTAGCCACACCTTCTTTCTCTCTCTAGAGATGTCTCTCTTATTATGATCTAGGATTCGATGAAGACTTGAGTCCCTAGGGACTTAAGGTTCTCTTTGTCCTTTGGATTATGATAAGATTATCATTTTATTTTGATCTCCTTTACCAAGAGTTTTCATCGAGTCTATACTCTTACTAAAGTGGGGGCTTAATGTATCATCTTAAAATGGAAGCAGTTCCATGATAAGAGTGTTTAGCCCTCTGAGTAAGTAGTTTGGGGTCATGTTAAGCACCTTGATTAGGTATTTGCATGTATTTGGCTTTTCTCCCCACTTTCCACTTCTTCCCTACACTTGATTTCTTCATTCTAGGTGAAATTAGGGTTAGAATTCTAAGGATTCTCCTAAATTTCCCTCTTCCATGGCTATATTTTCTAGGTAGGATTTAAAAATGGATCCTCCTAGCCGTTATCTCAGTAATCATAGGATTTTATGTCTATCCTTAACATTCTGTCCTATTCTAGCATCAATTCTAGGTTTCTGGGCATCCCTGGGACCTCTTGACTTGGTTCTGAGTCAACTTGGGACCAAGGTCAATGTCTAAGGTCGACCCTGACTATGTCAAGTTCAAGCTTAACCCTAAATAGGTCAGGGTCAACCTTGACATTGACCCCATTCTCCAAATTTTCAAGATCCTTAATTTTCGGGCTTCAAGCTTTCAAGAAATTTATTTTCCCACTTTCGGGTTCACCATTTCAAGTTTTGGGATGGTAAATCCTTTAATTGCATTTAATCTAGGTATATTTTCTAAAGGTGAGGACCTAATTTGGATTTAATTCTCCAAGGTGGCCCATCTAGAAGTGTGTGCCCTAGATCACTATAAAAGGAGGCCTTCCTCTCTCATTTTCATCATCAAGTTTTGCAATCAAGCATCTAGAGCTCTCAAGTGCAAGCAAGTCTTCAAGCATTCATCCATCAAGGAGATCCATTGTTAGCTATTGAAGGATTCAATCTCTTTGGAGCCCTCTTGAAGATCCATCCTTCTCCATTCATTCAAGCCTTCTCATATACAAAGATCAAGTCAAGATTGGTGTTGAAGATCAAATACCATTGATTGGAGACATCTTACATTCATTGAGGCATTCCTACTTATGGATTTGAGGATTTGAATCCTCTATAAGGACTTCAAAATAAGCAAGGTGATTTGTTTAAATTACTTTGTTTATGCACAATATAGTTCAATTCAATTTCAAGGTTGATTCCTAAACTAGGGTTTCACCAAGGCAAACCCCCCATACAACAAAAACCCCCATTTTCTTGTAGGTATAGGTGTGGAGTTTTGGATTTGAGAGAAAATTTGGATACCCTTTTCGGTGAACTTCTGGGATCTACAAACAAAATTCGAATCAGACTTCAAATAAAGAATGTGGTATTTGACCTTTTATGAGGGTTAAACCCGAGCTGAGCCATCTTGAGGAAAGATTTCTGGGTTTTCTCTGTCTCAGCATTCCTAGTCCAGGATAGGTTTTAGATTTTTCTGAAAGTGTACACAAACAACAGAATTCAATATTTTCTAGATTTGCCCTAATTTAAGGTTAGTATTTGCATTTCAATTATTTCAAATTTCAAGCGTAATTTCCTTTATAGGGAAATATTGGATTTACTCTCTTTCTTTTCCACATTCTCCATAAATTGATTCAATTGTGTATTAACCTCTTGGTTGATCAAATTGGATCTCTTCATTGGTAATTTGGGTTTGAGAATAGATCTCATATTTCCCTCTACATTTGAATGATGGTGAATCCATTTTACCATTATTCATTTTGGTGAACCTGACATACTTACTCTCTTTTTTTTTGTGGAATTCGATGTTGTATTGTGCTTTCCTTTTATCTTGTTAGTATTAGATTTGTCCTTTGTGCTTGATCTTGCATGCTAATTAGATTTCATATTGATGCTTTATGTGTTCTTAGTTTAGTTCATTTGCATTATATTGGTTTATGAGCTTTACTACCACTAGTCGTACTTATAACATTCTGGTTAGAAGAAGTCATAGACTCATGGGTGCCTTTGAGCTTGAATCTTCTCCTTTCCTTAGGATCCCCGATGATAACTTGATTCTTCATGATTCCAATCCTATTATGGAACAAAACTCTTCTCACTCATCTCATGATGAGGATGATTCTTTAAGAGTTCCTCCTGAACAAATCCAAAAACTTTCCACTAAACTTGATAAAATGGGTAATTGACTTCTTCAAGAAAACCATAGTCAAGATTCCATTCAAGCTATAGAGGCTCTTAAGAAAGTTCTCCATGATAGTGATCAAGGTGTTAACCTCTTGCATGGTATTACTCATCTTGTGCATTCCAATGTAAAACCTTTAGCTTAAGAGGCTCAAGCTTTAGGTTTTACTACTCCTATCACTAGTGTTGAACTTCCTTCTAATCCTTTACCTAGTATTCCTATCTATACTCCCTCTTTGGTGACTGTGATGGTTCCCTCTATTCCTATGAGTGTTCCTCCTGTGTCCCTTCCTACTTCACAACATTCATATCATAATGTTCCTTTCACTTATTCCACTCCACTTCCAACTGTAGTTCCTTGTGTTCCTCTAGTTGTATCTTCTATTCCTGCAGCTTCTTACACTTTACCTAGTGTGTCTAATGTTGCTACTTGTATTTCCTCTAATGATTCAATAATCATCAGTTTGGCTCAAACCATATCCTCCCTACAACAACAACTTGCTTCCTTAACTCAAAACAAGTTTAGTATTCCTACATGTGACATGGGAAGTCCTTTGTCTCAGGATATTATTCGTACTCCTGTTCCTCAGCAAGGTGAGATGCCTCATCTTGAGAATTATAATGGAAAAGGAGATCCTGTTCATCATGTTAAAATATTCCAAATCCTTTGTAGTGATTATGCTCATGACCATAGGATTTTAGCCAAACTGTTTGCTAGAACCTTTCGTGACAAGGCCTTACAATGGTATTGTTCCTTGCCTCCTTATTCAATTGATTCCTTTCCACAACTTGCTAATGCCTTTATTCAACAATTTCAAAATAATATTGGCCCGCAAGTGTCTTTGACTAATTTAATACATTGTAAACAAAGTGCTAAAGAAAAATTGATTGAATTTATTAGTAGATTTAAGCATTTGCATGCTTAGATTTCCTATCCTGTTCCTGATATGGATATTCAATGTATGTTTATTTCAAATTTGCAAAAGGATATTAGAGATAAGATTCTTCTTACTGAATTTACCTCTTTTCAATAACTTTGTGTAGTGCTTCATCATTATGAATTACAAGTGAGTCAATTTCCGAGCAACACTCCAATGGCTCCTCTTCCAGTTGATAAGAGTGATGCTGCTCCTAATCCAAACAAGTTTCAAAAATTCAAAAACTATGTCAAGATAAACAAACAAGAAAATGCAGTTGCTGATCAGGTTTCTATTGCATCTCATAATGCCACTTCTGCATCCACTACTTTTTTATTAAATTGTACATTTACTCCTCTTCCTGAAATGTTACATGCTATTATGAATAGGTTGTTAGCTGCTAATATGATTACTTTACCTCCTATTTGACCTCTTTTATCTACTATGATTGCATCTAAATATTTTGATCAAAATGCTTTTTGTCAATATCATCATCAGAATGGTCATGATACTGAGCGATGTTATTCTTTAAAACATAAGGTTCAAGATCGCATTGATTCTAAGGTTTAATCTATTGACAATCTGGATAGTAGTGGGAATTCATCTATCTCTCCTCCTAATCAAAACCTTCAAATCTATACAAATCCTTTACCTACGCATGATACTAATACTATTGCTCAACCATCTACTATGGAAATTATGTATGATTCAAAGATGGATGATCTTAATCATGTTGTTAATCAAGTGGAGCATGTTGATTAGTCTATATCTCCACCTCAACCTTCACCTCAAGTTCAATCTCAACCTCAAGTTAAACCTAAACCTAAAGTGAAACCTCAACCTAAATCTCGACAACAATTCAAAAATAAAAAGACCTCGGGAAATTTTTATTACCTTTGATGACTCTAAGATTATTAAAGCTCCTGATGGTCCCCTTTACATTGCTGCTAGGATTGCTCAGATACCTACTGGTGGTTGTCTTATTGATTCTACCTCCTTAGTCAATGTTATCACTAAAGAAAATATTTTTATGAAAAGTTTACAACATGACTTCTATGATACATTGGATGTGTGGATTAAAAATTGTAATGGTTTTCGGTATCCCTCATTTGGTTCTATTACTTTAAAGGTTGAACTTTTTGGAAAAATTGTGAACACTACCTTCGTTGTGGTTCCTACTTTTGATCAATTTCAAGTTAAGCTAGGTTTGCCTTGGTTGACTGCCATGCATGCTATTGCTTCACCTTTCCATAAGTTTCTTAAGTTCATTCATGATGGTGAAGTGAAGATGATTAATCATAGTAATGTGCCAGCACTTTCTTGGTTAAAATTTTGAATTCTTGATTGCAAAATCTGCATCTTGCAAAAGGCGTGTCACTCGTAGTTCCTCTCTTCTTGATCTAAAAATGGTAAGAATGAGTAATTTTTTCATTTTATTGGTAAAATTAGGGTTTTCTTAGGGTAAATTCAAAATGTATTCCTTATGCATTTAGACAAACATCCACTCTTTTCATCATAACTTAAGTTTGGTAACTTTGTTTTAAATGTCGTTAGTGGCGTTGGAATCATGATTCAGATACCTAACTCCTTGAACTAGTTTACAAAGGTTAGGAACCCTTCTAATTGGTTTAGGAAAGGACTTTTCAACACTCTACATATCCCGTATATAAAGTTTTTCTTATCACCCTGTTTCACCCTTCCAACGTAGAAAGCCGAAATAAGGGGGGGCATAAGGGCCTCTATACACTTCTCAAATTATCATATAGTAAGATTTAGGTGATTTATAGATTTTCATTAACCTTGTGTGTTGCAGGTTCTAACAGTTTTCTACCGGATCTTTACATCAAGGACTTGGCTATATCCTTTTTATTTACTATGATGTTTTCTTACTTTAGCTTGCATATTCATGTAGTGTCATAACTAAGATAAAGTGGGGGCTAAATGTATCATCTTAAAATGGAAGCACTTCCATCTTGATAGTTTTAGCACCCTCTTTTAATACATTTATCATGATAGACATGCATTTAGCACTCATCTTCTTCATTCTAGGTGAAATTAGGGTTAGAATCCTAAGGATTTTCCTAAATTTCCCTCTTCCATGGCTCTATTTTCTAGGTAGGATTTATAAATGGATCCTCCTAGCCTTCATCTCAATAATCATATGATTTTATGTCTATCCCTAACATTCTATCCTATTCTGGCTTCAATTCTAGGTTTCTGGGCATCCCTGGGACCTCTTGACTTGGTTCTGAGTCAATCTGGGACTAGGGTCAATGTCCAAGGTCGACCCTGACTAGGTCAAGGTCAAGCTTGACCCTGACTAGGTTAGGGTCAATCTTGACATTGACCCCTTTCTCTAGATTTTCAAGATCCTTAATTTTTGGGCTTCGAGCTTTCAGGAAATTTATTTTCCCACCTTCAGGTTTGCCATTTTGGGTTTCAGGATGGTAAATACTTTAATTGCATTTAATATAGGTATATTTTCTAAAGGAGAGGACCTAATTGGGATTTAATTCTCCAGGGTGGCCCCTCTAGAAGAGTGTGCCCTAGTTCACTATAAAAGGAGGCCTTCCTCTCTCATTTTCACAATCTCATCTCAAGTAATTGCAAGCTCTCAAATGCGAGCAAGAATTCAAGCAAGGGAGGAATAGTGAAGGTGCAAGTTAGCAAGAGGAAGATATAGAAGATCAAGCCATTATTGACATCAAGCATCTTTGTAGACTCATATTTGGAGCAAGAGAGATCCTTTCTTCCTTGATCCACCATTATCAACTTTCAAGCATTCAAGGATTCAATCATGAACTAGCAATTACGAATTGTGAGTTTGGTAGAAGTACTTTAGCCTTGGGGGCTTGGTATGCTTTTCTATCTCATTCAAATCTATGCATTGATATTTCATACAAATTCATGCTAGGGTTTTGATCTAGAGGATTAGATCTTGGCATTACACTTTCAATACATACACACACACATTCTATTTCAATCGGCTATTCGTGGAGGTGCAGACCACCAAAACAAGGGTTTGACTAAGGCAAAACCTTATATAGCCACCCCAAAAATCCCCCTTTCAGATAGCTATAGTTGTTGTTTTAAGGATCAGAGGACAAATCTGAGTACCCTTTTCACTGAACTTCTGAGATCTATGAACAAAATTCAAATCGGACTTCAAATAAAAAATGTAGTATTTGACCTTTTATGAGGGTCAAACCCAAGCTGAGCTATTTTGGAGAAAGATATCTGGGTTTTCACTGTCTCAGTAATTCTAGTCCATGACAGGTTTCAGATTTTCTGGAAAGTGTACACAGACTTCAGAAAATAGGTATTTATGAATCAATTTCATGATGAGGTATGTATCTTGACCTAATTTACTTATGCTATTCCAATTTCAAATGAATATGTGTTGAATGTTAGGTACATTACTATGTTTCCATTTTAACCATATTCATTTTCCAGAAATGTTGAATGTTAGGTACATTACTATGTTTCCATTTTAACCATATGTAGAGGATAAAATATGGATGGGGTCCTAGAACAATGGTTTGCACATAAAAGAGACCCCAAAAGCAATATTTTACACTTACATGAAATTGTATTGATATGGAAAGCAAATATAGATGATTAATATTGAAATGAAGAGATAAAGGTACTTACCTCTGAAAAAGAACCTATTGAAAACCCTGTCAAATAGTCTCAGAAATTGTTTATTTTTGCAATCTCGAACCGAAACTGCGAGATCTACAAAACCCAAAAATCTTTTCCAATTCTAAGGTAGGTCGAGTTTGACCCTCATAAAAGGTCAAATACTACATTTTTATTTTGAAGTCTGATTCAAATTCTATTCACAGATCCTGGAAGTTTGTCGAAAAGGGTATTTGAATCCGCTCTTAGAGCCAAAGTTCCGCACCTACACCTGCAAGAAAAAGAGGGTTTTTGTTTGTTTGTTTAGGGGGTTTGCCTTGGTCAAACCCTAGTTTGGAATCAACCTTAATATTAAAATTAAAATGAAGAATGCTAGCAAGTAGTAGAAGTAGATCTAACAATGAAGCTATGACATTCAATAGATAATGTAATTATACTTGAAATGTAATCAAGTATATTAATATGAAAGCTTGAACATAATATCAACAAATGTAAATCAAACCTCCATGATTGTATGCTTGGAATTCACTTTGAGGGAAGGATGAATAGATCTTGAAGATGAACAAAGGATCTTGAAGAAAGATCACACCATCACGATGGCTAGATCTAGGGTTTGAATGATGAATCTTGAGTGCTAGAACCAAATCCCTTCAATGGCTTGAATGCTTGAATCCTTGATCTTCAATGGATAACTTGGATGGAGAAGAGGACTTGAATGCTTGAATGGATGCTTGCTTGAATGAAATTCTTTCTTGATCACCTTGAGAGCTTGAGAGAGCTTGACCATGAAAACTTGAGATGAGATGCTTGATTGCAAAACTTGATGATGAAAATGAGAGAGGAAGGCCTCCTTTTATAGTGATCTAGGGCACACTCCTCTAGATGGGCCACCTTGGAGAATTAAATCCCAATTAGGTCCTCACCTTTAGAAAATATACCTAGATTAAATGCAATTAAAGGATTTACCATCTTGAACCCCGAAATGGTGAACTCGGAGGTGGGAAAATAAATTCGAAAGCTTGAAGCCCATAAATTAAGGATCTTGAAAATTTGGAGAAAGGGGCCAATGTCAAGGTTGACCCTAACCTAGTCAAGGTCAAGCTTGACCTTGACCTAGTCAGGGTCAACCTTAGACATTGACCCTAGTCCCAAGTTGACTTAGAACCAAGTCAAGAGGTCCAAGGGATGCCTAGAAACCTAGAACTAATGCCAGAATTGAATAGAATGTCAGTAATAGACATAAAATCCTATGATTATTGAGATGAAGGCCAGGAGGATCCATTTCTAAATCCTACCTAGAAAATAGAGCCATGGAAGAGGGAAATTCAAGAGAATCCTTAAGATCCTAATCCTAATTTCACCTAGAATGAAGCAGAAAAGAAGTGGAAAGCGGGGAGAAAGCCAGATCAAAGCAAAGATCAATTCAAGGCATCCAATATGACCCCAAACCACTCACTCAGAAGGATAAATGCTCTTAACATGGAAGTGCTTCCATTTTAAGATGATACAACAGCGTAGTAGAGGAATTGAAGAAAGTTAGAACAAATATGTTGATGTATGATATGTTGTAGAGTTGTCCCACTCAAAGAGAAGCCCTCCTAAAATCATTGGATCATTCCAGCTTGGCCTCTTCTAACACTAGTCCCAAAGGCATATCCAACATCAATGTGATGGAGGCAATGCCAACCATGTTCAAAGATAGGGTAGAGGTACCCCCATTCCTGCTCAACATTAAAATATTTGGAAAGAACTTGTATAATTGCTTAATCGACTTGGGTGCTTTGTGTAACATAATGCCATTGTCTATATGCTAAAAGCTAGGAATGAATCCTCAGCCAACTAACTGCATGGTGATCTAGCTTGATAAAATAGAATTCAAATTTATTGGGGTCTTGAAGGACACAAGTATTCAACTAACAGCTGACCCTAGGATCCAAGATTGCATCAATGTTCATGTACTAGACATCCCAAAGACCTATGAGATGCTACTTAGCTGGGAATGGACCCAATCTTTGAGGGGTTAGTTCTTCACTGACTTTACTCAACTCTGGCTATCATGGAAAGGCCTCAACAATCAAATCAAGATTGATATAGAGCCTAAGCTTAAATAGATGATAACTAAGTATAATGTTCCAAATGAAGTTTTGTTTTCACAAGCCGATGTGGGAGTGTACCATTTTGACAAAGCCTTCACATTCCACCTCAAAGAGGAGGAGGGTTCCAATAATAGTCCATTGCAAGGATTGGTAGATGCCCAGATTATAGAAGAAGTTTTCATAGAATTCATAATAGGCATGACAAAGAACATGAGACATCTCAACCGGTACACTGACCCAAATATTCTAATGTTACTAGGTTACTGTCATCTCCACCAAAAAAACCACTCAGAATTCACATGCTAGGATTGTCGAGAAGCAGTAATCAAGGTGGTAAGCCAGATGTCTGGCACATCCTATCTTACAAAGGACACAATGGTGGGTTTGAGTGAGAATGGACCTCCTCTCCATCAACAACCCCGGATCCCCACAATCGAGGATTTATACAAGAAGAATGGAGTTCCTCTGATGATGGTTGCCTACCCCCATGCGATGAAGATTGGCATGAGGCCAAGGCAAAGAAAAAGATGAAATGGGTTCCGCTTTCAAGAAGGGAATGTCTTGATGAAGGGATATCTAATTTCCCAAATGTCAAAGACTTATTACCACCCCAAGTCCCTAGTGAACCTCAAGTTAAGATGTCTCTACCAGAAGTAAGTCCAGAACCCCAAATCAAGAAGTCTCTAAGCAAGAATCATTCATTTTGGAAACTTCATTTCAATGGATCCAAGTGTAAGTTAGGAGTAGGAGCTAGGATTGAATTAATCAACCCTCGTGGGGGTTCATATTATGCTGCCTATCGAATTGCAATTCCACTACACTAACAATGTTGCCAAGTATGAGGCTCTAGTTCGGGGTCTCCTCTTCACGCATGAGAAGAAAGTAAAAGCAATAGTTGTAGAAGGTGACTCACAACTGATAGTTTGACAGATTAAGAGCTAGCATTCTTGCACTGACAAGTGATTGATCTTATACCACAACCGTATCTAGGATTTAGTCAAAGATTTTGAAGCTTTTAGCATTCAGAGTGTCCCAAGAAGAAGGAATAGTATTGCCAATGCTTTAGCAATGTCTGCGAGTTCTCTACAACTGCTAGAGAAATCCAAGTTGAAGAAGTTATTTGTAGAACTAGTGGCAATGCCAACTATCCTTGATAACATAAAAAAATTCCAAGTATTTCAAGATGACCAACAGATATTGGAGTTTATCATGAATGCTGGGATTTTCAACAAGAAAAGTATCGACGAAGAAGAGGATGAAATAGAAGAGTTAGATGACTTAGGGATTTTGAACTTAAAGACCAATTCCATTTTGAAAGGCATGGTGGCTTTGCAAATGATTTTTGACAAAGACAAACATGCTCAGGAAAGAGGGAAAACACCAGTAGTGGGTGGAGATGATTGTGAACTCTACAACTTGGGCACATAACTCGAACCCAGGGAAGTCCGCATTGGCAAGGTAGGCACACTAGAAGAAAAGAAATAGATGATCAAACTACTCACTAAATACAAAGAAGTCATAGCATGGTGATATAAAGATTTGAAGACCTATGATCCCAACATGATCATTCACAACATTCCATTGAACCTCGATGCTAAACCATTCTGCCAAAGGAAAAGGCCTGTGAACCCTGTGATCAAACCAGTGATCCAAAATGAAGTGCAAAAGTTGCTCGACACCAAGATAATTTTTCCCATCTAGCATTCAACTTGGGTCACTAACCTTGTCCCTGTAAGGAAGAAAAGTAGAGAGGTTTAGCTCTGTGTGGATTTTAGAAATTTGAACAGGTCCTCTCAAAAGGATAACTACCCATTGTTGTCCCTCGACGAAGTCCTAGAGGTAGTTAATGGTTCTCAAATGATGTATTTTTTGGATGGCTACTCAGGGTACAACCAAGTCATGGTAAAAGAAGAGGATCACCTAAAGACAACCTTCACTAAAAAATGGGGAACATTTTCCTACTGTCGCATGATGTTCAGTCTAATCAACATGGGAGCTACATTCCAAAGAGCTATGGATGAGGCATTCAAGGGTTTGGTGAACAAATACATTGTTATCTATATGGATGATCTTATAGTTTTTTCCAAAAACTGTACAGACCACATTGAGGATCTACAAAAAGTCTTCAAAAGGTGTTGATGCTATGGGATTTCTTTAAACCCTAAGAAGTGTGTCTTTGGGGTGACACAAGGCAAGCTTCTCGGGCACATCATCTCCAAGACAGGCATCTCAATTAACCTCCAACAGGTCGAACCTATCCTCAAATTGCTTCCACCAAATAGCAAAAAAGAGTTGAAGTCCTTCTTTGGGGAAATCAACTTTGTCAGGAAGTTCATCAGTGGTTTTGCAGAGATAGTGCATCCATTGAATGATATGTTGAAGAAGGATGCCAAAATCAAATGGATCACTCAGGGTAAAGAATCCTTTGAAGAAATCAAAATTTCCATTGCCACTACCCTAATTCTGTTTAGCCCTAATTATCTCCTACCATTCAAAGTCTATTCCTTTGCTTCAGAACACTCATGTGTAGGAATCCTCACATAGAAAAGGGAAGGAGAGGATGAACGATCGATTTCTTTTATGAGCTTCTCGTTAAAGAACATAGAGCTTAGATATCCAAATCTGGATAAAAAATCTTTTTCCTTGGTTAAGGCTGTTAAGAAATTTAGACACTACATCCTTTGGAGTAAAGTTATTGCTACTATTCTAGATCCAACAGTCAAGTCTATGCTGATGCAAAATTAACTAGGAGAACAAAAGGGAAAGTGGATGGCAATATTGCAGGAATTCAACATTGAGATTCAACCGATGAAATTGGTAAGAGGTCAAGGCCTCACCTAGAAGATGGCTGAAATAGAATAAGTCTGGTGTGTCAGGTATACACCAACGAAGGAATATTCACTGACATATGGTATCAAGACGTGGTCTACTACTTGTTGTAGAATTTTTGTCCAGAGGGATTGAACAATTCCTAATGGAGACCTTTGAAAAATAAGAGTAGTTCATACATGTTGAAAAATGGGAAGCTCTACAAATGCAATTATGATAGATTGTACCTAAGATGTTTGGATCAAACAGAAGCTAGGCAGGTTCTCGTAGAGTTTCATGATAAGTATGGTATTGGACATGGATTAGTAGAGGCTACAGCTCATCAGATACTAAGATTTGGCTATTACTAGCCAACTTTGTTCAGAGACACCCATGAACACATGCACTCTTGTCATGTTTGTCAAACCAACATCATCCAAGAAAGACACCCAGTGATGCCCTTATAGCCTATTTACAAGGTGTGTCCTTTTTCTCAGTGGGGGCTAAACTTCATGGGAACAATCAATCCTCCATCTTCTATAGGACATCGATACATCTTAAATGCAACTGATTACTATACACGTTGGATAGAAGCATAGGTTCTAAAAAATTGTACCACTAAGGTGATCACCAAGTTCCTGGAGGAGTTCATCATCACAAAGTTTGGCATGCCATTTTACCTAGTATGTGATAACGCTCCTTATTTCTCATCAGCAAATCTCATTCAATGGGCCTTTGAGAACTAGGTAATTCTAAAATTCTCCTCCAATTACTACTTGCAAGGAAATAGAGTCATTGAGTCAACCAACAAGAACCTAACAATGGTAATCAAATGCCTTTTGGATGACAATCCCAAAGATTGGCACACTTAGTTGAAATATGCCTTATGGAGAGATTGTGTGAGAGTAAAAAATGCCCTAGGGACTTCCCCCTACCAGTTAGTTTATGGTCTACCCCTATCTTTCCAATGAACCTAAAGATTCCAATTCTAAGCTTTATGGATCAATACATCAAGGGTGAGGATCGGGTGCAAATTTGTCTAATGAATTTGTTGAACCTTGAAGAGAAATGAACTATGGCCCTGGAACATGTAGCCAAGCACCAAGATGTTGTCAAGCGATGGTTTGACAAAAGAGCAATTGTAAAAGCCTTCTGAATTTTTGATCTGGTCTTGATGTTGGACAAAGCAAAAGAAAAACTAGGTAGCCACACCAAGTTTCAACATTTGTGGATAGGCCCATTCCAGAACGTAGAGATCCTAGGAGAGAATACCTTTTAGATTAGTTCTCTTGACAGGGAATTGGTCCCTTTTCCAATCAATGGCCAATTTCTAAAGCATTACTTTGGGTCTTGACTGACCCCCTTGTATATTACTGTATTTTCATGTACTTGATTATCTTTCTTTGTTTTTTGTCGATCTTGTCATTTGTGTTTTTCTTTGGGTCTCCATTGGTAGGAGGTGGGTGTTTTCAATTTTAGTGGTCCACTCCAGGTAGTCCAGGTAGTAAATTTAAAAGTTTCCCATGGCCCAAACCTTGGAAGTAGTTCCATCTTGTAGTGAGCTAGGGACAACAATCGAAGGTGAGGCATTTTATTTTTAGACTTCTCAAGGGGGTTTACCAGAAGCAACCATCCTCATCACTAAAGTGCATTTAAAAGGAAATCCTAAGCCACGAGCCTCTCGAGATAGGATTCTAGTCTGTGTTGGGAGATGCCCATGGTCACGAAGGAAGCCTAAAAGTCAGAACCCTTTCCTGGCTAAAATGTAGACTAAAAGAAAAGAGCAAGAAAATAAAAAAGGAGGAAGGCATAAAGACAAGATAAACAAAGGAATGCTCAAAATCAGGATAGCACCGTCTAAGCGCTACCCTAGTTTTCAAAGAAAAAAAAGAATAGAATGAGAGAAACAAATGATATTTTATGAAACTACAAGGAGCATTGAAGCAGTCCACATGGAATAAAATTTGCTAAAAACAAGATCCTCTCAAAAGGATCAGCTTAAAATTGAAGCAAATTGAGTATAATAGCCCTCTTATGAAGCCTAAGAACTTCTACCAAAGCTCATCTGCAGTAGGGAAAGGGTGAATTTAGCAACCTCTATCGGGGCTATCAACACCTGCCTAGTAATAGAGCAAGGTTAAATTGAATTATGGTTGACTTTGGATTGGTGGGCAGTGATCTGACAATAATGAGATGATCATCAGTGAGAGCTCATGGTAGAGGGTTCCCAAGGAAATTTGAACACATATTCTCACACACTGGATACAGACATTATGGTTTTCTCTACCTTGATGATGCTAAGAAACATGCTTGATCTAAAGATTTTTGTATTTGGCTCACTGTAAGGTGGGATTGTCTCCAAGAAAATTGGCTCTGGGAAGTTTGGGTTGTTTCTCTTTCTTTGTCGAGCTATTTGTTGTGGTCCCAAAACCACACTCCCCTAATGGGCATTTCAAGCCTCAAGGGCCCCCCTTTTTCTTTTTGCTTGTTTTTGCTTTTGCCTTTGGTTTTTTCCCTTAGTTATTTTTTGTCAGTTTTTGGCCCTTTCAGCCTTGTCGCCCTTTCACACTTTCAAATGTCTGAAAGTGTGAAAAGGCTGAAGGAGTGAGGAGTTCAAACACCACCCTATTTTTGACCCTTTGAGTCTAGCGCTACTTTCAGACTTGTCGAAGGTCTGACCCCTTGTAGAGGTTAGCCTTTTAGAGGTTCAGCCTTTTCGACAGTCCGACACCTCTGAAAATTTGAAAGGCCAATTTCATAGGGTGATGATGTCATCCACCCAGGTAGCCTATAAAAGGTGCGAAGGGTTTTAAAACCCTTACTTTCGCACTCACTCCTCTGCTTCTAGCTAGTTTTGCTCGTTGCTCATCACTTTTTCACCTTCTCAGTCTCCTGTTGTCACTGGTCCTCCTTGATTTCATCATCTTCATGGTTGGTGGTCTTCCAACCCACCCTCTTTTGTTTATATTTTGGGTCTTAGATTAGGGTCCTTGCTTTCAGCCTTTTCAGCTTGTCTTAGTTTAAAGGTTTGTGTCTTTTCGGCCTTTTTGGCCTTGGTCTTAGGTCTAGGTTGTTTGGAGTCAGCCTTTTCAGCCTTGGAAATCACCAAGGTAGTCACCTTGCATCCCCTTGATGATTTTATGCACAAACTTGTTGTCAGACTCATTTTTTAGTCTAACTGAGAAAACCCTAGTTTCATACCTTCGAGGTTTAAAACTTTCAGGCAGCTTGTAACACAAATTCTCCCAAGTGCTGAGGGCACATTTCAGGATTTTGGTGTTGTTGCACATCAAAACATTCATAAGCATTGAAAGTAAATCTTTTTGCCCCAAAGTGGTGCATCTTTAGCATTTTTCAACCACTTCAGGCATATCGCACATTGAAGGTTTCTCTATCTTTGTATCACCAAAAGTGTTTGCACCATCAAGAGATATGCTTAGCCTTTTCAGCCTACGAAAGGTTTCCTACCTCCATCTCACCAAAAGGGTCGACTGATAGTCTACAAGGGTATTAAAACTCCCATTTTTAGCCTTTTTGGCCTTTCAGAGTATCGGTACCTCTGAAAGTCTGAAAGGCCAAAATCACCTATTGTGGCCCCTTTTGGGCTTAAAAAAATTGGTAATGTACTTTGTTTTTTGAGGTTTTCCTCCCACCATGTTATTGATTCATGTCTTGTCCTCTCTACAGATATGACTGAAAAGGTAGTAGCATTACTAGTGATGAAATATCAATTCAAAGGCTATCACCCACCATCCAAAGTGACCAACCTACATGCAAGCATAACAAACACTGATATTGGGAACATAAGCTGGAATGACTACTTGAAAAAATGTGTGCAACTGATAGGACGTTCAAAGGACTGCACTTCATTATTCCACTGCTCTCTAGTGAATGCAGTAGCCCACCCAATTTCCATCCAATCATCAGAACTAATCAATACATTGGCAAGTAACTACGTCCCTGATGAGCACATGGTGAAGAATAGTGTTGGTGAAGTGGTCTTGGACTTGAGGCCTGACAACATTGAGGATGTTTCACATCTGCCCAAGGGGGTGGAGAAGTTCTTTAATTTCAACATCAACAAGGGAATGAAATTCTACAATAAGGACATACAATTAAGGGCTCAGAACATTGTCAATAACGAGTACTTGATGCATCCATTGCCCAAGAACAGACTAGATAGAATTGATATGAGAAGAGGATATATGAAAGAGGATATCTAGGTAACAATAAAAATGATTAGCAAGGTGTATGGGCTACCTAAGTCCTCTCAACTAGAGACTTGGATGATCTTCCTGATCCAAAAGATAAAAGAAAGACAAGCGAGGTTTGATTGTGCCTCCATTTTAAGTGACAATTTGGATGAGCAATTGGTTCAGGTTAAGATAGACCCTCATTTCTCCATGACCTCCTATGTCATGTACCTATTAGCTGCCAGGGTAGTTTACCCTAGATTGATCAAAATTGGGGCAATAGGAGAACAAAACACATGGTCATTCCCTCTATACCCTCAGCTGGTGAGGAGGGATTTCTACACACACAATAGTCCAGACTTTAGAGTAGTCAATGATGCCTTCATTTTTCTGATCATACGCTCCATTGGGGGAGACTATGCCAAAAGGCTATCCACCGAATTAGTAGCTAAAGTAAAGGCCATTGAGGAGTTCTACATACAATTCCAGACCTTCACTTGCATTCGAGTGGAAGGAAGCACCCTGGCATCGAAGAAGCTACCAAGATACCCTTTCGATAGAGTAGTCCTACTAGAGGTCACAAGGAAGCTATCTGACACACATGAGCACATTAAGCATTATTGGGATTTCCCCATTTCCATTGGCCTCCATTGTGTGTCAAATATGAAGGTCTACAAGTCTTTGACTTGGGAGTGGGACAAATTCCCATTGTTAACTTATAACTCGGTAAGGCCTCACTTTGACCCTATTGGTACTTACAACCACATAATGGGAAGGCATTACGTCCACAAACTACATATTGAAGACCATTAGGAAAATTGTGTGGATGATTATGAGGTAAGAGTCCATGACTATTTCTGGATGAGTCTAGAGCTGGCACAGGGTGCACTTTTGTTAAGGATTCCACAGAAGGTGGTGGATGTAGACTCTGATAGGATTTTGGACTCCATATACAATACAGAAAAGGTATACACAAGGGCTATCTTGAATGTAGAGATAGGCTGGGATGAAAATGATAGTATGGATTTTAGAGCCTGACATGTGATTAAGTTGACTAAATCTTGGATTGCTCGTCCTTACCAAATGTAGTCGTTTCCAATGAAACAACTCCTGGAGAAGCCCTCTTGAGAGAAGAGGAAGGGAGAAAAGGTGTTGAAGCCACCTTTCAAAGGGGCTGCTCCTCTGAAGCTAGAAACTATATATCGGCATGTGCACCCCAACGTATATGGTCTAGCCACACATTCCAAAAAGGTAAAGACTAGGATGATCAAAAATATTGTACTGCCAGAAGCACCATCATCCAGTGACCTTCATTCACCAACCTCGGCGAAGAGAACAAAATTTAAGATCATAGGACCCAAGCCGACTGGGATCACCAAGGGGAATGTTTACAAAAGGAAGAAAGGCTAGATGCTGACACAAATGGATACCCTAGTGGAAGATGATGAAGATGAGTTGGATGAAGTTCCCCTTAGTAGGAGAACTTGGTCTATGGGATTCTTGAAGAAAAGGAGGATGATGGACAATGATCCTAAAGATGTTGAAGGTGCTACATAGGGAGAACCAGTGAATCTGGATGCCCTTGGTGATGATGAATTTGACATCATAGATTTTTCAGGGTTGCATGGTTTCAAAGAGTCTGAGCAAAAAGCTCCAATGAAATTTAAAGTCTTTTTACTAGCATGGGAGAGGACTTACGACAAAGGCCACAAGGACAAGATGAGGTAGAGATGGCCGAGGCCCAAAAGGAAACTGCATAGCTAGAAAAGGACTCTTCTATTGGGGTCATCTCAGAAGAAGATGTAGTTACATAGGTCATACTAGTTTCATCTATTCAACCTCGGCCTCCACCTAAAAACTTTATAACTCCACCTTTAGTTCCATTTCATACACCCCCTACCACTCCACTTTCCACCCCAATACAAACCACTCCATTGCCTCAACAACCCACTTCATCCCATGTTTCCCTTCCAAATCCAACTCCACCAGCCCATTCAGCCACTCCCCTTGTGTCTCCTATGCCCACTTTGCTTAACATTCCTCCACAAGTCCCCATGCCTTCACCATAGGTTCACGATGAGTCACTACCATAGAGCTCACAAGAGCCAAAGAAAGAAGCAGAGGACACTGGTGAGGAGAAGATGGAAGAAGCTTGTACAGAATTATGAGAGCCATATGACAGAGGGGAAGTATAGGTAGAAGAAGAGATGCATACTAAAGAAGAGAAGCAAAAAATGTCTGATGAGAAGCGAATGGCTAATGATGATGAGGAACACGCATAGGAGGAAGGTGAACAAAATATGATAGATGAATAGAAAATAGAGAAGCAAGAAGAGAGTCAAGATGAAATAAGGGTGGAGCACTTAGCAACCTCTTCCACATTGGCTACTCCCTATGAGCCATGGAATGCATTCTCAAAACCCACATGGTTCAAAAAAGAGGTATAGCCAAGGGTCAGAGTATACATGGATGATGAGGTTGATGTGACCATGCTAAGGCATGCTTTCCATCAAATGGCACCAGTTCCCCAAGCAAGGAGAATGTCTTATGTAACACAAGACCAAATGGGTAGGTGGAAAGCATAGGTGGTTGTTCCTATAATGGATGTCATTGTAAATGAGATCACTCCAAATGACTATGTGTTGGAGGAGGTAGACTTGGGAGAGCCAACCAGGGAAGGTAGAAAAACCTTGGCTACTTTGGGCTTGAAGCACACTCTAGGCTTCATGGATAAGGATGAAGAAAGGATAAAAGCTTTGGTAGAGAAAAATGAAGCTATGAGGAAATTCATTTTGAAGACAATGGGTCCAATTGACCGAGATAACCCCAAGGCCTCATTACAGGCAATTTTGGAGAAGAAGGGGGAAATAAATACAGACATTCCATATTCTTTTGTATAGGCTTGTGCAAATTGGAAGCTAGATTTTGAGTAGTTCTCTAGTCTATCTCTTAGAAGGATTCTAAGGACCTTTCACAACATTTTGGTGAGAATAACCTCTGTGGTGGAAATAATGAGTGAGGAGAATGGTGTAGAAGAGACCATCCTTAACTAGCAAAAAGTGTTGGATGAGGTAATGATGATAAGGAAGCAACGCTCCCAGGTTTTGATGAAGATATATGAAGGGTCAGAGTTGGACAATTTTGAAGAGTGGATCCAAGAGATAGCTATGGCATTGGCCATATTTGAAAAGGTCCTCAAGTGGTTAAACAAGAGAAGAGACAATAGCATGCTTTTTGCAAAGGGGTTGCAGGAATTCTTTGAGGGTCTTGACATGGATTTGTTTGATGAATATGATGATAAGACTGTGTATTCAGTAAATGACATCATCAATTAGTACCTAGGCATATTCTGAGGGGTGAGGACCAAAGATGACCTCTAACAAATGTTTTACCAAAAGGAGGAAATTCAGAAAATGATGTCTGAAGAAGAAGAAATAAAAGCTTTTGCAAAGGAATTGATTGACTTCATAGATAGGCAAAAAGAGATCCTTCAAGGGATCAAGATGTCAGAGTTTGATGAAATGCTGGAGATAGTGGATAGATTCAAGAAAGCACATCCAGAAGTGCCTCCCAGCCAGTAAGCATCCAGTCCAAGATCTGCCAAGTTTTGTGTACAGGGAATCTAGTTTTGACACTTAGCCATTTTTGCAGTTCCTGATTTTTGGCATTTCAGCCATGAGGAGTTTTCGGTCACCTACAAGTCCAACAAGTCCGACAAGTCCAAAATTATGGGAGGGAGGACTTAGCACTTGGTCATTTTTGGAGCTTGAGTTTTTCAAACCAACTATCAGGATTTGGGCATTTTTTTGCACATCTAAAAGTTGACTCCAGTTATCTCATAGATCATTTTCTAGTCATCTGGGCTTCCTTCTTTGGGTCGTTTGTGCATTATTTTGGGATCTCTTTTAGTTAGGTTTATGTGGAGAAGTCAAAACCAAAGATCAATGGCACAAACATGAAGATTATCAAGTGCATGCACAAGTTCCAGCTCCATTTTTGAGATGTCTAATGCATATTTTATTCAAATCTTTTTAATGCATGAGGTTTAATTCCATGCTAGGATAGTTTAGCTAAGCTTTAGAAATAGTTTCTATAATTCAAGCTTTAGTTTAGATTTACTTCCAAGTTTTAGTTGCAGCTAAGCCCTAGCTATGAAAATAAGAGCATGGCTCTATAAATTGTAATAAAATGATGTAATGAGGGTTGACTTGATCATTAATGCAATAGATACAATTGGTGCTCCATTCATGGTGTGATTTATCTTATATCTATGTGAAATTTTTGAATGTGTGAATTGCTCATTATTTATTTCAATGAGCCAATTGGTTGTTTAATGATTTTAAGTCTGCGATCTTTTAGTTCGGTGTTTGCTGGTATTGCATTGTTGTGTTGTGACAAATTTATGAGGAGATTATTCTTTGGTGCTTAAAGATTAACTTGTCTCACGTGTGCACACATCTAGGGTGGCTTCTTGATTTGATGAGTTTTGGATTATCTTACGCCTGCATTTGTTCGATTCCATTGATGATTGCATCCATTCAGCTGAAGATTGTGACATGATCTAATCTCTATTTTGTGGGTTTCTTCATCTTCTTGGTTATTTAATTCGCAAGGTGGTGTGATGCTAGCATATGTCCATTAGATTTCTATTCAGAAAATTTATTCATATTTATTTTTACCCTCTATCTTCTAACCCTCCTTGCAAGTTACTTTCAGTAGATTAATTAAATTAGCATTACTTTCATTTCTAAAATCTGAAAATCAAACCAAAAAAGAGATATTATGGAATTCTAAAGTTTGTTTTGCAGTACCCTTGAGAGAAGAACTAGCAAAGGCCTCCTTGTTAACAAATCCATATTTGTCTTCCATTGAGCTATCCAAGCGGTTGAGACCCAGCCAGAAGGAACCTTGAGATTGATTCTATCAGTCTTCCAAGAGAGGGATTTGCTCATGCAAATTCCTATCCTTTGTCTTCGTGTAAAAATGACGCTCAACAAATACACATTTTGTTTGAATTCAATACCAGGAGTAGCATTCATCTAAATACAAATGGACTTGGGGTACTCCATGACAAGGAAAACCAAACCCTCATTTATAACTAGGAAAGAGCTATTTTTGGCATGAATTTTTAGACTGTGACACAAGGATGATAATAAATATAAAGGTAGAGAAATGCATTTGTCATGTCTAAAATGGTTAAGTATAATAAAATGGTAACCAAATAGATCATTGTAGAATTTACCATCAAGAGTTACATATGGCATAACCAACTCTGCAATTACTAGTAGTCTACTTAATTTTTTTCATGTAATGAAAGTACTTGGGGTTATCAAATTGAAAAACTTGGATCTTCTCTTTCTTTCAGTATATAGACAGACACTAAATTGGTAAGATTGGTAATAGGTAGATACTAAATGGGTAAGTGGACTAAAATATCTTTTGCACCTTGACGCAATGGATAATAATATTAATTAATCACTTATGCCAAAGAGAATAAAAAATTATGTAGCATGTTTCTTTATGAACATTGAGATCAAAATTTTAAAACTAGAGAATTTTTGAATTAGAGCTAACTACTGGGAATAAGCTTACATGTCAATTGAGAAGTTTTAAATAAGGGATCTATGTATAGATGGTCAAGATGTGTTTTATATACATTTTTCATGTCATCATAGTACTGCATGGTCATACATAATTATATCTTCTATAGTTTCCTAATAAAATGAAAACATTAAGAGGTCTTCAAAAATTACAACACTCCATTTTTACAACCCTAAGTTGGAAATTTATTTTATCAAATCTAAGTGAGCTCATACTAAGACAAGAAACAATGCCTTATTTTCATAAATGTGTGCTTGAGAGAAAATAACTACAGTTTAGGGTTATTATTTATGTATTAGGACCAAATAGTTTCACAAGATAAGCTTTCTAAAATGGAGAGATTTTCCTAATATAGATGATGAGGGGATGACAGGCCTTTAAAGTTCTAATTTCCAAGCATCTAAAAGAGAAGGGGTTCAAGATAGAAGGCATTCAATTATAATACAACTTATGCATTAAAAGAGATGTTAAAGAATGGAGTAGAAGATTTCAAAAATTTTAAGGTCGGCATTCCACACTTGATGTAAATCCCATGTTGGCACATAGTTTCTAGTCCAAGCTTGAAGCTTTTGAAATATGTTAATCTTAGTACATTATAGTAATGTAAAGTGTAATCATTGTTTAGTCTATCATGTTTAAACCTTCTAGTTTAGTTAGAAACTTGGATAAATTTTCTTCATGTGTATTTTTTATTTTGAATCTATCTTAGTTCGCTGCATTTAACTATTTCTTTTTTCTGGAACCTAAGCAATCTATATCTTATCATCTATGATTAATCTCTATTATATTTGAGCACTATGGTACAAAACTTAATCCCCGAATTTAACTATTCTTGTGTTTCTAGCCTAAGAGTTTTATATCTCATCATCTACAATTAATCCATGTTATAGTTTTTGATGCAAAAATTGTTCTACACATTTGAATTTAGAAACAAACTCATATGATGTAAAAATTGTTCTACATAGTTGAATCTAGAAACAAAAGCATAACAAAGCATTGAAGGTTTAATCTAGCTAATTTTTTTCATATTTTTATTTGATTGATCTATCCAATTATAGACTCGTGTTATCAGAAAGCACTACTTTGCTGTTGACGAATAAACTTACTAAAAAATAAATAGAAAATATTTGGAATTTGAAGAATTAGCAGTATTTTATATTATGTCAAATAATTTTTTGTGTCATTGCATATTGTCATTTATGTAAATTCTACTATACTATTGACATATTTCTAATATTCATCATTATGAGATGTTCATTATAGGGGTATATGGGTGAATTTTGTTAGTAGAGCATTTATAAATATTGTCATGTAAAGTTGAAAAGTTGCCATGATTTGTTCTTACCATTGCAAAAGATTATCTATAGATCACATTTGTAGGATGGTGGTATGGACACATTCTATAAAATTCATCTTGGTTTGGTTGGATTGATTGGATATAATACTTGTGGAATTGGTCTTAATTTATGTATCTCTCTCCCTAGAATAGGACTTAAAAATTGTCATGTCCCTAAATACCTTAACCTCAATTTTGGATGAATGCATTTGTCTTATAATCCTTTTATTGACTAGGTGGTTCTTGTTGTTGGTTGCTATACTTTTCACTTAATACTTTTTGTTCATAACATCACCAAACTTTGCATCCTACCAATTCCCAACTTGAGCGGATGGACGAATACTTCATTACTTCTGAAGTCAGAGGGTTAATATTCTAATAGGATGGATTAATAATGGAGATCTTATTATGGAAGATAACATGGTTTCTCAAAGATTGTAGGATGGTTGTGAGCCCTTTATATTTGGTTGAAAAATCATGGATTTGTGGATTTTTTTTTAACTTGAAAGGTGGAGTGGAATTTCTATAAAACAACTCGAGTTGGATATTTAGCAACAACTTTTTTTAAAATTCTATAAAAGAATATTTTTAAGTTTGTGAGGTTAAGTAAAAAAAGATTTTTATTATTTAAAAGAATATTTCTAACTTTGTGAGGTTGATTAA
The DNA here is from genome assembly GCA_027943335.1 of Chamaecyparis obtusa. Lineage (NCBI taxonomy): Eukaryota > Viridiplantae > Streptophyta > Pinopsida > Cupressales > Cupressaceae > Chamaecyparis > Chamaecyparis obtusa. Next base: position 25,908 of record BSBK01007328.1, on the reverse strand, counting down.
ATCAATAGTGATTTTATATATGATTTAAAGCCATAGAAAGAAAGGAAAGATTCTTTTCTTGCAAGCTAGGTAAAGTAGTTGGGATCTATATATGTAAGATTGTTGTAGAAAACTTGTATTGGATTTTTTGAAGAGAAATTTTCCCATTAGGCTGAATATAAGATCCAACATGTGTACATTTTTCCCCACACTAAGGTTTCCTAGGTATATTTGTGTTATTATTTTTTTTTATTGGTTTCTATTTTTCATTTTTGCTTCCGCTATTTTTTTTTGTTAATTAACCTAGAGTATTGGTTGTTATACATCAGATAGACTTTCTATTATGTGAACTTATTGTGAAATTAAATTGCAACTAGCTGATAAGAAATTAACACATTGTGGTATCAAAGATCTAAACTTTGAATACAAAGAAAATATTTTTGACACAGATTTTAGGAAAAAAAATAGATTTTTTTCTCTAATTTCTTTTGTGATGACAACCATTGTTCAATATGAGTATAGGTTTGAGGATGCATCTAAGTTCTTATAGTGGAAGGTTCAAATTACATGTATTCCCAAGGAGAATAGGTTGTGTATCTATGCTAGTATAATAGTGACACCACCAATAAATGATCTTGTTGCTTCAAATTCGCATGAAGTGAATGAGACCAAGGCTTAGAGAATCATTCTTGATGGAGTAATAAATCATTTAATTCATCATATGTTAGGAAAAGACAGTGCTAAGGAGATATGGGAAACACTCACAATAATTTATCAAAGTGACTACCAAAGTCGTAAGATGATGCTCAAGGACAAATTTCATAATACCAAGATGTCTAAAGGCAAGAGCATGTGACCTCTTACTTCTTTAAGATGACACAAGTTAGAGATGAGTTGGCTATAGTTGGACAGATGATAAGTCTTCAGATGATTTGGTGCATATATCCTTGAAGATTTTTTCAAAGTACTGGGAAGTATTTGTCAAGTGCTTTATTGGAAGAGATCACCTACCTGATTGGGAGAAGCTTTGGGATAAAAATTTTCAAGAGTAAATCCATGAAGGTGCTCATTGAGGAGACTAGATGAACAAGGGTCATGATGAAGAAAATATTGTTCTTGAAAGAAAGGGTAACAATAATTCTAGTAAAAGGAAAATAGAAGGTTCCTCTTCCATGAGTGGAAACAAGAAAGACTTGAGAAAGATAAAATATTTTTCCTTCTATTAAATGGGTCACTATGCTAGTCAATACCCAAATAGGAATAAGAAAACTAAGGACAAGAAGAAGAAGCAAGCTTCTACTACAACCAAGGTGGATGAATTTGCATCACAATTTGAGAATGAGTTTTCAATCATTGCACATGTCTTTCAAGTTTAGTTGCCAACAAGGTATGGTATATTGACAATGGGGCTTATTTCCACATGACGAGAGTCAAAGATTTTTTCACCAAGTTGGAGGGCAAGAAGATAGATTTCTATAGTGAGCTTGATGGAAATGCCAAGTACCATGGAACTAGCTAGTTTTTTTAGTCTCAAGTTTGAGAGGGAGTTTGGAAAACCCTTGTTGGTGGAATATGTATTGTACATCCATGGCATGACAAATAATTTAATCTTTGTTAAGAATTTGGAAGACAAGGGTTACATTGTTACTTTTGAGAGGGGAGAAGTATATATTTGTCTGAAGGATTCTAAAGTCACAAAAGTGATTGGAGTTAGGCACGATAACTTATTTCGATTGTAGTTTGAGAAGGAACATACATTAGTAAGTAGTTGTGGTAGGCAGGGAGAATTGTGGCATAGGTGGATGGCTCATATTCACCATGGAGAACCAAATGTACTCAAGGAAATAGTGACGGAGGTGACTTAGATGAAGATAAAAAATAATGAAGTGTGCAAGGGTTGTGCTCTTTAGAAATACACCAAGACCAATCTTCCAAGTAGCGAAAATAGATCTAAAGGGATTTTGGATCTCATAGACTCAGATGTGTGTGAGCCTATGTCAATAAGATCCTTGAATCAGTATGAGTATTATGTTAATTTCATTGATGATTTCTCTAGGAAGACATGGATATATTTTGTGAAGAAAAAAGATGAGGTCTTTAGTAGGTTCAAAGAGTTTAAGGCTCTTGTGTAGAACGAGATAGGAAGTAGGATCAAGATACTAAGGTATGATAATGGAGGAGAGTATACCTCAAATTCCTTCAAATATTTCTATCCTTGGGAAAGTATCAAGAAAGAGCTGACGGTTACATACAAACCTTAATAGAATGGGTTTTCTAACTGGAAGAACATGGCTTTAGTTAGAGTAGATAAGGCCATACTTCATGATTAGGACTTGTCTTGGTTCTTATGGGTATAAATTTGAAATGTATCCAAATATTTGTAAAAAAAGGAGTTTTCACAAAGTGTTGGTAAAATTGATTCTAGAAGAGGAATTTAGTGGTAAGAAACCAAATTTGGGGCACATTCACATATTTGGATGCCTTGTGTATTATCACATTCCTATGGAGAAAAGAATCATATTAGAACCAACTATAGAGAAGAGTATCCTTTTTGGGTACAATGATTCCTCTAAGGGTTATTGGGTTTACAGTCCCACCCTCTCAAAAATAGTTGTTCATAGAGATGTGAAGTTTAAAGAGGAGAGAGCTCTTTAGAAGTCTAGGAGCTTGAAGAATGAGGAGGAGAAATTATCCATGATTAAGCTAGCATGTAAATCTTCAAACTTCAATCACACAAGTCAGAGAGAAAGGAAAGAAATCTTAATACGATGATCAAAAAGAACAAATAATTTCTCATCTTCATTGAATAGAAGTGAAATGGATTCACCTCTATGAGAGGGGTAATCATGTTTGTATGGGGATGAAGTAAAGTGAATGGTATGAAAATGTGAATAAGGTTGAATAGTGGTAGATAAGATAATATGCTAGGGGGAATATAGGGCCTATCCCTAATCCAAATTACCAAAAGGAAAGATCCAAATGGATTAATCACAAAGAAGTGATCAATGCACAATTGAATCAAACAATGGAGAACATGAAGAAAGGAGAAAATATTATAATCTACTATAGTAAAAGTGTACTTAAACTCTGAAATAAATAGAAGGTAAATACTAACCTTGAAATAGGGTAAATCTGGAAAAGACTGATTTTCGGTGTCTGTGTTCAGTTTCAGAAAATTATACAACCTGCTTCAGACTAGAAATGTCAAGACAGAGAAAACCTAGAAAAATTTTGTCCTTCTGAGGTCAGGTCATCCTTGACCCAGATAGTGGGGCAAGGTCTTACCCTGGGGCAGGATCCTACCCCTCACAACTCCAACAGAAATCATGTACCTGTAACTGCAAGAAAAATGGTTTTTGTTTTTTGGATGGGTGGTTTGCCTTGGTCAAACCCCAATTTAGGAATTAACCTTGAAATTGAATTGAAATTGCTGGAATAAACAAAGTACACGGAACAATTCACCTTGCTTATGTTGAATCCCTTGTGGAGGATTTGAATCCTTGAATCCATAACTATGAATGCTCCAAATGAATGTAGAAATATGTAGGATGTCTCAAATCAATGGAATTAGATCTTTAACACCAATCTTGAATGTATCTTTGCATAGGAAGAGGCTTGGATGAATGTGAATGGAGAAATCTTCAAGGGGGCTCCAAAGAGATTGAATCCTTCAATGGCTAACAATGGATCTCCTTGATGAATGCTTGAATGATTTCCTTCTCCTTCTTGCATGCTTTCTTGAGAGATTGAGATATTACTTGATTTCATCATGGATCAAAAAACATGAGAGAGGAAGGCTTCCTTTTATAGTGATCTAGGGAAAAAACTCCTAGAGAAGGCCAACATTGGAGAATTAAATCCCAATTAACCTTAACCCCTAGAAATGGACCTAGATTAAATGCAATTTAAGAGTTTACCATTTCATAGACCGAACAGCCGACCCGAAAGTAGGAAAATAAAAATTTCCAAAACCCGATATCTTGAAACTTCTGAAAACTAAAATTTGGACCTGGGGTCAAGGATGAGGTAGTCTTTTCCCTAGGTCAGGGATGAGGTAGGTCAGGGACTACATCATCCTTAACCCTCTAGGTCATCCTTGACCCAGGAGGTCAAAAACTCTAGATTCTCAGTGAAAGTTGTGAGAAATGAGGTTGGAAATAGGGAGAGAGAAGCATAACAGAGGGGAAATAGCAAAATCCATGAAAAGACATAGTCAAGGCACTTGACATGACCCCAAACCACTTACTCAGAGGGCTAAACACTCATATCATGGAAGTGCTTTGATTTTAAGATGATACATTAAGCCCCCACTTTAGCAAGAGTATGGATTTGATGCAAACTCTTGCAAAAGGAAATCATAATGAAAAGATAATCTTATTAAAATCAAAGGAACAAAGAGATCCTCAAGCCCCTAGGGACTCAAGTCTTTGCCAACTCCAAGATCACAATAAGAGAGACATCTATATATATATATATATATATATATATAGAGAGAGAGAGAGAGAGAGAGAGAGATTATCTTGCCCAATTAGAACTTATGTCCCATTGTGAACCACACAAGGAAACAACACAACTAGAAAGATGGAATTGAACCACCTAGTGAATGTGGCTACTCACTAGTCAACCCATCAAGGATTCACCCCTAGGAATATTCTATTCCATAAGAGTAAAACCAAATACAAAAGAGATCCAGTCTTAAGGACACCTCCAACCTTAAGGGATAAAAAATTTGAAACTGGAGGAATCAAGAGATCCTAAAATATAAATCCATTCTTTAAGGATTAGTCACTAATTCAGAAAGGGATAAAAGTATCTTGAAAAATAATATATGCATACCGAAAAGTGCGTGTGTGCAATAGGTGAGTAGAGTGCATGCCCCCATGTTAAAGTCATTGCTAATACTATAACAGGAGTAATGGCTTTAGCAAAAACATAAACAACTCAATTGGTTACGTTTCCACTACGAGATGCCCCCGAATGAAGACAAATCAAGGAAAATACCACATAAATATATAGAGAACACAGAAGGGATCTACCTACCATGGGGTCAGTATGATCATAAGATAATATATATATATATACGATATTATTGCAATTGAATTGACATTATTACCCAAAGAAAGAAGAACTACAATCACAAAGGAGGAAAGATCACATAAGATATGCAAAGAAGAATCTTTTCAGACCATGACCTGGAGACCAAAAAGAATTAGTGCTACCAAGTCATAGATCCAAGTAGATTACACAAGGAAACATTTATGAACAATAGCACAAGTACAACATAACATGAAACAACATATGGAAGAATAGAGATACATAGAGAGGAATTATACAACAGGTTTGATTCCTTCATCACCTTGCACCAATAAAGCAACAAGGGTCATATAAAAGAATCTAACAACATTTAGCAAACACATCATAGGAGAAGCATAGTACGAAAAAAAAAAACACAACAAAGGCTACCACAAAGGACAAGCCGGTCAAGCATGTCACCTATTCTCCCCATCTTGTTCTATATCATTTAAGAAAGGTGGGTAACTTACAAGAGGGACTATATCCAACATAGTAGGAATGATAGCCAGTTCCAAACAAGGATCCTCTTGAGAATCATAATGTTTGATAGTAGGTGTAATTGTCAATTATGATGAGAGCATATGAGGTAAATCAATGTCAATGTCAATAGTCTCATATTCATCATTAACATCATTAAGAGTATCTTCTTCATCCAAATTAATCAAAATAGGATCTAATATATGAATAGAATCATCATAATCATGCATCTTAACATCATTATTAGTAACAACATCATGCATAGGCTTATCAGAAGAAATTAAAGAATTTTGAAGAACAAAATTATGAGCTTTAGCTTGAGCATGATGCTTTTTACGATGTTCATTAGCAGATCAATTACGTTTTGCTTTACTTGAAATATGTTGAGAATTAGGAGGAACAATTACGGGATCCTTCATAGGTTCTATGGGAGGATTAACAGGATTATCAGTAGACTAAAAAGCAATAGTAGGACCTTGATTAACAGATGTAAAAGCCATAGATAAAGGAGGTATAGAAGGTGTAGGTAAAAGACCATGATGAAGATCCATCAGAGGTATACTTAATTCGAGAGTCTTACGATGCTTATAGGTTTGATATGAGAAGAATAGATTATCAGGTCAAGGAGGACATGAATTAGGTAATGAAGGCCAAAAGAAATCAAGAGTAGCACAATCTCTAGGCCTAGAAGGTTGATATAAACTATGATTTATCATCTTCACTTCTTCATCATGAACAAACTTAAGACATTTATGGATAGGTGAAGCAATAGCATGCATAGCATTTAACCATGGCAAACCAAGCTTAACTTGAAACTAATCAAAAGTAGGAACAACAACAAAGGTAGTGTTCACAATTTTTCCACAAACTTCAATTGGAAAGTTAATTGAACCAAATGATGGATAAAGAAAACCATTACAAGTTTGAATCCACACATTAGATGTATCATAAGAATCACATTGCAAATTTTTCATAAAAAGATTTTTTTCATTAATAACATTGACTAATGATGTAGGATCAAAAAGACAACCATGGGTAGGTATCTTAAAAATCCTACAATAAATGTAAAGGGGACCATCAAGAGCTCTAATAGTCTCAAAATCATCAAAGGTAATCAAGAGTTCTCGAGGTCTTTTATTCTTAGGTTGTTATCGAGGTTTAGGTTGAGTTTTCAATTTAGGCTCAGGTTTTGGTTGAGATTGAGATTGAGATTGAACTTGAGGTTGAATCTGAGGTTGAGGTGCAAATACAGATTGAACAACATGCTCCACTTAATTAACAATGTGATTAAGTTCATCCATCTTTGAATCATACACAATTTCCCTAGAAGATGGCCGAGCAATGGTATTAGTAGCATGCGCAGGTAAAGGATTCATATAGATTTGAAGGTTTTGATTAGGAGGAGAGATAGATTTGTTCTTACCATCAAGATTATCAACAGATAAAGCATTAGAATCAATTAAATCTTGAACCTTATGTTTTAAAGAATAACATTTCTCAGTATCATGACCATTCTGACGATGATATTGAAAAAAAGTGCTAGGATCAAAGGATTTATATGCAATCATAGTAGGTAAAAGAGGTTGAATAGGACGTAAAGTAATCATTTTAGTAGTTAACAACCTATTCATAATAGAATGTAAAGATTCAGAAAGGGGAGTAAACGTACGATTTAATCAAAAAGTAGTGGATGCAGAAGTGGCATTGTGAGATGCAACAACAACTTGATCAGCAACTGCATTCGCTTGTTTATTTATCTTGACATAGTTGTTGAATTTTTTAAATTTGTTCGAATTATGAGTAGCATCACTCTTATCAACTGGAATAGGAATCATTGGAGTGGTGCTCTCAAATTTATTCACTTGTAATTGATAGTCATGAAGCGTTGCACAAAGTTGTTGAAAAGAGGTAAATTCAGTAAGCAGAATCTTATCTCTAATATGCTTTTGCAAGTTTGAAATAAACATACATTGAATATCAATATTAGGAACATGATAGGAAATCTGAGCATGCAAATGCTTAAATCTACCAATAAATTCAGTCAATTTTTCCTTAGCACTTTGTTTACAATGCATCAAATCAGTCAAAGACACTTGCGGGCCAATGTTGTTTTGAAACTGTTGAATAAAAGCATTGGAAAGTTTTGGAAATGAGTCAATAGAATAAGGAGGCAAGGAACAATACCATTATAAGGCCTTGTCATGAAAAGTTCTAGCAAACAACTTGGCTAAAATCCTATGGTCGTGAGCATAATCACTACAAAGGATTTGAAATGTCTTAACATGATGAATGGGGTCTCCTTTTCTGTTATAATTCTCAAGATGAGGCATATCAACTTGCTAAGGAATAGGAGTACGAATGATGTCTAGGGACAAAGGACTTCCCATATCACATGTAGGAATGCTAAACGTGTTTTGAGTTAAGGAGGCAAGTTGTTGTTGTAAGGATGACACAGTTTGAGCCAAACTGATGATTGTTGAATCGTTAGAGGAAATAGGAGGAATAGAAATAGTAGAAACACTAGGTAAAGAGTAAGAATCTGCAGGAATAGAAAACACAACTAGAGGAACACTTGGAACTACAATTGGAAGAGGATTGGAATAGGTAAAAGGAACATTATGATAAGAAGGTTGTGATGTAGGAAGGGACATAGGAAGAACACTCATAGGAACAGAGGGAACCGTCACTGTCACCAAAGGAGTATAGGTAGGAACACTAGGTAAAGGAACAAAAGAAGGTTCTACACTAGTGACAAGAGGAATCAACCCTAAATATTGAGCTTCTTGAGCTAAAGGTTTAACATTTGAATGCACGAGGTGAGTAATACCACGCAAGAGGTTAACACCTTGATCACTATCACAAAGAACTTTCTTAGGAGCCTCTATAGCTTGAATAGATTCTTGATTATGGTTTTCTTAAATAAGCTAATTACCTATTTTATCAAGTTTAGTTAAAAGTTTTTGGACTTGTTCAGGAGGAAATCTTAAAGCATCATCCTCATCATGAGATGAGTCAGAAGAGTTTTGCTCCATGATAGGATTGGAATCATGAAAAATCAAATTATCATCTGGGATCCTAAGGAAAGGAGAGGAAGACTTAGGATCAAAGGCACCCATAAGTCTATGACTTTGTCTAAGTAGAATATTATAAGTAGGACTAGAAGTAGTAAAGCTCGTCAACCAATACAATGCAAATGAACTAAACTATAAAAGCATAAAGTATGAATATTTTTGTATTTTGCAATGTTTTTTTTTCTATTTTTAAAATGTAAATAGAAGAAATATAATTAGCATGCAAGATTTAACATAAAAGAGAAATCTAATACCAATAAGATAATATAAAGGAAAACATTTAACACTACAAAACACAATAGGGCATCTAATTCCACAAAAGAAAAAGAGGGTAAGTATGTTGGATTCACCAAAATGAATAGAATTGAAATGGATTCACCTCTATGAGAGCGGTAATTATGTGTGTATGGGATTGAAGTAAAGTGAATGATATGAAAATGTGAATAAGCTTGAATAGAGGTAGATAAGATAATATGCAAGGGGGAATATAGGACCTATCCCTAATCCAAATTCCCAAAAGGAAAGATCCAAATGGATTAATCACAAAGAAGTGATCAATGCACAATTGAATCAAACAATGGAGAACATGAAGAAAGGAGGAAATCCTATAATCTACTATAGTAAAAGTGTACTTGAAATCTGAAATAAATAGAAGGAAAATACTAATCTTGAAATATGGTAAATCTAGAAAAGACTAATTTCTGGTGTTTGTGTTTAGTTTTAGGAAATTCTGCAACTTGCTCCGGACTAGAAATGCTAAGACAGAGAAAACCCAGAAATTTTTTGTCCTTCTAAGGTTAGGTCATCCTTGACCCAAATAGTGGGGCAAGGTCTTACCCTAGGGAAGGATCCTACCCATCATAGCTCTGATGGAAATTCTATTCGTGGATCTTGGAAGTTTTCCAAAAAGGGTATCCAAATATGTACTTCAATTCACTGTCATGTACCTTTACCTGCAAGAAAAGTGATTTTTGTTGTTTGGATGGGGGGTTTGCCTTGGTCAAACCCCAATTTAGGAATTAACCTTGAAATTGAATTGAAATTATTGGAATAAACAAAGTAAATGGAACAATTCACCTTGCTTATGTTGAAACCCTTATGGAGGATTTGAATCCTTCAATCCACAAGTATGGATGCTCCAAATGACTGTAGAAATATGTAGGATGTCTCAAATCAATGGCATTAGATCTTTAACACCAATCTTGAATGTATCTTTGCATAGGAAGAGGCTTGGATGAATGTGAATGGAGAAATATTCAAGGGGGCTCCAAAGAGATTGAATCCTTCAATGGCTAACAATGGAACTCCTTGATGAATTCTTGAATGTTTTCCTTCTCCTTCTTGCTTGATTGCTTGAGAGATTGAGATATTATGGATGCTTGATTACCAAAAAGATATGAAAATTTGATTACTTGATTTCGTGATGGATCAAAAAAAATGAGAGGAAGGCTTCCTTTTATAATGATCTAGGGCATAAAATCCTAGAGAAGGCCGACATTGGATAATTAAATTCCAATTAACCTTAACCCCTAGAAATGGACCTAGATTAAATTCAATTTAAGAGTTTACCATTTTGGAGACCAAAACAGCCGACCCAAAGGCAGGAAAACAAAACTTTCTGGAACCCGATATCCTGAAACTTTCAGAAACTAAAATTTGGACCTGGGGTCAGGGACGAGGTAGTCTTTGCCCTAGGTTAAGGATGAGGTCATCCCTAACCTAGGTCGTGGACTATGTCATCCTTGACCCTCTAGGTCATCATTGACCCAGGAGGTCAAAAACACCATATTCTCAGTGAAAGTTTCCAAAAATGAGGTTGGAAATAGGGAGAGAGAAGCATAACAGGGGGAAACAACCAGATCCATGCAAAGACCCAATCAAGGTGCTTGACATGACCCCATACCACTTACTAAGAGGGATAAACACTCTTATCATGGAAGTACTTCTATTTTAAGATGATAAACTCATATTCTTATTATAGAGAAGAGGAAAAAAAAGGTGGCTAAGAAGACTTTAAGAGAGGCGCAAGAATATGTTAGTGATTCACAAAATTCAGTCATACAGAGAAAATCAAGCTCGGATGTTATTCTAATTATGTGGCACTTATGAGTGAATTAATTGAAGTATAGCCTTCCACCTTTCAAAAGGTGTCCAAGAACCAAGGACAAAAGGATGGTATGGTTGAAGAGTATTCTTCTATCATAAATAATAGTCTATGGGAGGTAAAACCACAACTAGAAGATAATTCTATGGTACGATCAGTATGGATGTATAAGATTAAGCATGTTGCATACGCTAGTTTGGAAAAGTTCAAAGCTCATTTTATGGCTAATGGATTTTCTCAAAAGGAAGGAATTGACTATTAGGAGACTTTTCCTCTAGTAGCTATGTACTCATCCATAAGGGCTATAATTTTTGTAGCTTCATAGATGGGTTAGAATATTTCCCAGACAGATGTTAAAATAATGTTTCTCAATGGAGTAATTAAGGAAGAGATTTACATACAGAAGCTAGAATGATTTGAAGTACATGGGATGGATTCTCATGTTTGCAAGTTGAAAAGTGCATTGTATGAATTCAAGTAGGCTCCTACGGAATGATATTCACATATTGATAGTTACTTGCAAGGTGTGGGGTTTATCAAGAGTGAGGAAGATTCAAACCTATACTATGTTCACTTGAGTGGATAACTTCTCATGTTGTTTTTGTGTGTTGATGACTTATTTCTCACAAGGTTAGAGGAGCTAATTACACATTGCAAGAAGGATCTTGTAGTTGAGTTTGAGATGAACGACTTGAGGTTCATGTAATACTTTCTACGATTAGAGTTGTGGCAGAAAGATGGGGAGATCTTCCTTGGAAAAGGGAAATACTTAATTGATATCTTGAAGGAGTTAGGGATGGATAACTGTAAGTTCATGTCCACAACACTTGTTATGAATTTGAAGAATATTGATGATTTCATATCAAATATTGTGAACCTGACTTTATAAAGATATTTGACAAGATCTCTTATGTTTCTAGTCAATAGTATGCTAGACATTTGTTTTGTAGTGAACTATCTCAATCTGTTTATAATGGTAGAACCTAAATGTGTGCACTAGATAGCTACAAATCATGTTTTGAGATATCTATGAGACCTCATTGATTATAGGATGTTGAAGTATGTTTATTGGGATGTAATGAAGCTGAAGGGGTTTAGTGATGTAAATTAGGTAGGTGGTACAGTTGACGGGAAGAGCACTTTAGAGTGTAGTTTTAGTTCGAGATCAAGAGCGGTCTCTTAGTACAATAGGAAAAAGAATTTAGTTGCATAGATTTTTATAGAATAGAAGTATAAGGAAACTAGTATGGATACATGTGAGGCTATCTGGCTTGAAAAAATTCTAGCTAGGCTCTTTGATCAAAAGCTAGATCCTATAGTCATTTATTGTGATACTTTCATAGTTGCATCAAAATTTCTAAGAATATAGTGTTTCATGACAAGCTAAAGCACATTGAGATCAAGTACCACTTCACCAAATATTATGTGGAGAAGGGGATAATGAAACCATGGTATGTTCCTATGAATTAACAAATAGTCTAGACATCCTGACAAAAGATTTGATGAAGAATAAGTTTGCATTTAGTAGGGATAAGTTGGGTGTTGTGTAGAACACCTTCCTTGCTAAGAGGGAATATTGATTTTTGTGCTCAAAAGGTGGAGTGGAGTATCTTTAAAACAACTCAAGTTGGATATTTATAAATAGATTTATTTTTATTATTTAAAATAATCTTTCTAAGTTTGTGAGGTTGAGTAAATCAAGATTTATTTTATATATAATTAAATCCAAAGAAAGATAGGAAAGATTCTTTTCTAGCAAGTTAAGTAAAGCAATTGAGCTCTATACATGTAATATTGTTGTAGCGAAATTGTATTCTATTTTATGAAGAGAAAGTTTGTTGTTAGGCTGAATAGAAGATCCAACATTTGTAGGTTTTTCCCCACACTCAGGTTTCCTAGGTATACCTATGTTATTATCTTTTAGTGATTAGCTTATGTTATTTATTTTTTCTTTCACTATTATTTTCTATTAATTAACCAAAAGTACTGATTGTTATAAATCAGATATGGTTTCTATTCTATGAATTTATTATCTAGTAAATTTGTACCTGGGTTATAAGAAATTAACAACATTTAGGATAATTCATCTTGGTGCTAGGTAATCAGACAACTCCTATGTGTTTGCAAAGTATCTATGAGACTCCATCTCTTTTTGCAATGGATCTCCCAAAGAATGACACATCAAATTGCGAACAAAAGATCAATGGCTAGTGCTCATTTAGAGGCCGACTTGTGGGTCGATGTCCTATTATTGTGAAGTTGCATGATCATGCCATGTGTACATATTAGGCCTAGATGGGAAGACTATTTGGTTTTTGAAAATCCCACATATTGTTCATTCATTCTTCCACAAAAAGAATAAATAAGAAGACAAGGTTTAAACCTATTCAAAACAAATAATTCCTTATTCATATTCTAATTATCTTGTGTTGTTGGTGAAGTGGTGGATCAAATGTGTTATAGGATGACATAGAAGATTGGTTGCATTAATTAAAGACAAACTAAGCCAACACAATAATGGTATCACATTGTACAAAGATCATTGTGTGGGTGGTTCATTTGAGAGTGAGTATGCATGCATAACAAAGGTTACAAGTAGAAAAGTAGTTTTATCTATAGCTTAGGCAATGAGGATATTATTATTTTAATGTAGAGGTGAAGTGTGTGGTGCGCAATAACATTTGGACGAAAGGATGACTAAATCAAAAGGAAAAACTACAAAGGTCCTTTCTGATATATTTCTCTTTCTATCTCACACAATAATATGTCTATTATGAGGTTGGTGCCTCTTACTCTATATGAGGTTTATGCCTCTCCAAGATTGAGTTGATTAGATTAATTGAGGATTGTAATCCTTTTGTGGTGGTACCCATAAATAATGCATTGTTGAGGGGATTAAAGTCCCTTTAAGATTGGTTCCTTCATAATTGTTTGTACAATATTTATATTTCTTTGTGTGGTTATATTTGGACAATAGATTCAAGCAACTATCTCACTTATTGTTTTTTCCTTTTAGGATTTTTTTGCATAAGATCTGGTAAATTATGTGCTCTTTTATGTTTGTATTCTTTGATGATTATGCTAATGATTATTGAATGCAAGCTTAACATTTGTGCAGATTTTGTAGGCATCCTTTTATCCTCATTGTCTTTCCTTTTAATGTAAATATCATGAATATCACATTTTCTAGAACAACTAACTCTACCACCATCAATAATCGAAAGTTAAAAATCTAGAGCTAGGTATATAAAATAATTTAGATGCATATCCAACTTTTTATTGATGAAGTTATGAATACTACAAAAGTCCATAAAAACTATTACTCTCACATTTTTTAGAAATTCATTAGTTGTGGTATATGTGGGATGGTAAAACCAACTAGTGCATGATAAGAAATGATTGGTTGAAAATCATATAATTCTTTGTCACTTTCTAATAATGATTCTTCCTCTTCTTCCACACTCGAAACTTTAATATAAAATAATGTCCATTCATTGCATTTATTTCCTCTACTATATTTGCTACCACAATTAAAACATAAAATTTGTGTTCTTCTCCTTGGTTGTGGTTTTAATATAATGAGTTGAAGATGAGAAGGTGTTGAGAACCCCTTCTCTTGTATCCAACTAAACCCTTACTTTCTAGAATCTAAATACTTCTCCTCTACCCTACAAACATGCGCAGCAAGATGGTAAACTAAAAGGGGCTATAAGTGGCCACTTGTTTTTTATGAAATCACCTAAAACTAAAGTTGGAGGAGAAATTTGAGATGCACACACTCAAAATTTGAAAATACCAAATTAACATGATTTGTAGTAGTTTGAATCTAGTTTGTAAATTACTAAAAAAAAATTAAAATGGATAAAATTTAGGAATTCAAATCCTTCACACACTAGAAATTGCTTCTAGTTTTTTCAGAAAAATATAACATAGTGTTTAATGTGCACTTCAAAAATGATAAAGTTGCATTTAGTATTTTGAAAATCTCTTTGGTAAAGAGATACTTAAGAGAGAAGTAGAAGTTTTGTGTTTTTTTTATAATTTTTTGTTGAACATTTTTCAAATAATTTTCAAAGTGGATGGATTCTAAAAATTAGGCACTTGTTCATGTGTGATTCATGTAACTTACATCAAAGTTATCAAAAAATAAATTTTTTGCTTGAAATTGTAAACTATAATGTGCAGGTCAATAATATATAATTGAAAAGATAATTAGCTTCCATTACGAACAAGTTCATGTTATGTTTTCAATATGCATAGGATAAGAGGGAGAGAGAGGAATTAAGATGATTATGGATGTAGAGAAAGATATGGATAGAAATATTTGGACAGAGGAGTAAAAGGTAGATAGAGGGAGAAATAAAGAGATTAAAATACAGAGTAGGAGAGGTGAAGTAACCAAGAGGGATAGAGTGATGTAAGTGGAAGGATATATGATGAGAGAGAGAGAGAGAGAGAGAGAGAGAGAGAGAGAGAGAGATGAATGGAGTTAACAAGAGAGCTAGGTAAACATAATGAGATATAAATGGAGAGAGGTGGATCTAGAGGTAGATGAGGCAAGAGTGAGAGAAGAAGAAGGTGATGAAGGAAAGTAACAGAGAGAGGTATAGAGAGTGAGAAAGAGAGGGAGAGGGAAAATATAGAAAAAGGGTAGGAAAGTAAAATTGGGAGTATGTATATAAGTGAGATAGAAGGGTGTGTGTGTGTGTGTGTGTGTACAGAGAGAGAGAGAGAGAGCTTTCATGCTATCTTATGCTATCATAGACTATACAAATCTCTTATCTTTGGGTAATATTTTTTTGCATATCTTTTAAATTCCATATTATATATAAAGAAAATTCTAGGCAAACTATTTAAAATCCATGTGGGCAGTGTTTGGAAATCCAACTAAAAATAGAAACATAAGCATAGTCCAAAAGCACAAACAACAAAATAAGCCGCTAAATGACTAAGAAATGACCTTTCAAAAAAAAAGGGAGGAAAGACAGAGTAAGAGGTGTTAGGAATGAATGCTGAATATATCCTATGGGAGAGTATTCATAGCCATTTTATAGCAGTTGTATGTTGCATTCATGACTATGATTGTCATTTATGTCAACACAGTGATCTACTAAAGATTAGCAGAGAAGCAGACAATATTTGAATTAGCACACGTGGGATATTAAAGATCAAGCTATGTTAAGTCAAGGACTTACTCTATGTTGTGTCTTATGATCGTGGTCAAGAGCGCATATAGAAATTCAATTATTCATGATTGTTATGTGTAATTTAGTGGAAGCAGTATTCAGACAATATTACTGAGAAGTGGCTTGTGGTAACTGGATAATATCTCCTAATTGGGATAAAATCTAGGCATGCAAAGTTGTACAGTTGATGAAGACATTATGATAGTGCTGTGGACATGACAGCGAGGTCAGAGGTCGCGCGAGTGAAGAATTATTTTGTCTAAATGTTGACAGTTTTTGTGAATTATTGTGTGGAAGTTTATATTTTGTAATTTATTGGCCAACTCATTTGTAATTATTTGAGTGTGTTATAAATGAAAGATTGTTTTCCTTTCATTGATATGGAATTGGAATGTAATTGTAAGATATGAAATAGAGGTGATTTGCGGAATTGAGCAATATATGTTGTAAGAGGCTATGTGAATTGCAAAGATCTAGTGAAGCAGTTGGTGAGGTTTGACACAAATAGAGGAGAAAAGATAAGTTGTTGAGATCAGTAATTATTTGATATTATTCTATTTGAGTAATACAGATATCAATTGGACAATATGTTCAGTGATCTTGCCCTTGAAGCTGTTTGGACAGTGGGTCCTTCTGCCTTCTATAACTCCTAACAGTGTTAGAATTTTTTAATAGGGATTCAAAGTCTCTTAATAGGGACTCATATGTACTGAATATATTTCATAAGGTTCTTAACAGAGTCCATCCTTTCACAAGGAATTTTCACATTGGTGCATCTTTTGTGGGCATCATTCTCACCGGGGTTTACTCTTTGATCAAGAGGTTCTGTAGTAAACATATCTTGTGTTATTGTGTTGTTGTGTATGTTTATATTTCTATAGTTGTTGCTTACATTGCTTACATGATTAAAATCTGTCGATAGTAATAAAACTTGTATTTATTTGATAACTGATTCACCCCCTCTCAATTATCTTGGTGGACTTTACTTTCTAACAAGAGGAAGGGTGAATAAGAGTAGTACATAAAGGTAGCAAATTCAGAACAACGTTACTCAAGGTTTGATGTTCCGAAGGGCAAGATTGAATTTTTCAAGGCTGAAGATAATATGCCAAATGACAAGTCAGAAAAGCTTTTTCCTATCTCCATTAACAAAGTGCCCATCTACCTCAAGAGCTTAAAGAGAGATGCATAGGTGCCCCGTTATTTATTTGTTTCGTATTCATCCACTTGTGAAAAGGCTCGTGAGAGGGAAAGTTGTTCGTTAGACAAGTCATAGTGGTAAGAATGGAGATATGCTAAGTTGAATCCTCCATCTTATGTGGTCCATTGACATTGCAACGAAATTATTCCAACTGGAAAGAAGTTGTATTCCATATGCCAGCATAAATACAGTGGAGAATTTTATTAATTTGACTCAAATGGAAGTTCTTTTCCACAAGTCAGTTGGTCCCAAATTCTAGCTGTTGAGAATGAATCGCGTAAGAGACAAGAGTATGTTAGGTAATGTTTTCTAATGCAAAGGTTCGATCAGGAATCACGTGTGATGTTTTCTAATGTTCATTCTTCACAATTGTTTAATCGATTTTCATGCGACAGTCTTTTTTGGTTTTGAATTTAATTAAAAACAGTTATAAACTGTCTTATTGCATAGAATTCGTCGGCTGTATAGCAATTTCCATTGTCTTGCAATATCTTTATTCAAAAGACGCAGGAGGCGGATAATCTAAAAGTATAACGGATGTTTGGGAAAAGTAAAAGGCAAAGGATCAAAAAAGTAGAAGGATGTTTGGGAAAAGTAAAAGGTGGAGAATCGAAAAGTAGGAGGGATGTTTGGGAAAAGTAGAAAGATGTTTTGGGATGTACGCCTGTGGGTCGCTACGTAACAATCAGGGGGTCTGTGGCTTAATAAGTTTTATCGTTTTCGGATTTGTGCCAAATTAATAAGACCTCAGATCTGCCAGGGCCTAAAGTTAAACAACAAGAATTCGGTTTTATCCGTGCCTCGGGCTCTTTACCGATGGGAAACCAGCAACCCTCTGTTCATTCTTCATGGCTTCCCACTGCAACTAAATATGACGCATTTCTTAACCACAGAGGACCAGATGTTAAGGAAAGCATAGGCAGTCTTATTTTTCATAATCTGCAAAACAAAGGAGTGAAGGTCTTTTTCGACAAGAACTCAATTCAAGTTGGGGAAAACATACCTGAAACAATTGAAGCAGCGATTCACTCAGCGTATGTCCATATCGTCATATTTTCGCCTAATTATGCAGAGTCGGTTTGGTGTTTGAAGGAACTGCAGCTCATCCTCAAAACAGGGAATCCCATCGTTCCTGTGTTCTTTGGAATTCATCCTTCCGAGGTTCGAATGAAGGACGAAGATGGTGTGTATGCTCGGGCATTTGATAAGCACGCCGGAAAATTTGAGAGACATTTACTTGAGGAATGGAAGAATATGCTTTGTGAGGTTTCATTTATCAAAGGCTATATGTTTGAAGGGTAGAAAACCCTTCGCCATTACTATTGTTTTGTTTTCACGAGTTTATTGATTTGGTTATGTGCATGTTTTAATTATTCCATTTTATTAGTTGTGGCATATATTTGATGAGCAGTGTGTTTTTTAACAAGTAATGACTTATATTTGATGAGTAGTGGGTATGAATGATTATTTGATGTTCATCTGTATAGTGTAAGAGTTAAAGATTGAGGTATTTTGAAAAGTCATCTAGCTTAATATTAAAATAGTAGCAAAAGCTTAAAATACATTGTATTTGTGCATTATGAAAAGATCAGATTGTACCCTTAACTTATTTATTAATAAATTTAAAAATCAGAATACAAGTATTTTATATTTTTAAATAATGGTAACTTCTAATCTCTGCATAGACCTTTTCTAGTCTCTGCATAGACATTAACACCTTGTTTGCTGGTTTACAGGGTCTCCTTTTTCTTCACTCTTTATCTAATTTCATTCTATTTAATAATTTTAATTAAATTAGAAAATATTAATCAGACATCCTTTAAATAAAGAATAGTACTTTATGAAAATCATCTAAATATAATAAATGAACTATGTATATTCATAAAATCCAGATTTTCCTTGTCATATAAAATCAGGTTTTCCTTGTGAAAATTCCATTTCCAAAACATATGGGCACTCATTTACAATCGATACTTATGGCTTTTTCTGAAATTCATGAGTGATTCCAACGACAAAACATTAAAAAAGAGGTCACAGAGTCAAATTCCAGCAATATTAAAAAATTTATAATTAGAAACTACTTCATTAACCAGTCTTAGTTACTTAATGGGCATTAATGTTTATTTGAACGGAGATTTGTTGTGCATTTTTCAGGGATCAGGGAGAGCGACTAGAGAAAATTGCAACGACTGTAAAACAATTTATTAAGAGGGCGAAATTCCAAGCAAAGCGGAGCACTGCCAAGTTGAAACGAGGAAATTGTGTCCTGCCTCGAACTTAAGGTTTTAGTTCCAATGTTCAGTCTCATTACACTACAGAAAAACCAGTTGTAATGAGTTACTTAGGCGCTCATATGATTTGGTTTTTGGCAATGGCAATTTTGCAAAAATATGAGATGTTATAGAGAGAAATAAACCGGTTGACAGGGACGTCAATGACACGTAAGCGGCAGCAATGTCTTTTTGTAAGATCTGTACCCACTCTCATAGGCCCTTATGAGCAAATCAGAGATCAAAAATAAAAAATAATTCAATTTTATTTTATTGATTTGAATTTCTGACTTTACCAAGCTACAATATATGTAGGAAGCATGTTACACCCACTAAGCTGAGCCAACGGTCTTTTAACAAAATCGTTGAGAGAATTTGGTTTATCTTATTATACTTTTAAATTGTTGAAATATAAAAGAGCAAACAAAGATTCAACACAAAATATTAAACATTGGTTTTATAGTGGTTCATCATAAATGGTTACGTCTATTCTATAAGCAGGGTAATAATTTTTTATTAACTTGTTCAATCAGTCATGTTACATCTAATCTGCTCTCAGATTTAAATAAATGTTTCACTCTTCGAATATGAAGAGATCTATAAAATAAACAATCAGAAGAACCTAATGGTCATGACTGTTGTACTTCACATTCTTAACAAATCTCTCACTTGAAGTCCAATGCATACTATTACAAATAAAGATATTCCCTACATTTCTTGTAATCTTATAATCAAATCAGAGAAAATCTTCAAGACTTCACCATTTCCAAATCCTATTCACACATGCTTCAGATGAGTCTCCACCATGTTAAGTTGGAATCACCATTTTTTATCAAAACCTTCTCACAAAAACTACGAATAAACTCTTTTAACCACCACCTTTGTTGTATTCTATCGGTAACATCTTTACCAACATTCTTCTCTGAAGCTTGAACAAAGACATTTTTTTTCTTAGAGACCTTTCCAAAAACACAACCTTTCTCTACCAATAGCTTCATCACAGCTGTCAAAAAAAATTTCTCAGTATTGTGTGACTCAACCTAGGACTTGTAAATTAACAATAAAAATAAATGACAAACCTTTTCTATCATGACCAGGTCTCTTCAACTCATACTTTATTATTAGGCCTTCCAAATACATGGTTGAGTTTGGGTCTAGACTTCATCCAATCAACCTTTGCACCATCTTTAACAGAAGAAACCTCAGGAATAGCCTTTCCCTTAGGTTCATCTTCACTCGCCTAATTCTAGATTACATCCTCCTCATCTTGGGAGACAACTTCTATAGTTCATCCCTCAATAATCAGAAAATGCTTCGAACCTTCTTTGTTAGCCAAATCCTTCTCCTTTTTCTAGCCATCCCACCAATGTACACAATGCTTATTCGACACTGAAGACTTTCTATACAAATTATTTAATGTACTCATCAAACCAAAAGCAGTCATTGTGTTGGATATATTGAAGACTAAGGTTGGCGATAAGTATAATCAATTCATTCCCAAGGCTTTTTGGTCCAAGATATCCCAATCTTCATCCAACATCATTGCTAGATTCTTCTCTTTACCATACAATGGTCACCACAAATCTTCTACATATAAGAAATCTTCTATTCCATGACTCATAGTTGTGACCATTAAACTTTTTGATATTTCCTTCAAGCAACATTGCTCCCACTTAATATTGAATCTCTATTTCCACCTAGTTGAACACCACCACATCTCTCATACCAATTGTTAAAACATAAAAGTGAAAACAAATTTTGAAATAAAAAATAGAGATTCAAGATAAAACACTAAACACTGATTTTATTGTGGTTCACCATAAATGGCTACATCCACTGTATATGAAGGGCAATAACTTTTTATTAACTTGCTCAATCAATCATATTACATCCAATCTGCTCTCATATTTATATAAATATTTCACTCTTTGAATACGAAGAGACATCCATGAAATCAATAGTCAGAAGAGCCTAATGGTCATGACAGTTAGACTTCACATTCTTCACATAAATAGCATCAAAAATTTAATGATATCAAAATATTTGTAGGACAAATAAAAATGTCGGCCACGCTTGATAATGATTTTATAGAAATTAAGAAATCACATCTGGGTGTGTAATAGATATGTCAAAAAGATTATGGATATATAAATTAACATTTTTTTTCTTCAGAATTGGACGTCTTCTCCGACAGCATAACCAAACCTACATTGCCCTCATTCCCAAACTTGACAATCCTTCCTCTATGCTGGATTTCCGACCTATAAGCCTCTGCAATACCTTCTACAAAATTCTTACCAAGATTCTTATTGGTAGGATAAAGCCTCTGCTAGAGAAGTTAATTTGTCCCACTCAAAAGGGATTTGTCCCAAGAAGGCAAATTTTGGACGCAGCTATTGCTACCCATGAGATCATTCATTCTATGGATAGGAGCAAGATTCCAGGTATGGCCTTTAAATTGGATATTTCTAAAGCTTATGACAAGGTCAATTGGTCTTTTTCGATCAAAATTCTTAGAAAAATGGGGTTCAAGGACAAAACTATCCAAATCATCAAGGAATGTACCTAAATGGTGTGCTTCTCTATCTTGGTTAATGGCTCCCTAGGGGGTTTCTTCACCCCAGAAAAAGGTCTCAGACAGGGAAATCCCCTCTCACCTTATCTTTTTATTATGGTTGTTGATATTATTAGTAGTAATCTTTGTATGCTATCAGAAAGAGGGTTAATTAAGGGGGTTAAACTGGCTTCTACCAGCCCCAAGGTGGTGCTGGAACAATTTGTGGATGATACCTTCCTATTTGGGTTTTCTTCGGTGATTGAGGCTAGGTATTGGAAGCAAATTCTGGAGTGCTATGTTTGGGCTTCTGGTCAATGCCTTAACTATCAAAAGAGCCCTCTATTCTTCTTCAATACGCCTCTAGAGACTCAAAATAAAGTGCTTTGAATCCTTGGATGCCTCTTTGCTTCTCTTCCTTCCACCTACCTGGGTCTTCCACTCACTATCAAAGAGGTCACTCAGAATTTTTGGAATTCTATTCTTGAAAGGACTCAGAAAAAGCTTGTGGGTTGGAAAGGGAAAATCTTGAGCAATGCTGGCAAACTTCAGTTGGTGGCGGCTACCCTTCAAGGTGTCCCCATCTATTTCCTATCACTCTTTAAGATCAAGAGAAGCATGGCTAATAAGTTGGAAAGGATCCAGAGGACCTTCCTATGGATAGGATCAAAGGAGAAAAAGAGGTTGTCTCTTGTGAATTGGGACATAGTTTGCCTTCTGAAACATCTTGGTGGTTTGGGGTTAAGAAAAATCAACTACATGAATAAGGCTCTATTGACCAAGATTGCTTAGAAGCTCATTGAGGGAAAGGTTGAATGGTGTAAAATAATGGAAGCCAAATATCTCCAGGGCCTCCCGTTTAATAGGAAGTTCCAAGATACTGACCTTCCTACTGTTTCCAAACTATTTAAGAACATCTGCAATTGTAGGAACATCATTGCCAAGGGGGCCTTCTGGCAGGTCGGCAATGGGAGGTCTACTAGGTTCTGGAAGGATCACTGGATCCTAAACCTCCCCAATTTGGGATGTAAATTCACACCTCTCATGGAGCACCTTAGACCTATTCTTGGCAACAGAGTCTCTAATTATATGATCGGTAGAGAGTGAAAGGACATACAGACATGGCTACTGGATAGACAGGATCTGAAACAAATGGGGAAGGAGCTCATGGAGAACCTTAACATCATAATTTTAGACCATGAGGATACTATCCTATGGGCCCCCACCCAAACGGGGAGGTTCTCTGTCAAATCTTCTTACAATTTGTTATTACAGGAAAATGGTAACTCAGAAGATTGGAAGAAGATCTGGATCCCTCAACTCACACCGAAAATTAACTTTTTCTAGTGGACTCTCATGCATGGAAAAGTTCTAACTCAAGAAAACCTAGTTAAAAGGGGCTTCTCCATGGTGAATAGATGTGCCCTTTGCTTGAGAGAGGAAGAAACAATAAATCATTTGTTTATACACTATGAATATGCTAGTAATATATGGCATCAAGTTATTTGCAATATGCGGGTCCAATGGGTCTTCAGTAGGGAGGATCACCAATTCAGCTTCTGGAATTCTCCCTCTAAACATCTGCTGCTCTAGCTACTCTGGTGGCTGATCTCCCCACGTGTCTGTTGGATGATCTAGAAGGAAAGGAACAACTGGATCTTCAGAGATGAGTGTACCCCTGCTGGAACTTGCTTCTAGCTTGGTACCAGATTGCTTTGTGAGAATACTCAGGTGGCCAACTAGAAGCTCCCCTCTGCACCCCCCAAGGCTTGGGAGGTTAAAATTGTTGATAATTGGAATATCCTACAGGGGTTCTCCAGGTTTGATGACACTAAGAAAGTTGCCCGGAAAGCCACTAGATGGCTGGCTCCTGCCAAGGGGTGGATCAAATTAAATTTTGATGGTGTTGCTAATGCTAAGGGCCAAGGTGGAGGGGGGATCCTTCATGACCACAATGGTAATTGCGTAGCTGCTTATGTTGGACCCATTTTTAACGGCACTATGACTCAAGCTGAGAGTATGGCTCTATTATGGGGAATCCACACCGCTATGAGTTTGAATATAAGACATATGGCTATTGAAGGGGATTCCAAAATCGTAATCTAGGTTGTTAAAGGGGGGACTAGTGTCTGATGGAGAGCCAACCCCATCCTACTGGAAATAAAAATGCTTCTAAATAACCTTCAGCATTTCACTGTCGAACACACGTACAGAGAAGGGAACCAGGCCGCCGATTCTTTGGCTATGACGGGCCTACATCAGCAAGGACTCACCACTTGGAATGAGGTGTCAGAATTGCCCTTGATGACTCAGCATATCATCGAGGAGGATAAGAATTTGAATGTTGCGACATGTTATCATGATTAATTCAAACTTGTGTTGGATCACGTGCCCAGTGCCCATTGCCCATAAGATTTTTGGGAATTGTAAAAGGTGATTTCTTCACCCCATACATTTTGATAATCACCTCCCATATGTGCGAGGTAATGGCGGAATGACTCAAGCTACCTACTTGGCAATTTTAAACAATGGGCGTATCCTTGGCATTATTTCCATTAATAACCACTTGCAGATCCGCTAGATTGGTTGGTACAGTGCACACCTCCTGAAGACTTTCTCAAAGAAAATGCTACATTAAAAGGTTTTGGGGGAAATTTTTGCCATTTTATGTGGTTTGCTAAAAATTACTACCCTACTCGGCTCTCTAGTTTTTCTACTCCTCCGACACTAGCTAATCCTGATTTTGAAATGGGGGGCAATACTTTGCGTATTGAACCTAGGGGAGGGGGGGGGGGGGGGGTAAGATTGATGAAGCCTTTTCCAGTGATGCGCTCATCACTCACTATTGTAAAGAGGGCGGGATTTGGGGGTTTATGGAGCACATGAGAGGAGGACATGATGAGAGGATCTCGAAGCAATTTGTCTCCACTTGGAATAATCATAAGGTCTCGGTGGGGAGGCCTTCATTTCCATTTGAATGAGGAAGTTATTGCCAAAGCGACTAGTCTCCCCATGACTAGTAGAAAATACAAGAAGACGAGCAGGACCCCGGATCCCACCAGCCTCAATCAGTTCTTTCGGGAGGGGGAACAACCTGTGAAAAAAGCAAGGAAGGTTCAACAAAGAGGAGCTCCCTGACTTCTGGCCTAAAATCTATCTAATTATTATGAAATACTTTACTCTGGAGGGTAAGTTTACTGTTTACTACTACTATCACCTATCATTTTTGAGCCATATTAGGAATAAAGATTTGATGTCTATTCCTTTTTATCTGCTTCATTCTATTGAAAGTAATATTGCTAATATTAAGGAGAATCTAGACAAGCCCACCCCCATTCTCCACCAGGGGCTCCTCCTCCACCTCTTCCAATTCCACAAAGCCCTATCAACCAAAATGTGCCTCCGATTGAAGCTGCTAAACCCACCCAATCCTCTCAATCCCTTCAATTTGTTCAGACTTTTGAGACTAATATGGTCGGAGGAAAAATACGGAAGAAGACCCATAAGAAGTGGACTGACCATGAGGACTCCTATATATCCGACTCTATTGACCTCAAAATTGATTCTGAAAGTACCCCCATAACCGACCCCAAGAAGAAAGATTTGGAGGGCTTGGGTATTATTGAGGTGGACCTTAGTGGCACTGGGCATAGACGCTCTAGCAGGATTGCTAAGGAGCAATGCAAGCCCAAACTTAAGAAGGCTGCTACCCATGAAGCCTCTGAAAAAGATTCCCTGTCCCATGAGTCCCTCAATGAGTCCTCTGATCATTTGACTAGCCCCCACAGAGGTGACCCCCACCCCCATTCCAGTCCCCAGCATACTCAAAATCTCTCCATCAACCCCACCCCCCCTCCGAGCCCCACCCGGGAACCACATAATCGTGAGGATGATCCCAATGTTGATAGAGCCCCCTCTGAGGTGACTAATTTCAAAGGCATCCTCAAGAAAAATTTTTTGGAGATGGATAGTGACATCGATGACCTCAGGAGG
>BSBK01007327.1:447500-501995 GCA_027943335.1 Chamaecyparis obtusa | reverse complement strand
ACACATATATATATACATATATATATATATACACACATATATATATACATATATATATATATACACACATATATATATACATATATATATATATATATATATACACATATATATATATATATACATATATATATATATACATATATATATATATATACATATATATATATATATATACACACACATATATATATACACATATATATATATATACACATATATATATATACATATATATATATACATATATATATATACATATATATATATACATAGATATATATATATACATATATATATATACATATATATATATATATACATATATCTATATACATATACATATATATACATATATCTATATATATATATGTATATATATATATATCTATGTATATATATATATGTATATATATGTATATATATGTATATATATATATCTATATATATATATATATATATATATATATATATATATATATATATATATATATATATATATATATATATATATATATATATATACGGTTAGACTATAATTATTCACATAATAACTAAATAGTTAAATTGTTAAAATAAATTAATGAATAGACATGTCCCATGAAGTAACATATCTCTTCTTGTCCTTGTCATGTAAAAATACAAAGAGATCTATGCATTTGGAAAATACATACAATCAGATAGTTCTATTACATTTGTAATGATCCTAAAACCTTAACATGGTATCAGAGCCAAGTTGCAAATATAAGAGAGTAGTTTGTTGATGGGGAATGTGTGACTATCTCAGAAAATACAGTCTCAGTCCAAGGACCATAGCTCGCAAATGCCCAGTTGGATTTTTCTAAATTTTAGATATGTTGGTGATAAACAAATTTAGAAGAATCTCACTGGAGCTATTGGAGAGAAAATGTCATGTTTAAAAGTTATGACTGACTGTGTAGGAGTCTATGCAAAATTTGAAAAAGAGCGACGTTCCTTCTTTAAAAGCCTAACCGCTTGAAGGGAGATCTGATCATATTGAATGTTTTCATAGTGTATAGAACCTTTGGATATTTAAGACAGGTCATGTGAAGAATTATCGTAATGTTCAAGAATGGCGACATCATTTTGTGAATTTGCATGATATTTTCTATATGAGCTCTCCTTACAGAATGAAATACTTGAAATTTATAAAAGATAAGTATTTTGTGTTTTATTAATGCACATAATTTTTGAGTTTGTAATTCATGATATACTATTGGTTATTAAAATCTTGTGTTCTTATATCATTGGTATTTTTGGTCGAGATACTTTAGTGAGCTATTTTTAATCTCTCTCTAACATACCTTCAAGATAGAAGCACAAGATAATTGCATTCAAGGGAGAAATAAATTGATGCTTGCAAATGAATTGATGATTGAGACTAGGTGCAAAGGGAATTTGATATTTCAAAAGAGGTCAAGAATTTGATAAACTTGAGCTTTAGAGGGAGCAGATGGTTCAGTCAACATGTGACAATCTTGATTGAGAGGGAGTTCACTATTGAAGGTGAAACACTTATGAGGTAAACTTGATATAATTTTTTATTATACTAATGAATCATGAATGTTTTTAATGGGCTTTCCCCCTGTGTAAATCATGAGGAAGTGACAACTTCCAAATGATTATCACTTGTATTTGCAAAAGTTATTGGAAGGTGACGATCTTACAATAACTTGATCTTCTATTGTGATAGACATCTTGTGATGGCTGAAATAGATCATGATAGATAGCATCTTCTATTGTGATAGACATCTTGTGATGGTTGAAACAGATCATAATAGATGGTATCTTCTATTGTGATAGACATCTTGTGATGGATGAAATAGATTATAATAGATGACGTGAATGTTCTTATGGTAAGTGCACATTACCTATGAACATTTGTTGAGTACTTGGTGGATATCATGAGACTTGATATTCTGTAGGCCATTACTTTGAGCACTTGATGAATATCACAAGACTTGATATTCTATAGGCCAATTTTCTTGATGTCATGAGATGATATCTTTATGAACTCTTAAGTACTTGGTGGACATCATGAGAATTGATGTTAGTAGGCCATTACTCTAAGCACTTGGTGAATATCTTAAGAGTTGATATTCTATAGGCTAATGCTCTCGATATCATGAGATGATATCTTTATGAACTCTCGAGTACCTAGGTGAATGTCATGTGTTGACATTCTGATAGGTCGATACTCAAGAAATTTAGTGGATAGAATCGCCGATTGAGGCAATTCACCTGAGGACTTGTGGATAGAATCACTGATGGAGGAAATCCACCTGAGGAATTGTGGATAGAATCACCGATGGAGGAAATCCACTTGAGGACTTGTAGATATAATCACTGATGGAGGCAATCCACCTGAGGACTTGTGGATAGAATTGTCGATGGAGGCAATCCACCTGAGGACTTGTGGATAGAATCACTAATGGAGGCAATCCACCTAAGGCTTGTGGATAGAATCATCGATGGAGGCCATCCACACATTGAAACTATGTTTCTATTGATTACATCATGAGGATGATGCATTTATTGCCTACATCATATAATTGATGTTGTAAAGTTTCTTAAGTGTTGACATTGGATTGGTTTATCCTCCCTAGCTAAGAGGGAGTGTTGATGTTTGTAGCATCGGTCAGTGAAATAATACTGACTATATGATTATTATGAGAAATGATTTATTATATCAATATATATATATATATATATATATATATATATATATATATATATATATATATATATATATATATATATATATATATATATATATATATATATATATATATATATATATATATATATATATATATATATATATATATAAAGTTAGATTATAATTATTCTCATAATAACTAAATAGTTAAATTGATAAAATAAATTAATGAATAGGCATGTCTCATGAAGGGACATGTCTCTTCTTGTCTAGGTTGTCATGTGAAAATACAAAGAGATCGATGCATTTGGAAAATACATACAATTAGATAGTGCTATTACATTTGCAATGATCCTAAAAGCTTAACATAAAGGATCATTATAGATTTGCAGTTCATTATTCATCTTATCAACAAACTTTTTATTTTTAATCTTTTTCTCGTTCACCTTGATGGTACCCCTATCAATGTGGTCTTTCACAAGATGTCAAAGGCGTACATAGCTTATGATGTCATGACCGTGAACATAATGTTATTGATAGAACTTTGAGTTGTCATATCATTGGAGATAGGGGAAATTATTAGGAAGAGGTTTGATCTTTGGAAGTGTCACCAAGTTGTCCTTGAGTAACTTCTACAAGACACTAGCATAGGAATTTTCAATTCTACTGAATATTTGATTCCTCTGAGGGTCTATTGTGAAGTAACTCCTCTCAACACTAGGTTGTGGTATTTCCATGATATTGGCCAAAACATTGTTCTTTTGAGATCCTCTAGAGGTAGAAGCCCCTCCATAAGCATTCAAGGAAGAGTCCCAAAACTAAGCTATGGTGTACTAATAATCTATTAGTGCACTACAAAAATAAGTGAAGTTATGATATCTATTTAGGGACAACTTCCTCATTAGAGCCAACTAAAAGTTACTAATGAATATCCTCTAGAGATCAACATCAAGTAGGGCATAAGGAACTCTAATAGATATGGGTTGATCTATCTTAAAATGAAATTAGTTACCTTCTCATTCAGCTATAATTACCTTGCTTCCAATGTTGTCCAGGAACTGGGTAAGGAAATCATCCATCAGATGATCAAAGGTCCTGATAGAATAGTTAGGAAGAGAGCTATACTATTCCGTGATATTTCCTTTCAGAGATCTAGAAAATATATTAAGCAATGCATGATCCATAGTGTGATAATCATTGCATTGAATTGAAAAGGAATCCAAGTGGATCTGAGGATCTCCAACAATGCTATACCTTACAAAATTGAGGGATTTAGCCCCTGATGAATTTGAAGTATTCAACACTTGCATAGTTAATGGATTGCGATGATAGAAATGAGCCAAAGAACTCTAGCTGATTAAAGTGGACAAGTTTAATAGTTATTGTTGCATCTGACCCATATTTTACAATATGGTATTTAGAAGTGGAATGTTAGTTGGAGGAGGAGGAGGACTACTTCTACCTCTAGGAGGGGAAGATGATTTAGTGTCTGCATCCCCTCCGCCATTGCCCCCAGAGTTAGTGTCACTATTTTGTGAGCCAAACCCAAAGGAAATCCTATTTATCACAATACTAGGGATAGGTCCTAAATCACTTCCAAGGTCAGTTCTGGTAGTAGGCTCCACCATTTTCAGAGATGCTCTAGGCATTGTAAGAGTTATCTCCTCTCTAGTAAGGCCTAAGTGTGTTCTCTATTGGTTAGGAGAAGGGAGAGGTATGTTCTTAAGGAATGTTTCAAACCTTAGTTGGTTCTCCTCTAGAGATTGGACCTTATAGAATTCAATTGTGAGAGCTAAATCATGATATACTACTAGAGGGGACTCTGGTAGAGAACTATTAGGTGTGGTATGATGAAATCTAAACTTAAGAGAAGAGGAAAGTCCAAGGATTGGTCCTAAGAAGAGCTATGATCCTCTCAGATCATTCATGTCCATGTTACCACCAAACAAAGATCCTATTCTTCTAGGACTGTATCAGTTAGAAGGGACACCATGCCTTACAAACCTTCACACAATAGCTCTTGTCACAGTATGATTTGTAAAGCTCATAGGGATTAACTCCATCAAAATTTTATCCAAGGATTGGTTCACATCAAGATCACCAAAATGTGGGGAAGAAAATAATGCACCTACCGAGAGGCTGGTTAAAACCTCAAGTGATGCATAATTTCCTTGCACCACCTCACATTGCTAGTTGTGAGTGCTACGGAGATCAAATGCTAGATGAAGGAGAAGTACTTGGATAATTCGATGAAGTTTAATGGGTAAGTACAAGAAGTTGGGTACCAATTCAGCGAAAATCTTGTAGAATTGAAAGATGTAGCTCGAAACGGGAACCCATTTCAGGTTCGGGTGCCCGATCTAAAATTCAAAAAATGAGTGCCCATTTTTTCAAAAGGGTACCCGATCTGAAATTCAAAAAAAGGGTGCCCATTTTTTCAAAATGGGTACCCATTTTTTTGCAAATTGGGTACCCGTTTCTATTATTTTATTTTTATTTTTTAATGACTAAAAACACATTTTAACACTTTGATTTATTTTTTAAGAATGGGTGCCCGTTTTTTGAATTTTAAATAACGAGTACCCATTTCTTAAGACATGAGTGAGAAGCACACATCCGCCATGGATTTCATTTCAAAATAGGTTTGGTTTAGGATTGGTGGAACCAAGCCTATGCCTTGACCTCCAAAAATTTGGTGAAGGCATTGGAATGTCAGATTTATGCCTTGTCGCAATTTTTTGAGGGCCTTCATGGTCGTATTTTTTTACAAAACAAAAACCCATTAGAGTTCTCACTGTCCTGATTTCAAAAATGTAAATTTTGTGGTAATGTGATTATTTTTACTATTTTTTTATTATTTAATAGTTAAAAGTGGTACGTAAATGTAAAATAGTGAGGTTCACTAAAACTTTAATAACTTTTTTGTTTTTAGGTTTTTTGGAAAATAAATTATATGACATCAATCGACATACAATTCTCTTGAAGATAAAAAATAAAGAATTTTGAAAAAATATGAAATTTTCATCAAATTATGGTGGTCATACACCAGAGGTTTTGAAAATATGTTTTATAGTCAATTAAAAATTAATTAAAAAATATATTCAATAAAAAAAAATAAAAAATATGCTCATCAATATTTGGTGTCTTGGGTATATTTCCTCATAAGGATTTGCAAAAATTCATTTATTTAGGCCAAAATATGGTGGTCGTACATGACTATGGTATGGTCCCGAAACAAGCATTTTGAAAATATGGGTTTTAAACATTCTTACTAAAACATAATTTATACCATGTGGGTATTTAAATAAATTACATATTTGAAAAGTAGACTCTGTGAACTACATTTTATATTACTAAATAGTTTTTAGATTCAATCTCTAAGTGCCTCAAATTTAGACATCAATTAACAAGAAATTTGAAAATAGGGGAAAACACTTCCACTTTTTGCCCAAAAGTGGGACTCAACTTCTTGCAGCCACCCTAATATGATTGATTGAAGTGTCCAAATAAAATCTAGTTGATTAAATGTGAATAAATTATAATAGACATAGCTTAAAATATTCTAATTACAGAAAATGAAAGGTCTAACTATGAGGATTAGACCCTGAGATCCATAAGCTCAATATCTTAGATAGAAGCATGGTCTAAGGACTATAGTGCAACTATTGGACACTAGCATATCACACTAGAGTATCTCATATGGACTAAATATGGACTGATAGAATCAAATTAAAAACAAAAATAATAGAATGTAAAACTATGGAAGTATGATAAATGAGAATGACAGAATGCAGATAAATAATATAAAACTGATCTATGTACACCAAATAGAGGAAACACTATAAAATAAAATATTTACATGTGAATTGACTAGATTATGCGTATTATGATTAAATAAAAATAAAGAGAGAGAGATGGAGAGATACAACCTGGTTCGACAGTAAAAAATGCAAGATTCTAACTAGAGCTTTTGAATCCACGAGGCCACGATGGAAACTTGCACACAAGCAAAGATAATAAATTATTGTGGCCATAATGAGGCTTGCCTCAGTCAAACCCCCACTTTACTATTTCCACCTCCATGAATAGTTGTTAGACATGATAAATTCAGTTCAATAGATAACTAGGTAGGAAAGATAAATAATGATAATATAAAATAGAGACAAGATAAGAAAGATAATATTCTTCAGAGATACAAGGGTAAAAGTACAAACCTATGTCACACTTTTATAAAGGAAAAGGATGACAACATGCAAATTTTTCAACTTTAACGACATAAAAGTGGCGTTTGTGTTTAGAATTTGAAGATAATGTAAACTAATGAAATGTGAAAATTTTTATAAAGTTTTTGCTTATAATTTAAAAAAAAAAATTGAACAAAAATTGACATAGTTTTTTAATTTTTGAAGTCTATTTGTTTATTGCTAAAATATGCTGAAAATCTAGGGTCTAGCTCCCACCAAAAAAACTATATGCAAATAATATTTTTTTCCTCTAATTTCAGAATATGTTTTAGATGACATGTATAGCTAGTGCATAAAAAAAGAAAGATTGGATTTCGGTATATATTTTATCTATTATAACTATCCAAAGTCGGTGTTACTTGAAATCAACAATTTTTTGTTCCCACCAAATTTTCCCTATCAAATCTACACCATTAAAAAAAATTTATATATTCTTGAAGAGGACTCTCTCCTCTAGTGTTAAATATAAGTTTTAAATTTTTATGACATGATTTGTTATTTTTATTTTTATTTCCAACGACAGTGTTCTTAAATGTTAAAATACCTACTTGAAGTATTTTCAACTTATAATATATTATATGAAATCAAAGCATAATAAAAATTACATGACCATAATCTTGACTCTAAGCTCTACAAAAGGGTATTTTTAAATTTTACAGAAAGTTAAATTTTGACAGAGAATTCAGATCCAGAAGTGAGAACTTCTGAGGCTCACCTTTTTTTGCTTATTTGGTTGCCACATGGGATGCCACTTAGATAGGTTTGGCCGAAACTAGTTTGGTTGGAATAGGTTTGGATGGAATTGTGGGTGACCAAACACGGTCCCATGGATGAGCCACCCAACCCATTTTTGGGGTTTATATAGTTTTTCATGGAACGGTTTCGACCAAAACTCCCCTACCACATCGATGGCACATGGCACCTCGTGTGTGCCATGTATGTCTGGCTGAAACTGGTCCGACCGGACCTATTCTGGCCAGAACCATTAAAAATGTCCTCTAGTGCGACACAACTATGTACTTTCACCCACAAAGGATATGTGATAAATTCCCATATGAAGGTAGAGGGATCAAATATGTGAGACAAGATAGATCGTGAAGGTCTGATAATTCCAACAATTGAGTAACCTATAATAAAAGGGTGTGTAGAGCCAAAGATAATGCAAACGTGGATGTGTATGAGAGCCATGATGAAAGTGAGAAGTTGTGAATAGTGACTGAGAGATTGTAAGAATTTCCAAGAAGACCAAATGAGGGTTGCAAGAAGGCTTATGATGGAATCATAAGGAATCCATCTACATGAGTCATCATTTTGGGGTGTTACAAATGTAAGTTGTGTTGGACTAGCCACCAATGTCCCCCTTCAGGATTCGTGACATAGTTTAATAGCCTCCTGTGTCTTCTATAAGTCTAGCAGTTGTATTGGACATTTACAGGTTGATCTTTTGGTGCAATGACAACTACTAGTTGTAACAAGTGGTATCAAAGATTGGTCACATGTTTGAATCCCCTTGGGTGACGCTTAAGGGGAGATAGTTGGAATAACTTCCAATGTCCCCCTTTAGGATTTGTGACATGGTTTAACAACCTCTTGTGTCTTCTACAAGTCTAGTGGTTGTATCAGGAATTAACAGGTTGATCTTTTGGTGCAATAGCAACCACTAGTTGTGAGAGGTTGGTAGTTTATAATGCTCCATCTAAAAATCTACACGTCTCCAAATTCACAAATGAGAGTATGTCACATGGACATCTCCATGATGTGCACCTACCAAAAACTATTTAGACAACATGGTGGGAATATCAAGTCAAGTGATGAATTAGAAGATAATAGGGATAATGGGTATGATGATATTCTTCTGTCCTAGGCTTAAAGTCGACAAATGTGCAAATGGAATTATACATGGCAGTATAAAATTTATTCCATTACAAGGGTTTAAGTGAGAGAGAGGGGGGGATAGACCTATAGGAAATATGGAGAGAAAGAGAGAGAGAGAGAGAGAGAGAGAGAGAGAGAGAGAGAGAGTTTAGGGTTTATGGTTAAAGGTTTCAGAAGTTAGGGAATATGGTTTGTGGTTTAGGGTTCAAGGAAAGGAGAGGTGAAGAGAGAAAGAGAGAGAGAAGGAGAGGTAGGGAGATGGGTGAGAGAGGTAGATAGGGGGAGTAGAGGGAGAGAGAGGTGGTGAAGAGGGAGAGAAGGGAAAGAGGGAGAGATTATGAAAGGGAAAAAGAGTGATTTATAAAGGGAGAAATGTTTTAGATTTTCATACTTATGATTATAGGATTTAGAACTTATGGTTATATAGTTTTGGGTTTTGGGATTAGGATTTAGGGTTTACATAGAGAGAGAGAGAGTACAAGAAATACCATCAACCCTATGTATCATAAACCTTGCACCATCAATCTTGTACCCTATACCCTATACCAATATCTTTAACCCTAAAACCTATATCCTACACCCTATTTCAAAAAACCTATAACCTAAACAACTTATATACCCTAAAACCTCTGTCTTACACCCTATTTGAAGAAACCTATATCCTAAACAATTTATATATGCTAAACCCTATACCTTATAAAGTGCGAGGAGAAGTAATTATCTAGAGGTCTCCAGAAGGGATAAAAGGAGAGATACAAGAATAAAGGAAGAGTAGAGTAAGAAGGGGTGGAGGGATATCTTGGCATGGATGGAGTGAGGGAACTAAAGAAGGATGTGAGAGATAGGTGAGGGAAGGTGTCATGTCCCCTTTTCAAATAATTAAAAATAATAACTTTTGCTAAGGCTGGCAGGCTCAAAAAGTGAAGTTTCAGGATAAGGGGCTAATATTTGGAAACCAATGGATTAATAAATGATAATTATTATTAAAATATTTATTATTGACCCCTCTTGGTCGTGAGTTAGGGTTATTCCCTCTTTTAAAGGGGTTTGGAGGCATTTCAGGCTCATTCTAGAACTTGATTTTTGCTCATTGCTTTGTTGTTCTTCAGAGGCTGCCAAACTTGTGGAGAAGGAGACCCAAAGATGGGAGTTTTTAGGTTTCTAGGAAGGCTAAGGATGGGAGTTTGAGGCCATTCCATGTGCAAGCTCATGAAGAGTTTTCCCTTGTGCTGGACAGTGCAAATTTGTGAGTTTTCGGGTGTGTTTCTTGTAAGAGTTTGGTGTTTCCAGTTGAGTATTTCATATCAATTTGGTTTTATTCTATATTATAGACATTTTGATGTTAAAATAGAGCTAAATATATGTCTTGGGTCGTGGTTATACTTCTGTGATAGATTATTAGTGTTTTATGGTATTTTCGGGCTATTTTGTGTTGTTTTCCGGAGCCCGATGAGCATTGTTTTTGTCCTCCATTTGGGAGCTTTTGTGTAAAATCTATAAAATCTAGAAATTTCATTTTTTAGGTAGTTATTCTTGCAAATTTTTTGTAAAAATGTCTACTTTCAGATTTATCAATAATATGTGAAGCTGTGAAGTTTTTGGCACTATTTCGGGCATACTTGATTTGGGTTTTATTGAGAAATTGCATAATCTTTCAAAGTGTTGATTTTTTGATTTAATAATCTGATTAGAGGACTTAAATATGATATAAAAATCAGAAAGGGGACATTTCATAAGGGAGAGATAAGAGGAGAGATAACATAGAGGGATATGGGTAAGGGGGGTGGAGAGAAAGGTGGAGAATGAGGGAGAGAACTAGAGAGGGATAGATCGAGAGGTGAGCTACCTAGAGGGGGGAGAATTGAGAGACATAGATGGTGAGAGATAGGAGTGAGATAGATAGTAGGGGATAGATGAAGATTTCTAATAAGGCATGGATGAAGACATATAGAGTTGGAGAGGGAGAAACCTAGAGGGGAGAAAGAGAGGGTGTCAGGGTGAGGTTAAAAACTATAGAATGAAAACATACAATAAGAGAGTGGAGGAGGGAGATAAATATGGAGGTAATGAGGGAAGGGAGATAGAGAGGGAGAGAGGAATAAAGGGAGGGATGGACCTAGGGAGGGTGATATTTGTGAGAGATATAAGAGAGAGAGGGAGAGGGAGTGATATATAGAGGACATATCAATATAGGTATTGCACCCTTAAAAGGGAAGGAAAATTAGAGAGAGTGAGAGGGTGGTAGAGACCTATATATGGGAGAGAAAGGTGAGAGAGATAAGAGAGGGAAAGAGATAAGTATATTCTTTGGGGGAGATAAAGGGAGTCAAATATGAAGAATGAGAGAATATTGATAGGAGCATGTAGCTAATTACTGAAATTTGAATAAGTTTAAAAATTTATAATATCATAAAAGACCTAGAATCAACATTATAATGAGATTAGAGATCTTAAACCACTCTCAAACATCCTGACAAAATATACATTAAATATAAATTAAAGTATAAGAAAATAAAAACACATTTTGAAATGTAACTTATACTTAAATATTATATTTCATGTATATTCATAATAAGAAATTAATCCATATTTCATGTATATACTCATAATAAGATATTAAATCTAACTTGATAATTTGAAAAATTCATTTTTTTTTCATTTGGCTAGTGTCATATATGGTGCACACCATATGGACATAATTTATTATAAATGGTGCATGCCATATATAGCACTAACCAAATATGGTGTGTGTCATATTAACTGCATTGAGAAATACTAAGCCTTAAGCCTTGATTTTTCTTGGGACACAAACCAAAGTCTTGGATGCTCATAATAAACTTGAGATGTGTTCTTAAAAAAAAAAAAAAAAATTCTCATATTTTCATCGACGTTCCTCATCAGGTTTGCACATGGTTCAACATAGACAAAATAAGACACCATGATGTTGTTAAGCTCTCTATTAAAGCTATCTAACTATATAATTTATTTTGAATTAAGCTTTCCAAATCTAATTTCTTTAATAAGTAGGTTTGATTTTTGTCAAAAACCAATGTGTAGTATTTCAGGCATAAATTTTGACTCGTTCATTAAAATTTGAAAAAATATTATTTTTATAAACTAGACTCCATTCTACACACCTAGAAAAAAATGAGTTTCCATTTTCAATTAGTTTTCAATATTTTATAGGGGGTGTATGCTCAAGTTTTATGTTTTCAAGATGTGTCCATTTTGAAAATTCATTAAAAAACATACATTCGTCAAAAAGTTAGCTAAAAAATTAGGATAAACTAACTTATGTTGTGTTAGCCAACTTCTCACTGAAGCAATTAAAAAAATTCAAAAAAGTTGACATTTTAGTAAGAGCACATGAGATGCTATGTTATGTTTTTCAAAAATAACATGACCATGCTTTGTATGCTCCCCCTTTTTGAGGCCCTTAATCTCAACCAATTCAAAAAAATATATATAGTAGTTTAGAAACTAGATTTGAAGTACTACAACTCTTGTTCTTGTTGCATCTTCAAATTTTGAGTGCAACTATCTTGATTTTCTTAGCGAAGTTCTGAATTTGTTGATTTCAAAAGCAAAAAAATGTAGCAACTTATACCCCCCTTTTGGTGCCCCATCTTTGTGCTCTTACCCCAATATAATTTCTTTAACTCTTAATACAATCAAAATAACATTCAATTACCTTTCCCTTGTCTGTCACTATGCTTCTAGACTCTGAATAGCATTACACATCCCTCACAGTAGATATGTCCTATAAGAGTAAAATAAGATAAACATGTAAGTCAATATATAATTTAATTAGTGACAATTTGAATGATAAGCATGTATACAATAAAAAAATGTAAACAACCAAGTGTAAAAATCTATACCATATAGCTATGAAGGCCAAATGAAATGGCCAAGAGGATGGTGTCTTGGACCTATGCCATGTACTTGTTGGACATCAACTCTTAAATAGACCATGAAGATAAACATTAGTACTTATTATCTCTTATATATATTCAATTAAAATAAAATACACTATGATTACAAGTTAGCTCTTACCACTACACTATAGAATTAGAAGTGGGTTACACTTTTTTGCATGAACGGACACTGAATAGTACATTTTGAAAAAAAACTTTCAGATTCAGATGTATATTGTCGTTAAACCATTTGAAATCAGAAGATGAATTAAATTAGAGTCTTTTAGGATTTTCTATCTAGATTCTAAATATATTTTGTATTTTTATTTTTGAATTCATTTGAATGGTTTTTTCTTTCTCCCACGAAAATTGGTATGTTGTTGAAAACGTAATTTTCAAAGAGTTACATTGTTTTCATAGAGCATAACTTTTTTAATAAAATAGATATTAATGTGATTCTTTCAAAATTAGTTTTGTAACATCCATACGGAGGGCATGCAATTTGTTTGATGACATTATCATGATTATTTCATATTTTATTAACCTTTGAAGTTGACTAAACCGTAATTCTAACATACCTTGACTACATAGCTTATAACTTGTGGTGTATTTGTCCAATTTTATTTAGTTTTTGATAGAAAGAGAACTTAAAAACCTAGGGAATAGATAGTTTTTAGATTTTTTTTTCTCTCATTTACTATTTTTCCATAAGCATCAAACATAGAGGTAGACATACAGTGAAATATCTATGTTTAGTAAAACTAAAAATACAGTCATAATAAACTAAATATATATTAACATTATAATCATTAGAAAGATTTTTCTCAATAGTACCTTACTACATAGATAGTTTTGTCAAATGAATTCATTTGATCTCCCAAAAGATAAAGTCAAAGTGATTTTTTGTCAGCATTTTAATAGGTGTGAAGGAGACTCTATTGCAGGTATGAACGAGGAGTATAGATGTTATATCAGTGTTTTTTTAATCTAAGAGGCTTTCAGATAACTATTTGTAATTAATTACTTCAAATGGAGTCTCTCAAGGCTTAAATAATCATATTTTATTAAAAATGTGTTATTTCAGCAAAAATCAGCATGTCTAAAAAAGTGTAACCCACTATTGTGGGGTCACCAATCTACGTACAATCTATGAACCTCCTTGTCTCTAGCATGTGAGGACTCCCTAGTATGTACTCCAAAAACATTTGTCTCCTGTGGTGCATTGGTCATATGAGGCTCAACAACCTATCGAAGAGGACTTAAGCATATGTTCTTTCACATAATGCAAGCATGCGACACAAAAATATGTGGCCTCAAGGAGGATGTATCTGCCCCACCCGATCCACCACTAGCATCAAGGTCTTGTGGCTGAGCTAGTGGTGAGGTTTGAAAAAAAATTCCACTCAAAGAGTGAATAACCAATATAGTCTTTGGATTTCTCTGCATTAACATCTAGAGGTTTTCACTATAGGTGGAAGATCATATGGTCCCTATACTACTTGAATTCCCCTACGTCTATCCTTAGGAATATGCCTTCCCATTTCCTTGAAATGTCTCATGTCAAAGTAGTTTCAACATTCTTAACTAAGATAAACTAGGTATATATTTTTTGAAGGAGATAAAAAGGCACATCAATATTGTTGTTGGGTAGTTTATCAAAAACCATCCATCAACTACCCCAAAAGTTATTTATTATATCATCATTCACACACCATTTGATAGATTTTCTTTTTGTTTTTTACATCAACATGTTAAATAGTGTGGGGATTAACAAATAGGGAGGCTAATTTATCTTTGGCAATTTTAAGGTTTTTCACCTAGTTGTAGGACAACCCATCTAAATGGTGTACCATAAGGGCCTCTCAACTATAATATAATGGACTTGTAATAGGTGGTGAGGGTTTATCCATTAGAGATGTTGACTCTAATTGTCATAACCCAAATTTTGATACTTTAATTATAGATAAAATAAATAAATAAAATAATTTTTTTGAACAAAAATATATTGCATTGATGAAACCAAGGGGTAGCTATGCTTGAATGAATATTAATTATGGGGAAAGAATGTATGGATGGATTGTTTGTTCAACTTGGAAGTGGACCTAAAATGTATGAGAAAACTTTAATAAACAAGGGGCCTTTGCATTCTATAATTGCGGCATGCAAGACACAATTAATAATGAGAGAGAAGGAAGAATGAAAAAATATAGAGGATGATTGGAAAGGAAAATGGAAGGAGGGCATGCGAAGTTGGGGAGAGACAAACTATTTTTAGAATACATCTTCAAGCTACCAAGTTCCATATAAAACTCTTAGTTACTATAATGAAAGGCTTCTTGTACAAATGCCTGTATTTGGATGGTTATTGTATTTGGATCTTCTTCTTGCGTAGCATAACTAGGAATTATTTTTCCTTTACATCTTTTGCCCACAAATGGATTTAGGAGCTAAATGAATTTCTACGTGAAGGATTATTGATACTCTATCTTCTCCTATTTTAAGCAATTTGTTTTCCTCCTTATAAATTTATGTTCGTATGTTGTGTAAATTGGCCCAAAGTAATTGTTCATTAGCTGTAAATACATCTTCCTCTACCTTCTTAGCATTGGATTTGCATGCAGGAATCATTTTAGTATGCGAAACTTTGTACAGATCTTTGTTTGGTTATACTTTTTAAATCATTTCTTTTCAATAATTATCGGGTCTTTTTATTGAAATTATAAATCGTTGATCAAATTCACCCAACATTTATCATGGTGACTATAGTTTTTTTTTCTTATCTAGTTATTGATTCAGGAATCAAAGAATTATTTTTACCTGGTATTGTCTAAAAAAATATGCAATAGAAACATAGTATTCACACCCCAAATTTAATTAGGAATTGGGATTTACATGATGATCTCAGAAAAATTTACTTCAATTAAATAGATTTGATGAAAATGTATGGGTGGTCCCACAATAGTGTGTCCCACTTTTTGGCCAACTTTGACACAGAGATCAACATTCGGAGAAAAAACTTCACTTTCAAACACTTGTTGCCGCAATACTATTAGAAATTTGAAGATGATGTAAACTAGAGTCTTTTAGAATTTTCTTTCTAGTTTCTAATTTTTTTTAATTTTAAATAAAACAAAATCATTTAAATTCATTTTTCCTACTCTTTCAAAAAGTGGTTTGCGCGAAAAAACTATGTTTTTAAGGAGTTACTGTCACTTGGATGAGCATAGCTTTTTTTTAAAATATGATGACCATGTAATTCTTTCGAGATTATATTTGTAACTTCAATATCTAAAGGATGCAATTGGTTTTATTCATTTTGGGTCAATATTTCATAGTTTATTAAATTCTAAAGTGACAGTAATTGTAATTTAGACATAAGGTCACTTGGATCACTCTAACTTGATCTGTGTATATCGAAATTCATTTTTTATTTTTTACATAGAAAGGTAACACAAATACACTTTTCCTACATATTTTTTATAATTTACTATTTTTCCCGAAGTCTTGAAGAGACAGGTTGTTGAATGACCAAACAACCTATGTTTAGTTAAAGTAATATTTAAAAGTGATAATGAGCTCAATATGTATTAAAATTATATTCATTAGAAAGCTTGTTCTGAATAGCATCATTTGACATCAGATGTTTGAAAAAACCATGCCATTTGGTCCTTGTTCCAGGCCTTGAAACACCATTTTTTTTAAGTTCTCTTATTTTCTGAGGGAAAATTTTCATTTTTGGGGTCTTCGCACGAAGACCCCCTTGACACGAAGACCCTTGAGGGGATTTGTGCAAAGACCCTTCGCACGAAGGCCCTTGAATGAAAAGTCTGACAAACAACAGCCCACTGGATTTTTTTGCTAGGTACTTTGTGTGAAGTCTATACTCCGAGCAAAGTTGGCAAGTGATTTTATTTTTTAAATTTTTTTTAGAATGGTATAAATCTAAAACATTTTGTTTCTATTTTATACCAAATTGCAATTAATAAATTCACATTTTCTATTAGTGAAGGCATTTTTTTGGAGGATTTCTATTTCTATTTTTTCAAAGACATAATTTTGAAGAGGAGAAATATTAGATTAAAGTATTTTTTGAAGAAGAGACTTTTTATAGACGATCTTGTGGAAGACATTTTTTGGAGCTCGAATAAATGGGGAACAAGAAGGGAAGACAAAGTAAATCTTCTAGAAAAAGGTCACCCGGTACTGAACAAAGAAATCGTGAAGCTGCATTGACATATTATCATAAAACTAAAGAAGATGAAGGACAAGTTGGTTCAAGTCAAGTCGAACAATTGCACATTGAAGAAGGGTCAGGATCGCTCCCT
This sequence comes from Chamaecyparis obtusa, assembly GCA_027943335.1. NCBI lineage: Eukaryota > Viridiplantae > Streptophyta > Pinopsida > Cupressales > Cupressaceae > Chamaecyparis > Chamaecyparis obtusa. Next base: position 484,957 of record BSBK01007327.1, on the reverse strand, counting down.
ACAGAAGCTGAAAAAATTGATGTTGGAGAAGGGTCAAGATCACGTGCTCCTACTGGTATGGATGAACTTTTAAATTTATCTCAAATTGTAAAGAGAAATATTAATTATAGAAACTTAGATCATTTACTTACAATGGATGTGGAGAATTTAAGATCACTTGCTAATGTTCAACTCTTAAGTCTTGCTAAGAAGAGATTAATGAATATGATAGCAAGAGAAATATTGGGTAAATTTGATAATTTTGAAACACTTGAACAAGCTCAATTGCTTTCAGTTGTACTTATAAATAAAAAGTTGGAAGGAGCATTAAAATTATTGGGTATAGACACATCATCAAAGAAGAGAAAAGTTGTTGAGATGCAAACTGATATGATTGAAAATCTTAGGAAAGGTTCGAACCACCTAGGGAAGTGATCTTGAACTAAAGATAAGACCATTACAAGAAAATTTATGTTGACATCCATTGTAGGTGACTTTATGGGATGAAAAAGACAAATATCTTCAGTTTCATCTCAGTTTGGTTTTAATAGGAAAATAATATCATGATATGTTAATAGGAGAATACTTTTGGATGATAGCACCTTGGAAGGCAATTGGGAAATCATGTGTAGACCTCCTCATTCTGATAGGATTGATGAAGGAATAAAAAATTTGGTCACATAATTTTGGAATGATAATACACATCCTTCATCAAACACAAGAGATGTTATCAGACATAGAATTTTAGCTAATCAATATGAATATCATATGAAACATTGGTTGGACACAATACAACATGAAATGTATGTGTCATTTTGTCATTCTAATCCTAATATAAAGATTTGGAAAACATTGTTTGAAAGATTGAAGCCATATTATATTAGGACAAACAAAGTGTTTGAAACTTGTTGTTGTCATTATCATATTGAATTTGATCTCCACTATCAAGTTTTTCAAAAGTTTGTAGAAGACACTTATGGTTTTGAAAATGCCCCTCCTACTAGACGAAGTGAGTTCATCTCATCCATTTTATGTGAAAAAAGAGAAGATGTAGCTGGAAAAATAAATTGCATAAAAGGAATATGTCAAACATGTGTTGATTTGTCTCTTTTTCTTTTGAAAAATGAAAATATTGATGTAACAAAGATGGTAAATTGCAAGAGTTACAACTATGTAAAGAATGAAACAAAATTTGGGAAAGAATCCAAAAGGTTAGAATATGTTGAAGAGGAGATAAATGTTGGAATATTTATGGAAAAATTTAAAAAATTGATTCAACCCTACATTCATCATGCATTTTTTGCAAAGTGGCAAGCACAACAATTCCAAACACTGAGAGACAATTTCCCACTTGGAACTATTGTATCAGTTGTTGATTTTGTAGAAAATTATTCTTTTGTTTATCAAAGGAAAATTTAGTCAGAATACTATTTTTCAGAGAAAATTACTATTATGGTACATGTGTGTTATCGACATGCACAATTAGATTTGGATGGTATTCAGAGCACATTTGAAGCACGGGTCATCAAGAAGGAATATCATTTTTATATAAGTGATGATAGAGAACATGACATTCATTATGTAGAACATTGCTTCAAGATGTTTTTTGCAAAATTGAAAGAAAGAGGTATAAAAATTGATAAACATTATGTTTGGTCAGATGGATGTGATGGAAAATTCAAATCATCAAGACCATTTTAGGCACTATGTAGATATCATCGGAATGAAAACATACCACATGTTTGGAGTTTTTTTGAGAGTGGACATGGAAAAGGCAAACATGATGGTGCCAGAGCTTGCATCAAACATGCTATACGAAAGTATCAAATGAATTATAAGGGAGTGCATATAAAAAATGCACATGATGTTGTTGAATGGTGCAAGACACATTTCACACCAAATGAGAATGACACATCATTAGGATTGACTCAGGTGGTGCCATATAGAAAGTTTGGGGAGATAAAAGGTATGCACACATTTTTAAATTATTTGAAAGTGTTTAAATTTTTTATGATATTTTTTATTCAAATTATATTTATAGAATGTATTATATATGCATTTGTTTAGGTGTGGATAGTAAAATTATGCATGGTTGCAATAGGATAGAAAAGATGCGATCTTTGCATTTAGTTATGAGTACAAATTGTCACAATTGGATGTTGAAGTACACTAGGGACTACTCATGCTTTTGTTGTCACTGCATTGCTGATAATTATGAGGAATGTATCAATCAAGACCATGGATATGTAGGTGCATGGAAGATTGTGCCACTAGTTGTTGCTGATACATTTGATAGAGATGAAGATGAAAACTTCAATGATGTCCCTTTGATTTCTATTGATTATGATCATATCTCAGGATTGGTCAAAATTGGTAAGTATATATATTTCACATTATATGGTACATTGAGATGCATGTATAGATAGATAGATAGATCTATAGATTGAACTAAGTAAATTTTAAGATCTCACACATGTATATATAAATTTATTGTGCAGGAGATGTCTTTGCAGTGATTATTGAGCGTGGAAATGTAGGAGTTGGCTATTATTTACTGTGTTGTATTGCAAAGAGGATGAAGTTACTTGAACCTGAAGAAAGTGATGGAATTTTTTTCTCCATAGTTTTGCACATGGTTTACATCAATATATTGAACTTAATTTGTAAATTTTAAATTTCAACCTTTCAACAAATTTCAAATTGAGTTTGTTTAAATTTATATATTGTTAAAATTTGTGACCCAGGTTCAGTTGTTTTAGAGGGAACATATTTCAAGCAAGTCAAAGTAATTCAACATGGTGTTCACTTTGTTGATTATGAACTAGACAATAAGGTGTTTCAATATAGTCACCTAGTAGTTGCCATATCCATTTGTCTCCATACAGTTAAATCTCAACGTGGACATTGTAAGTGGAGACTAGATAGTGAGGATCATGAGAGAATATTACATGTTCTCCATGAAAGGTCAGAACCACTTGAGTTGGTCTAAAAAGTATAATATGTATATCTATTTCTTGTGTTAGGACCTACTTGATATCTCTAGATTAAATTTCAATATACTTTATTTATATATTTAAACATATGATGGACTATAATTTGTTGATATATGATGGACCTATTTGATGGTTCAATGGTTTTAATATATAGAATTTTATATGTATGCTTTGATTATTCAATGATTTTTATGATACTTTTTATGATGCTTATGATTTCTAGATCCCCTTAAGTCCTCCCCTTAAGACACTAAAAAATGATGAAATTAGTTAGATTACTTATTGTATCATCTTAAAATGGAAGCACTTCTATGTTAAGAGAATTTAGCCCTCCAAGTGAGTGGTTTGGGTCATGTCAAGCACCTTGAATCGACTCTTTTCTTGGATCATACTTGTTCTCCTCATTCTACTTCTATCTGTCCCTAATTTTTACTTCAATCTGCATTTCCTAGCATTCTGGATTAGGATCCAGAGGTTTTTGACCACAAGGTCAAAGTCAACCTTGACCCTAACCTAGGTTAGAGTCGAGCTCATCCTTGACCCCCAATCCAAATTTCAAATTTTCTTAATTTTCGGGTGTTGGGTTTCAGAGATATTTGTTTTCCCACCTTCGGGTCGGCCATTTCGGGTTTTGGAATGGTAAATCCTCAAATTGCATTTAATCTAAGTATATTTTCTAAAGGTTAGGACCTAATTGGGATTTAATTCTCCAAGGTGGCCCCTCTAGAGGATTGTGCCCTAGTTTAGTTTAAAAGGAGGCCTTCCTCTCTCATTTTCACATCAAGTTTTGCAATCTCCTCTCTCAAGCTCTCAAGGTGATCAAGCAAGCATTTCATCAAGCTTTTTCAAGGAAGCATTCAAGTCCTCTTTTCCATCCAAGTTCTCCATTTAAGATCAAGGATTCAAGCATTCAAGCTTTTGAAGGGATTTGGTTCAAGCATGCAAGACTCATGATTCAAACCCTAGATCTAGCCATCATGATGGTGTGATCTTCCTTCAAGATCCTTTCTGTATCTTCTAGATCCATTCATTCTTCTATCAAGGTGGATTATAATCATATAAGCATGGAGGTTTTGTATTTACTTTCATGGTTTTGATTTACATTTACCATTGTTGTGTTCAAGCTTTCATATCAATATACTTGTTTACATTCGAAATACAATTGCATATCTATCAAATTGCATAGCTTCATTGTTAGATCTACTTCTACTACTTTCTAGGATTCTTATTTCAATTTCAATATTAAGGTTGATTCCAAATTGGGGTTTGACCAAGGCAAACCCCTCAAACAAACAACAAAAACCCTCTTTTTCTTACAAGTGTAGGTGCAGAATTTTGGATCTGAGAGCAGATTTGGATACCCTTTGCGGTGAACTTTTGAGATTTGTGAACAAAGTCAGAATTGACCTTCAAATAAAGAATGTAGCCTTTGACCTTTTATGAGGGTCAAAGACTACTTACCGTTGAAAAAACAAAATATTTCTAGGTTTTCTTCGTCTCAGTATTTCCAGTCTAAAATAAGTTACATAATTGCTCGAAAGTACACACAGACATCAGAAATTGGCATTTTCCTGATTTTCCCTAATTTGAGGTTAGTATTTATATTTCAATTATTTCAGATTTCAAATATGATTCTACCATAGGGAAATATAAGGTTTTTTTCTCTCTTTCATATTCTCCATAGATTGATTCGATTGTGTATTAACCTTTAGGTTGATCAAATTGGATCTCTCCTTTGGGAATTTGGATTTAGGAGTGGATCTAATATTTCCCCCATACATTGCACTCAATAGAGGTGATTCCATATTACCCCTATTCATTTTGGTGAACCCGACATACTTACCCATTTCTTTTGTGGATTTAGATGCCCTATTGTGTTTGTTATATTATCTTGTGTGTTCACCTTCATCTATTCATTTTGGTGAACCCGACATACTTACTCTCCTTTATTTTGTGGAATTAGATGCTATATTGTGTTAGGTTATAGATCCTTTCTTGCATTTAGATTATATCTAGTTTATGTTCTTGCATTTTAAATTCAAAAATACAAAAAAAAATAAAATTTACAAAAACATTTCAAACATTTCATTTTCTATGGAAATCATTAAGATGCTTTGGTGTGTGGTCATGTTCTTTATTACCCTTCTTTTAGCATCTCTTTATAATACGTATGATGTTTATGAAAGTATCATTCACTTCATTATGTTGATGACCCTTCACTTTTCTCTTGCCTATGCTTTTGTGAAGTTGACCGACACTAGTCTACCTACATTCAAAACCTTCATTAAAGATTTATGTGGTAGCCTTATTCATCTTTTGGATTATGTGAAGAATTTGGTAGATGATACACCATGTCCTAATCATCCTAATCCTAATCCTAATCCTATCAATTCTAATTCTAATCCTATCAATCCTAATCCTAATCCTATCAATCCTAATCCTAATCATATCAATTCTACTCCTAATCCAATACCTAATTCTCCATCTATTCATCTTTTCTCTTCCCATACTTATGATGGGATTTAAGCTATAGTTCAGGATGTGGATGTGCAAGATTTCTTTAATTTACCTTCTCCTCCGATTCATGATGATATTAAAGGAAAGCGTAAAGAAAGTTATTCCAAACCTATTATCCCACCTTATGCAACCTTTACTCAGGAACATGATAAAAAATCACCTTCTGTAGAAGCTTTACATAATATGTACACTACCAGATATAATATGGTGACTAAACAAGGTTATAAAGGTTTAGGGCTTGGGGTTAATGAGCATGGTATTAGGTTTCCAGTTCATATACCCCCTAAATTGGATATGTATGGTGTTGGTTGTTCAAGATCTCAAGTCAAGGTAGGCGGTGTTGATCATCATCCTCCTCTTCACATTCTTCTCCCCACACCTATCTTAGATAACCCTAATACTCATCAAGAAGTGGCTAAGAAGGTATATGTTGAGCTAATGAATTCCAAGAAGGAAATATTTAGACCTATGCCAATAGATTCTTTATACAAATACAAAGGTCCTTTTCATTATAGTAACAAACATCTACTTGCTGATTGTAAACATTTCAAGTTATATGTTAGAGAAAGAGCTACTTTAGGAATTATATCTTACTCTCGTGCAGTTTTAAAATTCCTTCATAATTTTGATATAAGGGATTCCCCTCCTTTAGATATAATGTAGATGTTCTTCCCCTCTTGTCTTATGATTGGGGGGAAAGAGGTGTATCTTCATCCAGTCCCCAAGGATCCATTAGGTCTTTTTATTGGGGCTTAATTGGTATTCTTTCTCTCCTATTTTTCTATGGTTTTGCATTATAGACTCTATTTTCTTTTCAAGATATCTTTTCTAAGACATTTGTTTTGCAAAGGTATCCCTTGTATTTATCTCTGGGGGGTAATTTACCTCTTTCTTTCTCTTTGTCTAGGGAGCCTCTTTCCTTAGCTTAGTGGTATTTGTTTATATTGCAATATATTATTTCAACATATTGATAGATGTTTTGACTATAGATAACCTTCTTATATGAGAAGTTGTTGTCCTAAGTCATCACTTCTTCTCTATTTTGCTAATTATGTTCTTTATAAACTCTCACCCTTGCTTTGGTGCTAGAGTTGTTTCCCTCATCTCAAAGATTCCTCTTCCTTTTCTTTGTAGGGGGCTTGATGATTGAATCTTTGTTCCCTCTATTGAAAGATGATATTTTATCTAAAGCACTCTTCTTTGGTGGGGGTCTTCTTGATAAGATCTCTTTTCATTGGAGGATCCTTTTCCATGAGAGACATATCCTTTTCATGACTATCTATATTCTTGGATGTAGGGGTCAATATCTCTCGCTAAGGATATGGTGTATATTGTTGTAAATAGGATATCTCCTTGCATTGTGAAGTAGGTATCCTCTTCCATCTTTGTTCCTACACTTGGGAGCAAGGATGCCATCTCCTTCTATCTTTCTGGGATTCACCTCTTTCCTTGGGTAAGCAGTATTTATCTATTATGTGATATCCAATCATACATGAAAATTTTGGTTTGCATTGAGGATATATGTCATTGATAACAAAATCTTTTTTTGTTTGACATTGGGTTTCCATGATTGATATATCTCTCACCCTGGAAACTGAACAGTGTGCTATCCCTCATAAGGGTTACTTTCTTTTCACTTCTTGCATGATATCTCTTTGCGTTCTTACCTTCCATGGCCTCATAGGAGCTGTGACCTTCTTGGCTTGGACTGGGTGTTTTTTGTGGATATTGTCTTGATGTTGAATAAGGCTTTATCCTTGTTCTTTCCTTTCCTTAGCATGTCAAAATAGTATGTTTTTTCCATATTAAGGAGGGGGGCATATATTGGGTCACCCTTGTACTATAGTTTTTTATTTTTACATGCTAAATCTTGGAAGGTAACACACATAAGTTACTAAATCCTAAAAAGACATGCATCTATATGCTAAATCTTCTAATGGTAATGCACATAAATTGCTAAATCCTAAGGAGACATGTATTTTTCAAAAAATTTCAATATGCTAGGTAACACACATAAGTTGCTAAATCCTGAAGGGACACGCATTTCCAATTTCAAATATGCTAAATCTTGGAAGGTAACACACATAAGTTTCTAAATCTTGAAAAAGACATGCATTCGTATGCTAAATCTTCTGAAGGTAACGCACATAAGTTGCTAAATCCTGAGGAGACACGCATTTCATATTCATAGTGATACAAGAAGGTGGATCTATGGGTATTCTAGAAGCCATTAGAAGACCCATTACAATTGCAAGCATAGTGTATGGGTAAACATATTGAGCTCTCCCTCTAGGGTGATTCATGGTAAGGTGGGTATCTTACTAGGCAAGGAAATCACTCTTTTTCCCTTTCTCTCTTTTCACTTTCATGCTAGTAGGACTGGATCATGAAGCTATGTTATTTATAGTGTTTCTCTTGTCTTTCTTATGTAATCATTTATGCTTTTATGATAGCTTTCCAAATATGATATTAGTATGAGAAGTGTTTCTTAGTAAGGTTTCTTGTGCTAGTTGATTTGGGTTCATTTAGTACTAACCCCTCTTTTGTGTCTTATTTCCCCTTTTTTGTTTTTGCACCCTCATGTGTGTATGTTGATATAGAATCCTTAGCCTAGGGGCTGGTGTCCCTAGTTGAGTGCCATTCTATCTCATTTTGAATCCACTGGGATCTCTTCTTTCTTCTCCTTTACCAAGATTTTGCATTGAATCCATACTCTTGCTAAAGTGGGGGCTTAATGTGTCATCTTAAAATGGAAGCACTTCCATGTTAAGGTGTTTAGCCCTTCGAGTCAGTGGTTTGGGTCATGTCAAGCACCTTGAATCAGTTCTTTTCTTAGATCATACTTGTTCTCCTCATTCTGCTTCTATCTGTCCCTGATTTTCACTTCAATCTGCATTTCCCAACATTTTGGGTCAGGATCCAGAGGTTTTTGACCACAAGGTCAAAGTTGACCTCGACCCTGGCCTAGTTTAGAGTTGACCTCAACCTTGACCTAGGTCAGAGTCGAGCTCATCCTTGACCCCCAATCTAGATTTCAAATTTCCTTGATTTTTGGGTGTCAGGTTTCAGAGAATGGTAAATCCTCAAATTGCATTTAATCTAGGTATATTTTATAAAGGTTAGGACCTAATTGGTATTTAATTCTCCAAGGTGGCCCCTCTAGAGGATTGTGCCCTAGTTCACTATAAAAGGAGGCCTTCCTCATTTTCACATCAAGTTTTGCAATCTCCTCTTGCAAGCTCTCAAGGTGATCAAGAAAGCATTTCATCAAGCATTTTCAAGGAAGCATTCAAGTCCTCTTTTCCATCCATGTTCTCCATTGAAGATCAAGGATTCAAGCATTCAATCCTTTGAAGGGATTTGGTTCAAGCATGCAAGATTCATCATTCAAACCCTAGATCTAGCCATCATGATGGTGTGATCTTCCTTCAAGATCCTTTTTGTATCTTCTAGATCCATTCATTCTTCTATCAAGGTGGATTCCAAGCATATAAGCATGGAGGTTTTTTATTTACTTTCATGGTTTTGATTTACATTTACCATTGTTGTGTTCAAGATTTTATATCAATATACTTGTTTACATTCAAAATACAATTGCATATCTATCAAATTACATAGCTTCATTGTTAGATCTACTTCTACTACTTTCTAGCATTCTTATTTCAATTTCAATATTAAGGTTGATTCCAAACCGGGGTTTGACCGAGGCAAACCCCTCAAACAAACAACAAAAACCCTCTTTTTATTGTACGTGCAAGTGCAGAATTTTGGATCTGAGAGTGGATTTGGATACCCTTTTCAGTGAACTTCCAAGATTTGTGAACAAATTCAGAATCGACCTTCAAATAAAGAATGTAGCCTTTGACCTTTTATGAGGATCAAAGATTACTTGCCGTTGGAAAGACAAAAGATTTCTAGGTTTTCTTTGTCTCAGCATTTCCAGTCTAAAATAGGTTGTAGAATTGCCTGAAAGTACACACAGACATCAAAAATTAGCATTTTCCAAATTTTCCCTAATTTGAGGTTAGTATTTATATTTCAATTATTTCAGATTTCAAATACGATTCTACCATAGGGAAATATAGGGTTTTTCTCTCTCTTTCATATTCTCCATAGATTGATTCGATTGTGTATTAACCTTTAGGTTGATCAAATTGGATCTCTCCTTTGGGAATTTGGACCTTTCACTTACGACATGTGTTAGTTATAGAATTAGTTATAATAGTTATTGTCCATTAGTTACATGTATTAACTAGTTAATTTTTATGATAATAATTCTAGATCCCCTTAAGATTGTTTATTAGTTAAAGATCCCCTTAAGACACTAAAAAATGATGAAATTAGTTAGATTACTTATCATATATAATCAAATCATATCATCTAATCAAATAAAACCATCTAATCAAATCATATATCATCAAATAAAATCATGTAATCAAATAAAATCATATCATATCATCTAATCAAATAAAACCATCTAATCAAATCATATATCATCAAATAAAATCATCTAATAAAATCATTTAATCATATCATATCATCTAATCAAATATATGTCTCTAATCAAATATATGTCTTGAATCATGTGTCTAATCAAATATACGTCTCAATTCATAAACTGAAAATATCAAACATATACTAATGACATATATAATGAGTCTCAAATAAAATATATGTGCAACATGTCCTAAACTAGGGAGTCATCCAAGCATATGAGAATAGAGCAACCCTTTGCGCGACTGCCACAAGCATCCTTCGGCTGTGAGACAACAACTAATCCCTGCGAATATAAATGCATGTATATACAATAATAATCTAAAATAATTAAAATATTATAAATGCATGTTTTAACTTACATATTTTTAAAACTTACCTAACCACTACTAGGTGTCACATCTGCTGAATCGCTCCTATGAAAATCATCCTCTGACTGTAAAGCAGTAACTGACCCCTACAAATTTAGTACAATAGTTGGTTATATACATGTGCATAGTATATATATTATGTAAAGTACTTGAAATATATAAATACATGTGTACACATGCATGCTTAAACATACATATATCTAAAACTTACCTGACCACTAGTAGGTGTCACATCAAATGGATCTCTCATATGAAGATGCTTTGAGCCCACACTAGAGGTAACATGCTCTACTAACTGTGCCTACAAAATATTATACATTGAACAAACATCAATACACATGTCTACAATTAATTATTCACTAAAACTCCTTAGAAAAAAGAAAGGAAATTTTTATATGTACTTGGGTCTCAGGAGTAGGAGGATCATCAGTGCACTGCACCATCGTATCATCAACTAAAACTACATCACTCACACCATCTTCAGTCCCAAACCTCTCTATTAATGAGGAGTGTAGGGGTGACACTAGCTGGGAGGGGAGTGATGTAGAACCTAAACCATCTGGATGCAATAACATATCCATAAATGTCCCAACATCAGTGCCAACATCCACCTAACTCAACCCATGCAACTATGCATCAAAAGTGTCTAGGCCCTCAGTGGTGATGCATACATCTCCAACCTATATACCTGGCTCTATAGCTATAGAGTGATATGTGGGTGCAAAGCACTCTGCACTATGTTGTGCTTGACTAGTAGATGGTGTGTCTTGTGTCGGTGGAACTACAGGACCCCGTGCAAGTGCAAAGAAATTTCTGACTAAATGTAATTGGATCCTATGCATGTCAGCAATATGAGAATAGGACTATAGGAGATCCTCTAGAAATTAAACGGCCATATCTAAATGACTATGCTCATATCTCTCCAAGTGCAGGAAGACCTGTAGCTCTATATGTCTCATCAGTCGCACCTACAGTAGTACTAGACAAAGCCTCAGAAGATGATCTAGCTCTACTCATTCTAGTCAAAATGTATCTGCCCACTGAATCTGAAGTGATGGATGCAGCTGCAAAAGCAATATGTCCTATACTATCTACTACTCTCCTCTAAGAAGCAATGATGGCTCTATTTGCAGTAGTAGCCATCGCTGGTGCCACTATCAGAGTACTATCCCTAACCAGCTATCTATGAGGCTGTACAACTCGATCAACCCTACAATATTGATCATAGTTTGCAACCCTACCGCACCTCTGACCATAATATACTAGAAGATCTAAATAGTTGACCCCGAGTCCCAAATAAAACTCAGTGTACAACTATTGTGCAAAATATAATGGAATCTAGTTGTTATTTGGACAACAACCATGTTCTGCAAGAAATTGAGGGTATATCATACATGCAATCTGAGGAATGACACACTATGTGACCTGATATGCCCTCACAATGGCCTTCCCATCATAATATGGGAAAACCTCTTGTTTGATGGTTTCCTTGGAGACAAGGCTCTGAACTGTCACCAAGGAAACATCGCCCAAGACCTCAGCCCTCAACTCTTGAAAAATAGTGTCAACTACCTGAGGCATGAAGGAGGAGTGAGATCTCAATCTAGCACTCATCGCCTCCAAATTGGTCAATATAGTGGCACAAGTATCTCTATATATACTATCTCTTGAAGATGTACAAATGGACTCTCTAAGTCGAGCCATCTCCGTATCAGCAATATGAAAAATGGTATGTATATTAGGAGTTTGAGATGCATCTTAAGCAGCCATTTAGATACATAACATGTGAAAGCTAAGTGGTAATAATTAAGTACTTGATTACATGTTATAACTACATGTAAAATGGAAACAAATATCTAAATATATAAAATTATAGGTCCTATTAGGTCATGTAAGTGGTCTTATTAGGTCTTAAGGGTCCTAGGATGGACTAATTAGTATTAATAGGTCCTACTAGGTCATGTAAGTGGTCTTATTAGGTGTTAAGGGTCCTAAGATGTACTAATTGGTATTAATAGGTCCTACTAGGTCACATAAGTGATCTTATTAGGTCTTAAGAATCCTAAGGTGTACTAATTAGTATTAATAGGTCCTATTAGGTCATGTAAGTGGTCTTATGAGGTCTGAAGGGTCCTAAGATGTACTAATTGGTATTAATAGGTCCTATTAGGTCACTTAAGTGGTTTTATTAGGTATTAAGCATCTTATGATGTACTAATTGGTATTAATAGGTCCTATTAGGTCACGTAAGTGGTCTTATTAGGTCTAGAGGGTCCTAAGATGTACTAATTGGTATTAATAGGTCCTATTAGGCCATGTAAGTGGTCTTATTAGGTAGGGTCCTATGATATACTAATTTGTATTAATAGGTCCTATTAGGTTAAGTGGTCTTATTAGGTCTAAAGGGTCCTATGATGGACTAATTGGTATTAATAGGTCCTATTGGGTCATGTAAGTGGTCTTATTAGGTCGTAAGAGTCCTATGATGGACTAATTAGTATTAATAGGTCCTATTAGGTCACATAAGTGGTTGTATTAGGTCTTAATGGTCCTAATATGTACTAATTGGTATTAATAGGTCCTGTTAGGTCACGTAAGTGGTCCTAAAGTGTCTTAAGGGGTCATGGGTAACATAAGAGGTCCTAAGGGGTCCTAAGGGATCCAAATAAGAGTCCTAGAATGTTAATGGGTCGTAGGTGCAATAAGTGGTCCTAGAGTGTCTTAAGGGGTTGTGGATAACATAAGAGGTCCTAAGGGGTCCTAAGGGATCTAGATAAGAGTCCTACAATGTTAATGGGTTGTAGGTAAAATAAGTGGTCCTAGAGTGTCTTAAGGGGTCATGGGTAACATAAGAGGTCATAAGGTATAGATAAGGGTCCTAGAGTGTCTTAAGGGGTCATGGGTGATATAAGAGGTCCTAAAGGGTCTTAAGGGATCGAGATAAGAGTCCTAGAATTTTAATGGGTTGTAGGTGCAATAAGTGTTCCTAGAGTATCTTAAGGGGTCGTGGGTAACATAAGAGGTCATAAGGTATATATAAGGGTCCTAGAGTGTCTTAAGGGGTTGTGGGTAACATAAGAGGTCCTAAGGGGTCCTAAGGGATCCAGATAAGAGTCCTAGAATTTTAATGGGTCGTAGGTGCAATAAGTGGTCCTAGAGTGTCTTAACGGGTTGTGGGTAACATAAGAGGTCATAAGGTATATATAAGGGTCCTAGAGTGTCTTAAGGGGTCATGGGTAACATAAGAGGTCCTAAGGGGTCCTAGGTTACATTAGTGGATCCTCGTATGTATTAATTGAATCTAAGATATACATAAATGTTTCATAGGACAACCTAAGATATGTTAATGGACCTTGAGGATCCGAAGAGGTCATATACATGTCTTAAAATGTCGTAAGGGATGTATAATGGTCCAATAATGTTAATGGGTTGTAGATGCGATAAGTGGTCTAGAAGTGGTCCTAGGACATCATAAGATTCTTTAATGGGTCTTGGGGGTCCTAAGGTTTCATATTTTTTTTAAGGTTTCATAAGGGATCTAGATAAGAGTCCTAGAATGTTAATGGGTCGTAGGTGCAATAAGTGGTCCTAAGGGATCCTACATTACTTTAATTGATCCTAGTATGTCTTAAGGTTTCTTGATGTGTCTTAAGATAGTGTAAGGGATGGATAAGGGTTAGGTAGAGTGTCTTAAGTGGTCGTGGATAACATAAGAGGTCCTAAGGGGTCCTAGGTTACATTAGTGGATCCTCGTATAATATTATTTGAATCTAAGATACATAAATGTTTCCTAGGATAACCTAAGATATGTTAATGGGTCTTGATGATCTGAATGGGTCATATATGTCTTAAAATTTCATAAGGGATGTATAATGGTCCAATAATGTTAATAGTTCGTAGATGTGATAAGTGGTCTAAGGGATCTTAGGTTACATTAATTGATACTAGTATGTCTTAAGGGTTCTTGCAGGCAACAATGGGTTCACATATGTATTAACAGAAGCTAAGATAGATGAATGTGTCCTAGGACATTTTAAGATATAATAATGGGTCATATGGGTCCTAAGGGGTCCTATGTGTCTTAAGATGTCATAAGCGATACGTAATGGTCCTAGAATGTCTTAAGGGGTTGTAGGTGTCATAATAGGTCCTAAGAGATCATAGGTTACATTAATTCATCCTAATATGTCTTAAGGAGCCTTGAGGGAAACAATGAGATTCGTAAGGGATCCTAAGTGTCTTAATATGTCGTAAGGGAGGGATAAGGGTCCTAGAAACTTACTGTACTACAAATTTTTAGCATATTCTAACATACTACTAGATCATTTTAAAAAATTTAACTACGATTTTCTAAGATTTCTATAGACTAAAAATTATTTAAAACAAATAACTAACTAATATTTACTAAATTTACTAAAAATGCATGTACACGTGAGAGAGAGAGAGAGAGAGAGAGAGAGAGAGAGATTCCTAATATTTACTAACATATTTACTAACTTGAAACTTGAAATTTAAAAAAAAATATTTTTAATAATTTCTATAAGATCTTAATGTTTTCTAACATTTCTAATACGGTTTCTAATGTTTTGTAAATATTTTCTAATAGTTGCTAACAAACTACTATGATTTTCTACCATTTTCTAACATATTCTAACATTTATACTATGATTTTTAATATTTCTATCATTTTCTAATATTTAACTATGATTTTCTAACATTCTACTATCAATTTCTAACATATTCTAATATTTAGCTATGATTTTCTAACATTTTTATAAATAAAAAATTATTTAAAACAAATAACTAACTAAAATAAATATAAAACATATAATTTACAATAAAAAATGAGAAAAATGTGTGTACCTGATACTGCAAACAATCTGAAGATGTCAAAAAATCTTGAAAGGTGCTAACGTGCTCATGTGCTGAGGTGCTTCACTCCAAGGCCTGGGTTCCACAAAATTCAACAGTGACAATGACAAATAAAAAAGAATTGCCGAAAATATATAATGAAATCCGGCCATAAGGGGCTTCGGTCGAAGACCCCCTTCGCTCGAAGTGCCTTACGTAGGGTACTTTGAGCAAAGGGGGGTCTTCGCTCGAAGCCCCTTGTGTGGGGTACTTCGCGCGAAGTGGGTCCACCACTTCGTCTGAAGTGATGACTTCGCACAAAGACTCTAAACATTTTTAGTTTCCAACTACGCCAATTTTATTCATCCCTAAAAGTGGGACACAACTTTGTGGGATCACCCTATAACATAACCATTCACATGCTAAAATCTCTATTAATCTCCCAAGACTATAATATTTTAATGTAGTTTGTACTGGAATTATTTCTACAGACTATTTTGGTGTCAAACTGAAACCTTTCCCTTGCATCGAACCAATGACATTCAAAATGGAAAAAAAAATTGGATTTTAATGATAACGTATGGCTTTCTATTGTTTGGAATTTGGTGTTAAATACTTGATGATCATAACTTAAAACTAATACATTCCCAATGACAAATATGCATATTATAATACTGATTTCTATGTCAGCTTGAATCCTCACCATGTCATCAGACAACTCAGACTTTCATTTTTCTATATCATTCACTTTATTATTATAAATAATTACGGCAAATAAGGAATTTCATTGTGTTTTTATTTACACACCTAAGTTGTGGCTGTCAATTGGGGAAATTGATTAAATAGATTGTTATTATTGGAAAATATTTTCCATAAGCCTATTGTGTTATACAATTTTAGGTGCAGTTTCGTATAGAACGTGACCGATGAGGATCATGGGCATGAATTACCAAAGAACTTAATTTGAAATCTCTAGATGTGAAACATTATTGACTTTCAATGATAGTTGTTTAGACTTGAAATAAGAGTATTTTGTAAATTATAAAAATTGAAAAACCTGAGACACTAGAATTAGGTCTGTGACACATTATTTTTTTCTATATAAATGTTTTTTATTCTTTCGTTGGAGAAAAGACCAAAATTTTCCTATTTGTAGCGAGTTTTTTAACACATTATGAAAAGTCAAGGCTATTGTACATTAAACATAGTTCCTTATGAAGACATAAATTAGCCTTGAGTGAAATTTGTAGTAATAGTAAAATTTATAAATAGAAAGCATGGTAATCTAGAGCCATAAAATTTCTATATGATCTTACACGAGGATAGCAACCATGACAACGTTATTTAATGAACAATATGAAATTAACTTATGAGCTTATTTATTCTAGTCATGAATTATGAGATAAGGGCAACTAGGTTGTTTGTCCTATTAAAGGAGTTTGAAGTAATAGGCACTATCCAATCTTGACTATATTTGGTACTAATGTTCTTATTGTAACAGGCTCAAAATAATACAAATGAAAAATACAGACACAGAAACACTAATAGTATCGAAAAAGGGAAAATATATTACAACCCGAACTGCTTTGACATGACTAATTGCTTTGGTGAATATATCACAAACACACTAATAGTGTGTCTGTGTTTTATTTGGTGTGTTTTTCCCATAGGTTTTGGGCACGACAAACTCCAGCTGGCTACACAGGTGTGAGCGTGCCTTCAAAATCATCAAACTGTTATTGTGTGGGGTACTTCGAGCGAAGGGGGGTCTTCTCTTGAAGCCCCTTGTGTGGGGTACTTCGCACAAAGTGGGTCCACCACTTTGCCCAAAGTGATGACTTCAAACGAAGACTCTAAAAAAATTTATTTTCTAACTATGCCAATTTTCTTCATCCCTAAAAGTGGGACACAGCTTTGTGGGATCACCTGTATAACATAACCATTCACATGCTAAAATCTCTATTAATCTCCCAAGACTATAATATTTTAATGTAGTTTGTACTGGAATTATTTCTACAGACTGTTTTGGCATCAAACTGAACCCTTTTCCTTGCATTGAACCAATGAATTTCATAATGGAAAAAAAATTGAATTTTAATGATTATGTATGGCTTTCTATTGTTTGGCATTTGGTCTCAAATACTTGATGATCATAACTTAAAACTGATACATTCCCAGTGACAAATCTGCATATTATAATACTCATTTCTATGTCAGCTTGAATCCTCAACATGTCATCAGACAACTTAGACTTTCATTTTTCTATATCATTCACTTTATTATTATATATAATTATGATAAATAAGGAATTTCATTGTGTTTTTATTTACACACCTAAGTTGTGGCTGTCAATTTGGGAAATTGATTAAATAGATTTTTGTTATTGGAAAATATTTTCCATAAGCCTGTTGTGTTACAGAATTTTAGGCACATTTTCCTATAGAACATGACCGATGAGGATCATGGGCATGAATTACCTAAGAACTTAATTTGAAATCTCTATATGTGAAATATTATTGACTTTCAATGATAGTTGTTTAGACTCGAAATAAGAGTATTTTGTAAATTATAAAAATTGAAAAACCTGAGACACTAGAATTAGGTCTGTGACACGTTAGTTTTTTCTATATAAATGTTTTTTATTCTTTCGTTGGAGTAAAGACCAAACTTTTCCTATTTGTAGTGAGTATTTTAACACATTATGAAAAGTCAAGGCTATTGTACATTAAACATAGTTCCTTATGAAAACATAAATTAGCCTTGAGTGAAATTTGTAGTAATGGTAAAATTTATAAATAGAAAGAATGGTAATCTAGAGCCATAAAATTTCTATATGATCTTACACGAGGATAGCAACCATGGAAGCATTATTTAATGAACAATCTAAATTAACTTATGAGCTTATTTATTCTAGTCATGAATTATGAGATAAGGGCAACCAGGTTGTTTGTCCTATTAAAGGAGTTTGAAGTAATAGGCACTATCCAATCTTGACTATATTTGGTACTAATGTTCTTATTGTAACAGGCTCAAAATAATACAAATGAAAAATAAACACACAGAAACACTAATAGTATTAAAAAAGGGAAAATATATTACAACCCGAACTGATTTGACACGACTAAGTGCTTTGGTGAATATATCACAGACACACTAATAGTGTGTTTGTATTTCATTTGGTGTGTTTTGCCCATAGGTTTTGGGCACAACAGACTTCACCTAGCTACACAGGTCTGAGCGTGCCTTCAAAATCCTCAAACTATTATTGTGTGGGGTACTTTGAGCGAAGGGGGGTCTTCACTTGAAGCCCCCTGTGTGGGGTACTTCACGCGAAGTGGGTCCACCACTTCACCCAAAGTGATGACTTTGAATGAAGACTCTAATTTTTTTATTTTCTAACCACGCCAATTTTCTTCATACCTAAAAGTGGGACACAACTTTGTGGGATCACCCGTATAACATAACCATTCACATGCTAAAATCTCTATTAATCTCCCAAGACTATAATATTTTAATGTAGTTTGTACTGGAATTATTTCTACAGACTATTTTGGCATCAACTTGAACCCTTTTCCTTGCATCGAACCAATGACTTTCAAAATGGGAAAAAAAATTGAATTTTAATGATTATGTATGGCTTTCTATTGTTTGGAATTTGGTCTCGAATACTTGATGATCATAACTTAAAATTGATACATTCCCAATGACAAATCTGCATATTATAATACTAATTTCTATGTCAGCTTGAATCCTCACCACGTCATCAGACAACTCAAACTTTCATTTTTTAATATCATTCACTTTATTATTATATATAATTACGGTAAATAAGGAATTTCATTGTGTTTTTATTTACACACCTAAGTTGTGGCTGTCAATTTGGGAAATTGATTAAATAGATTTTTATTATTGGAAAATATTTTCCATAAGCCTATTGTGTTACAGAATTTTAGGCGCATTTTCCTGTAGAACATGACCAATGAGGATCATGGGCATGAATTACCTAAGAACTTAATTTGAAATCTCTTGATGTGAAACATTATTGACTTTCAATGATAGTTGTTTAGACTTGAAATAAGAGTATTTTGTAAATTATCAAAATTGAAAAACCTGAGACACTAGAATTAGGTTTGTGACACGTTAGTTTTTTCTATATAAATGTTTTTAATTCTTTCCTTGGAGTAGAGACCAAAATTTTCCTATTTGTAGCGAATTTTTTAACACATTATGAAAAGTCAAGGCTATTGTACATTAAACATAGTTCCTTATGAAAACATAAATTAGCCTTGAGTGAAATTTATAGTAATAGTAAAATTTATAAGAGAAAGCATGGTAATCTAGAGCCATAAAATTTCTATATGATCTTACATGAGGATAGCAATCATGGCAGCATTATTTACTGAACAATCTAAAATTAACTTATGAGCTTATTTATTCTAGTCATGAATTATGAGATAAGGGCAACCAGGTTGTTTGTCCTATTAAAGGAGTTTGAAGTAATAGGCACTATCCAATCTTGACTATATTTGTTACTAATGTTCTTATTGTAACAGGCTCAAAATAATACAAATGAAAAATACACACACAAAAACACTAATAGTATTAAAAAAGGGAAAATATATTACAACACAAACTACTTTGACACAACTAAGTGCTTTGGTGAATATATCATAGACACACTAATAGTATTAAAAAAGGAAAAATATATTACAACCCAAATTGTTTTGACACGACCAAGTGATTTGGTGAATATATCGGTGATTTGCGCTTCGGTAGAACAATGTTACAACTGTATGGTTTTGGCTTCAACATGATGTCGAATCAAGTGATATTTGGTGTTGATATGCTTGGTTATATCATTAAATTTAGGATTCTTGGCCAATTGTATTGCAGAATTGTTATCAACAAATAAAGGTGTTGAAGTCATCTGTTTCTCCCCCAAATCATCAAGGATTTTCCTGAGCCATACAACTTCTTTTGTGGCTTGAGCTGCTGCTACATATTCTTCTTTGGTTGTAGAGTCAGCAGGAACTATTTGTTCCTTTGATCTCCATGTGATAGCAGTTGATCCCATAATCATCAAATAACCTGAAGTAGATACTCCATTCTCTTTGTCACCATCAAAATCTGAATCTGAATAGCTAGTAAGATGGAAATCGGAAACCTTTAAATATTTTATACAAAGAGTCTAAGTTCCTTTTAAATATTTTAAAACTCATCATGATGCAACCCAATGTCCTTCACATGGTTTATGCATAAATTTGGACAAAATTTCCACTTCAAAGGTAATGTCTAGACAAGTAGAGGTGAGATAAATCAAACTTCCAACAAGCTACATGTACTTGGTTGGATCTTCAAAAGCATTTCTTTCATTGTAAGAAATCTTCAAATTTTGCTCCATTGGAGTGGAAACAGGATTACAATCTTCCATACCAAATCTGCATAATAACTATCCAATATATTTCTTCTGAGAAATAAAAATAAACCTAGGATTTTGAATGACTTCAATACCTAAGTAATAATGCAGTAACCTTAAGTGGGTCATATCAAAAACCTTCTTCAACTCTCTTTTAATAGATGTAATATAATCATCATTATTTCCTATGATGAGAAGATCATCAACATATATAACTAGATATACAACTGATCTACCAATTTTCTTGACAAAGAGAGTTGCATTGAATCTAGATAAAAGTTCTTGTAGTTTAGTTTCAGTAGGTGCTCAATTCATTTTTCATACCAAGCATGTGGTGCTTGCTTCAAACCATACAAAGATTTTGTCAATTTGCATACCTTTTGTTCTTGACCTTTGATAACAAAACCTTCAAGTTGCAACATATAAACATATTCTTTCAAATCTTCATTCAAAAAGGTTGTCTTAACATCCATATGATATATATTCCATCCTTTTTGTGTTGCTAAAGAAAACAAAGCTTGAAGAGTGCCTCATTTTGTTGTAGGAGAAAATGTTTCAGTGTAATCAACACCTTCTTTCTAAGCATATCCCTTTGCTACAAATCTTTCTTTGTGTTTGTCAAGTGATCCATCAGCTTTATATTTATTTTTAAATACCCACTTGTAGGCAATAGGTTTGGTTCCAATTGGAGGATCCACCAACCTCCAAGTTCCATTTTTTATGAGAGCATCATACTCTCTTTGCATTGCACTTTTCCATGCATCACTAGCTATTGCTTCTTGAAATGAAGAAGGTTCATCAATAATAGAAAAATTTAATTCAAAATCATCATACCTTTTGGAATTGTCTTGGGCCATAGTGATCTATGGATTGGTTGCTTTGATGTTTTCTCAACTTCAAGAGCCTTTGAATCAAATTCTTCACAAGCTGGTTCACATTCTTTTGCAAAAAGTTCTTTAGAAATTGGTTCTGTAGTACCCACCCGTAGGATGCTCTTAGTTTGCTCTATGTTTCAGATGTATGACCAAATTCTTTAGGTCACTTTTCTTGTGATCGATTATTGTTTCATTAATGATGATTATGGATTATTATCATATGTTTATCAGGTGTATGCATAGATTAGATGATGATGTTTTATGATGATGCATTATATGTTTTATATTGATTTCGATGTACTTACCCCATACTTGCATGTGTATGGTGATTATGTGTCTGTATCTATTTGACGTGTTTGTGTGGTAGAGGACGGAGGCATAGTTACTCGTATAGTCGAGATCCACATGTTCGATCGTACCCTATCATTGTTTGTAATATATTGCATGTACATGCTTCATTTTGTGATGACAGGTTTGTAGGTACAGGGCATCATCTTCCCTGAATTGGCAGGAGTGAACATGCCCACAAACATTCATCTCAATGGTAAAGATGGGAGATAATACACAGACCCAAAATCCTAACCTAAACCCAATTGTCCTAGGATTGGACAAGTGTTTGATTGACTACCTTTCCCGAATTCACCTGGTTGGGATGAATTCGTGGATCCTGTTCTTGAGTCTGTGCATGGTTTTAGTTTGCTTCATTTTTTGTGCTTGATTTTACTGTGCATGATTCAATTGATTTATGATTATTTAGGTGATTTTATATGATTATTGATGTTAGGATTATAGTTGAATTTAAGGATTTAATTATGTTCTTATGTTTAATTTAGAAAATGATCAAAAGTCAATTATTTGATTAATTAGAATTAATTTATTATTTAATTGAAATTGGATTTTATTATGTTCAAGTGTATTATTAAATAATTGAATATTTAATTACATGTTTTAGGATGTATTAAATATTTAATTTATTTAATTTGAGTTTTAATTATTAACATGTGCTTAATTAGAAAATGTCATGATTTGATTTATGCTTGCATATTTTATTAATTGATTAAATAATTAATTGCATAGATTTGTGATGCATTAAGTATTTAATTTAATTAATAAATGAATTTAAATTATAACATGTGCAAAATTAAAAAAAGGTGATTATTTTCAAAAAGATAAGTAGTTTTCAAAATTCAAGTTGAGTTGTGCTTTTAAAACATTTTTTTTTAATTAATTAATTTTACTTACTTTCAATTTTGGAATTGGAGTTGGATTAGGAGTTGTCTTATGAGTCACTTTCTTGATTTGAGTTGAACTCTGAGTTAGCTACTGAGTTGTCTTCTGTGTTTGCTTGGATTTTGGAATTGAATTCCTATTAGGAGATTTTGGGCATTCATTTTTGGGGGAGACAGGTTTTGGAGAGAAATTTTGGAGAAGGCTTGTGTGTTTGGCATTTTGAAGAATTGTGGATTGTTGTGGTTGTTTGATGATTTGAATTTCTCTGTGCATTTGGATTGGACACCTGGTTGCAAATTAGCTTTCAGATCTGCAGGTTGTGTTTGAATTTGGAGAGAATTTGGTTCTCAGATCTACAGTGGTTTCCCTTTTTACTCCGTTTCTGGCATTGGATTTGAGGTAGGCTTTGGATTTATTTGTCAGATATGTTTCCACATCTATTTATCTTTCTGTGTTTTAATAGCTTTCTATGTTTTCTATTTGGTAGATCTTTGTTTATATTAGATTTGGGTATTCTAAAACCCTAGTGTAGTTAATTTCTATATTTTATTATTACTTGGCATCGTAGTGTTACTCTGGCAAAATTTTGTTGAATGATTGTTTATAGTTTTTCCTACAAATTGAAATATTAAATCTGTTCTATAGTATATCTATAAAGTTAGAATTAAATAGGTTCCTATTAGTTGAAATCAATTTTGGACAAAAAAAAATCCAATTCTAGTTGAAATATTATCATCCTGGTAAAAAATCCAATCTTGGCATTAAGGTTAATCTTTTGTGTTAAAAAGCTTGCTGGAAAAAAAAATGACAGTGAATAAAAAAAAATACAGTCAAACAAAAAGAAAGACCAGTCAAAAAGAAAGTCATTATATGACATAACTGTAGTATATAAATTTGTTGAATATTTCTCAATCTTATGAGAGGAATATATTCTTATTGAGAAGAATATCAATTCCATGTTTATGAATAAAGAAATTGAGTAATAGTTAATATTTCTATTATTTTCATAAATTTATAAATAAGTAAAAAAATTGTAAAAAATATATATATATATTAAAAAAATTTGTATTGCAAAAAGGTTTTATGCTATAAAAAAAAAATATTAAAAAATTTGATTGGAGGAGGCTTAGCCTTACCTCCCACGACGGTACAGAACCTGTTGCGAGCCCCCCATAGTTAATTTGTTTTGCATTTTTGTTTATATTAAATGATTTTATTTTATGATTTGTTTTTAATTTTATTTAAATTAGTTTATTTTAATGTGATTTAAATTAGTTTATTTTATTTATAAATTGTTATTAATAATACTAATTTATGTAGATTTTAATATGTTAATTTCAGTTTATTTAATTTATAGTTTTATTTAATAAACAATTTTAAATTTAGTTGATGTTAAATATTATTTTATGATAATTGACTTTATATTAAATTTTAATATGTGAAAATTTATTTTATATTAAAGTTTAGTATAGATTAATTTGATTCTTTTTTTATTAATTTAGTTTATGATTGAGTTATATCATAATTGTCTTATTATAAATAATAAGATTTCACTATTTAGGATGATATTAAATTAGGTGACTTAATTCTGCTAATAAATTAGTGAGATGTTCTCTGGCTATATATATATAATTAGTTGTTAAATGATTATGTTTATACTAAAATTGGGCAAATTTTCTATTGAATTCCTAGAACGTCATTAGGAAATAATTTTTTTATTAATGTCTTTAGTATGCTCATTATGTCATGATTCTTTCATCAATATTATGCAAACCATATTATGTTAGGATCATGATCATTGTGATGTTTTGTTACTTGAAGTTCCTGATCAATTTTCTTAATTGTGAGTGTTGGTTTATCGTTTCTGAACTATACACATGTGCATCTTGTGATACTGGGTATTAGATGGCTTAGGGGAAATAGAGGTAGGGATATGTTTTCAGTGGATTGTATATCTGTATCATGTTCATTGTGTGTGCCTATTTTTGTTTATGCTTCGATCTTATATGCTCTTATTGGATATTATTTGTTCTTGGTATCTGTGTAATCATTTGGGTTTCTATGTGTGAAACTGCATCTAGGATTACTGGTAGTATACCTGTTGGTTGTTTATGAGATTATTGAGCCTAGGGGAGATTGATTAAGTGCATCTTAGGGGAGTGGCTTACAATAGGGGCCGGGACTCAAAGTGGTCAGTACTTGGGTAACCTATCGTAAGTTATGTAATTAAGTGATAACATAGTAATTAAAACTTTATAGATCATTAAGAAGATAAGTTAGAGTATGGTTATGATTAGACTTCCTCAAATTTGAGAGAGAGTATTCTAATCCCACATGGATTGTATTGAGGGTCCGGGGCCCAGAGTGGCTAGTCTAGGGTAACTCAATGCTTGAGGGTCCAGGGTCCAGAGTGACCAGTTTAGGGTAACTCAAGTAGATAGACATGTGATGACACTCCCATAGCATGTAGCCTAAGTCATCTCCTGAGTTTCTGTTTATGCCTCTGTATTAGTGTGTTGGACCTTTCACTTTATTTCTATGTACCTTGAGTAGAGAGCTTTCAGGATTCCTTGCTCAGTGGTTTGTCCTTGTTTGATTTTGGTCATCCGATTGGGGTTTGTGGTTATCTCCTCAGCACGGTGGGGTAGACCTTTGTGGTTCTACACGGATGGGTGGTAGTGACTCTTTACCATTTGAGATTCGACGTCTTGGTGCCGATGCTATTGGTACTTCTGCTGTTGGATTCCTTTATGGTTCTTCATTGATTCTTCATTATTGGTTTCTTATCATACCTTCATTTATGTAGTCCTATATTAGAGTATCGCATGTGATATCTAATATGGACATTGTAATTCTTTGTTAGATTTATTATTACATACCCTACAACATGTGCAGTGGATGTCAGTTTATTAGAACTATCATGAGGATTGTTTATATTGTTGTAAGTTGTAATTGTATCATTTATGATATGGAATCTTTTGTTATCTTTCTTTAGTTGTTTTATTTGTTCTTAAGTAATTCTACGTCAAGGAACCCTTGAGTTTTGTAATTTATTTTGGTTGTTGGTTTAATGTGAGTAAATGGTAATTGCTTCCGCACTGTTGTGTATCTTGTTTGTTGACTTTTAAAAAAAAAAATGTTCACCAAACTTAGTAGCATGTTATAGGTTAATCTCTCCTGGGTTCCCTGGCAGGGCATTACAGGTTCACATTCATTTGCAACATGTTCTTCACAAGAAATTTTAGATTCATTAGAATCTTTTAGATTGTTCTCATTCTCTACAACTTCTAGAGATTGATCTAGAAGAGGAATCCTCCCTTCAAGAGTTGGAATTGCATTATCACATTCATGATATAATTTTTTGGAGTGAAATCGATCAAGATGAGCAAGTTGTTTATTAATAGTGGGTGCATCTTTTCCAAATTCCATAAATATAACATCTCGAGAAATAACAAACTTTTTATTTTCCTCATCATATAGACGATAAGCTTTAGAAGTAGTAGAATATCCCAAAAAAAATGCATTTTATACTCCTGACTAGGGACATCATTTTTTTCTCCTCATAACTAGGTCACATAAAAGTTTTTTGAATTTTTTCCAGCCTGTCAGCCATGTTGCTTTTGATCTTGAAAAGGGACAGAAAGTAAACAGGTTTCCAAATTCCATAAATATAACATCTCGAGAAATAAAAAACTTTTTATTTTCCTCATCATATAGACGATAAGCTTTAGAAGTAGTAGAATATCCCAAAAAAATGCATTTTCTACTCCTGGCTTCCAATTTATTTCTTAGCTGTTCAAGAATTAAATCATAGAAAGGGGAACCAAAAACCCTAAAATGCTTCACATGGAGAAGATAACCATGCCACATTTCATAAGGAGAATTATTTTCTAGTGCAACAGATGAACTTTTATTCTTTATGTAGATAGCACAAAGAACTGCTTCTCCCCAAAATATTAATTTAACATTTTGAAAAAACATCATAGATCTAACCATATTCAGCATTGATATGTGCATACGTCCTGCCACACTATTCTACTATGAATTATAGGGAATAGTGGTTTGATGATTTATACCATTGTCCTAAAAATATTTTTCAAAATCTTTAGAAGTGTACTCTCCACCATTATCACTTCTAAGAGTTCCAATATTGAGTTGAGTTTCATTATTTATCCACAAATAATTTTTTTTGAAGGTATCAAAAGCTTGATATTTTTCCTTTAATAAATAAACCCAACACATCTTGGTATAGTAATCAATAAAAGTTATTATATATTTATTTCTATTTTCTGATGGAATAGGCATAGGCTCACACAAATCTGAGTGAATGCGAGCTAGCTTTCTAGAAGCTTGAAAAATAGACTCATGAAAAGGTTGTTTACTGTGTTTGCCTAAAATGAAAGCATCACATTGAGAAATTTGTTTCAGAATAGTGGGAAGCCCTTGAAATCCTTTTTGTTTCATGATCCTGAGACTATCATAGCTAATGTGACCAAATCTTGCATACCATAACAAATTAGAAGACAAGTTACCACTATGCTGAGAGAAATTTGTAGTATTCTGGGAATTTGATGAAGTACCTTTCAAATGTAAAAGTGCTCCAACTTCTACCCCAGTCATAATAATCATAGAATCAATAGATCATCTAATCTCAAATATACCATCAAACATATGCATTGAATGACCTTGCTATCTAATATTCACAAGGGATATCAAATTTCTCTTCAACTGTGGAAGATAAAGAACATTAGAAAGTATGTAATCAGTAAGACTTGGTAATTTAAGTCTAACAAAACCAATCCTTGAAGGTTGTAATTTAATTCATATTTGATAGAAAAATATACTACTCCATCTACTTAATCATTGAATTTCTCAAAAAAATCTCTTCTAAATGTCATATGGCATGTGGCTCCAATATCTAACAACCAAGTATCATTCAAAGAAAAATATGAACTACTAAAAACTTCTTCAATCCCAACATTACAATGTGCTACAACATAGTGTGCAGATTCAGGAGGGTTACCTTTGTTTGGTGGTTTCTCCTTCTTATCACAAATCTTCTCCCAAGGAGTTCGACAAAGGTTGGAACTATGACCCATTTTTCCACATCTATAGCACTACATGGAGTTCTTGTCTCTCGATTGGATGTCTCTGTGTTGATAATATTTGTGCAGGTGTTGTGATTGAGAATGTTGTTTGACACCTCTTCCACTAGATTGTCTTCTCCCATGACCTCTATTGCTAGTGTCTTGTCTAGAAAATTTATCTTTAGATGTTTGCCCCTACTGTGCAAGACATAAAGTCTCAGCATTTGAAACTGATGCCTTCTTCCCAAAGGCTTTTTCTCTCTCTAATATTTTTTCCACAAGTCTATCAAATGTTATATCCTTCATTTTCTCACTAGCTTGAAGAGACTCAAAATAGAGTGAATAGGTAGGATAAAGAGCTTTAATAAAAGTAGTGTGTTGAAGATCAACTTTTACACCCGTAGCTTCAATATCATGAAATAATACTCTAATTTTAGAAGTTAACTTCATTGGATCATTATCTTTCAACTCTAAATTGAATAACTTCATTAGCAAGTGAATGATTTCAAGTTCTAAATGAGAATCATACAGATCTTTGAGTTTCTTTAATGCTACAAATGCATTTTTACAAGATATTATATGTCTACTTACCTCTTCACTAATGGAGGTAGCAATAAATGCATAAGCCTTTTTATCTTTACTCTTCCAGATGATAAGTTCTTTTTGATGTGTAGGTTGTTGTGACGCTTTTGCACTATCATATTTGCTTTCACAAATATCATCCCACAAATCATTAAAAATAAGAGTATTTTTAACTTTTCAAAACCATTCATGATAATTCTCTTTCCGAGAAAGAACTATTCCAACAATTTTTTTATTTTTTTTGAATAAAGGTGGTAGTGCCACTTAATATATTATATATATAATTTTCAATATTTTACAAAACTAGTTCAAAATACTCTCGGAGAAAAGAACCAGGAAGAAAAATTTTGATCATTCCTAAAAGACATGAGAAAATATTATGTACAAGATTCCTCCCTCTAACCGAAGCTAGTTACAAAAATGAGATGCCCTCCCAATACATGAAATCCTACCTATTACAAAGGCCCTTAGGCAGTATACAATGGATTTCATGCTAATTACAACCATAGGGTGGAGAGGCCCTCTAAATTCATGACAACCTAGCTAATTAAAGAATCCCTTAGGCTAAATATTGATCCCATAGGTCTGATTTAAAGAATACAGAGACCTTACATCAAAATGTATACAAAAAAGCCAATACATTTACCAGATAAGAAGAGCACAAATTTTTTTGACTTCTGTCAATTCTCTCTTCACTGGAGCCGACTGTGTAATAAGAGTGAAAAAAGTCCCTTATAGAACATGCAAAATTTTTAGTAGGCCGAAACTTTAACTGATTATCCTTCCATGAAACTAGGGCCAGCATCACCTGACCCAAGATTCAAGTTGAGATTTGGGATGGGATGATCAAATGAAGGAGCAACAAAGGGGAAAGCAAAGGAAGAATCTTGCTTAAGTAGGTCTAAAAGGCCAAAAAACACCTGGTGGATACCATTAATGCATTCCTTGGATAAGAAACCACCAAACTGATGCAGAGCTATTTTAACAAGTCTAAAAGATTGTCTTTCTAGAGTCCTTTTTATGCTTTCAAGAATAATATAAACCAAATGGTTATTAAGGACAACATGATGGTGAAAAAGACCACCAATAAGGGTTGTGCCACCCTAGAGATCATACTTCTGGATAGCTCATGATATTTTATTACCAGCAAGAAACTTAGGCTTCACATAATGAGAAACAAGTAACTCCAAGTGGAATGGAGATTGAATTAAATCGCAAGCATTTGAAATAAAAATTGACAAGATTTGGGAAGGAAAAATAATATCCAGATGGGAAAAGAACCTCATTACCCACAATTATTTTAATATCTTGTCAAATGTGGAGGTGATCACAGAAGAAAACTATTCCCAACATTTCATCTTTGATACAAATGACAAACGGAACTTCCCAAATTTCCACTTCCAGAAAAATCATGTAGTTTCATGGATAATAATCCATATGCAGAGAGGCGCATGACAAGCATGACTCCACTTGAGTACTAATACCCACTAAGGAATTGGTGTGGCCATACATTATGAAGGAACTCAAATACTAGTAGAGACAACCAGAAGTACAACAAACCAAGCACAGAGGCAAGATAACAATAATGAAGCTCAAATATAATTTTCTATAAGTAAACCTAGCATGTCCTTCATAATAAATAATACAGAAGAGGTGAGGCCAAACTTAATGAACAATGCTAAACAATGATGATGAAGTGCATGTAGGTCAAGATATGGAATTACATGAAAATTTTAGCAGGACAGAAAGAGAATGAGATAAATATCATAATCAATGAAAAGCTATACAGAATTTTGAGCTCATGCAAATCGTATGGTAGAAAATAAACATGACATCAAGTCTTTAAAGTACACTAAGAGGGTTAAGAAGGCCACATGCGTGCACAAGGACTTGCTGATGGAATATGAAATCATGCTGGCTATTGGGAACAACTCTTAAAACCCATGTGAGCAAAGAAATCTGAAACTAAATAACAAAGGAGTGTTAATTAACCCATGTGAGAATGTCTTTTATTAAACACTATCTAAAGATAAGTGTACATATACATTGGTGCCTTACCAATATGAGAATATTGAGACAACCTATAGCAGAGGCATTGAGGAATATGTATACTTATATTTTCTAGGATTAGAATAATTAAAACTCGGCCTTCAAGAACCAAGTTTAAATAGGGAGAAAGAAAACACTAATTATTATATGCTTTTTGTCCAATATTAACTGCTAATTACTAACAACCATAGGTGTGCATATACATCGGTGCTTCTAACACAATAGGAACACTATAATGCCAATGCCTATTTATGGTACAAGCACCAAGTAAACCATGTACATATGGTTGTTAGAATTATTAAAGACTAGACATGAAAATCATATTAAAATCAGGGGAAATAATGGAAAGGAAGATGAAGGGGAAAGGCTAAGAAGTGGAAGCAGGTTTTAAGGAGATTCATTTTGAATGATAGAAAGAAGGGATGGGAAAATAGTAAGAGGATGATCTAAAGAAGAGGTGTCTAGAAAGTGGTTATCACAACCTAGACTTGCTAAGCAATCTGCAAGGGCATTTCCCTACCTATATGTATGTGAGATAACAAAGCTGTGCAAGGAATCGGTAAGAGCCCAAATTTGCTCCATAATGTATTGAAGATGCCAATTTACAATCTTTTTCTTGGAGCATGCATTTATGATGACAAAGGAATCACCTCCAATATGAAGGCATGAAATTGATAATATTTTAGCAAGGACTAAACCTTTAAATAATGCTATTGCTTCCACCATGTTATGGGAACCTACCGAGATAGGAGAAGATTCCAAGGCTATAATCTTCCCTAAATGATCCCTGAAAGAGATACCAATGCCTGAAGCCCTAGGATTTCCCCTCGATGATCCATAAAAATTAAGCTTAATAAAGGGGGGTTTGGGGGGCTGCCACTTAATTGATGATCTATCTAAGGGCACACTTCTAAGGTGGGGAAAGATAGAAGAAGAGGGGAAGGATAAGAGTTTCCAAGATGAAGAAATACAACTATCTCATGAGGAAAATATGACATTGGAATTAAAATGAGATGAAACAAAAGAATTGACTTGTTTAGAGATATGTTTTTCAATAGAGGAAAGAACTGAAGGAATATTTGAGAGCATTTTTCAAAAAATTCTTTTGTTATGTTCCCACCAAATGGACCAAATAACATTGGATGGGATGACCATCCATAAACATGCAAAAAGGGAGTTAGGAAATAATACCACCCATGATTGGAATACGTCCCATAAAGAGGTAGGGAGAGGGAAGGAGATGGAAAATTTGTTCATGAAAAAGGTCCAACATTGGTAAGGAAAATTGCATAGAATAAAAAGGTGGTTCACCGATTCTAGACATTCTCCACATAAAACACAGTTGAAAGGTGTGCTTATATGTAGTCTACCCAACATGTCACTTGTTAATATTCTATTTTGAAGGGAAAGCCAAGAAAAAACCCCTACCTTAGGAAGAATAGCTTTATTCCAGCAAAATACAAAAGCTCTATGTGAATTATGCTGATTTTCCAAGTGTAGAAGAGCAGTATACCCATCTTCAATAGAGTACCTACCATTCTTGGAGGGAGACCATAGTAGTGTATCAAAATCCTTAGATAGAAAGACTGATGTTTGTGATAAGACTGAGGTGAACTCCCTAATATGGTGAAATGATAGAGGCAGGGATGCAGGATCTTTCCAAGAAACCTCATGGGACAAAATGTCAACATGATCTACATAATCTATTAACTTATTTCCCCAGAACTAGATAAAAGTACTAATTGCATCTTAGAGAGTGATTGATAAGGACAAAGGAGGGAAGCCATTCTAGGAGTCCTCCCAGAAAGACACATGTTCCCCATTATGGACTTTCCAAGACAAGAATTTAGATACAACATCCCTAGATTGAATCATGAAGTTCCAAGATAAGGATCTTGATGGAGGGTTAGAAATGGAAAAAATTCTACTCGGGTTAGGGGAATCAAGATACTTGGCTTGCATGATTTGGCACCAAAGGGGGTGTGGTTTATAATACATATTCCAAATCAATTTTCCTCCAAAAGCTTTATTTCTAAGTGCTAAATTATGTAGACTAGCACCTCCTAATGACTTAACCATGGAGAGAGTTTGCAGCGAGATAAGAGGAATATTTTTCTCACTAGTCATATTAGCTGACCAGAGAAAAGTCTGAATAATTTTTTCAATGCGAGAAATGACTGACTCAAGAGCTTGAAGGACTGATAAATAATGATTGGGGATGGCAGAGAGGATTGTTTTAACTAGAAGGATCCTACCAGAGAGAGACAACCACCAAGGTTTCCAGGCTGAAATTATACCCTTCAATCTTTCAATAATAGTTTCCCAGTATGAGGGCTTAACTTGACCTAGAAAGAAGGGAATTCCAAGGTAAGTAGAGGGCAGGGTTTCCAAAGGGAAACCGAGAATATAAAAAATTCTTTGTTGGATGGAATTGGGGGTAAAAAATGTATAAAGCTTTGATTTAAGGGAATTAATGACTTGACCAGACCCAATAGAATAGAGGTTCAAAATTGACTTACTACATCGGGCCTCCTGAGTGGAAGAGATACCAAATAATAAAGTAGCATTAGTGAAGAAGTTATGAGAGACAACTATGCCTGTCCTAGGAATGGAAAAAATTTCCAATGAGAAAGGGAGCTTTGGTACTAAATAGTTTGACTAAAAGCTTCAGCCATGATGATAAACAAAAATGGTGAAATAGGATCACCTTAACGAACCCCCTGAGTAGCTTGAAAAAAACCTGAGGAAGCCTTGTTGATAATAACTAAGAAGGAAGCCCTAGAAAGATAATTCTTGATCCATCTACACCAGTAATCAGAAAAATTGAATTTCTTAAGAGATTTCAGAAGGAAAGACCACTAGACTTTATCATAAGCCTTCATCATGTCAAGTTTAGCCATGAAGGATGGAATATGGTGAGACTCGATAGAATGAAGAACTTCTAGGGAAATTAATGCACCATCAGAGGTCTCCCTTCCTGGGAAAAATCCACCTTTCTGGATAGAGATAATCTTGGGAATTAAAGGTTTAAGCCTCAGGTAAATTGCTTTAGTAATAATTTTATAGATTACATTACAAAGAGAGATGGGTCTAAAGTCAGCAAAAGTTTGAGGAGTTTTAGACTTTGGAATTAGAATAAGATTGGTAGAATTAAAGTTTTTTAAAATAAAGTTTTTATTGCGGGATTCTTCTATGGCAAGAAGGAGATCGAAGCTGATGGTATCCCAACATTTTTGATAAAAAAGGATGGTAAACCCATTAGGTCTAGGAGACTTATCAGGGGCCATGGAAAAGACTACAAGATGAAGTTATTCAATGGTGAAAGGCTTCATCAGGGAGATGTTATCAGAGTTAGAGACAAGGCTAGGAATAGATTGCAAAAGAGTGTCCATTGTAGATAGATCTTCTATCAGGGGAGCTGAAGGTGCAAGGATACTTTTGAAGAAAGAGACCACTTCATCAACAATTTGTTGTTGAGAGGATAAAGTGGAACCAGTCACAACATATTTAATAGAGAAGATGGAAGTAGAAGCTTTCTTGATTTTTTTAGAGGCATGAAAATATTTGGTGTTCTTATCACCCTCTTTCAGCCACATTTCACGAGACTTCTATCTCTAATAAATTTCTTCTCTAGAGGAGAGGACTTCCCAATAATCCTGAAGCTCCATTTGTTTAATTGTAGAGGCTTGGTCCAAACCAAATTTAAAAAAATGTTCCGAAAGCATGCTCAATTCAGCCTAGACCTTCTTTTTTTTGTCAAAAACATTCTTAAAGATATCTTTATCCCAAACCATGATATTTTTTTTAATGAATTTAAGCTTATTGTGAAATTGGAACATCCTGTTCCCTTTAATAAATGGAGCAGATGTCCACCATTGTCAAAGGAGAGAGGAGAAGTGAGGGTGTGTAAACCACATACTCTCAAATTTGAAGGAAGATTTGGGTGAACCACAATTGACAGATAGATTTTCTAAGAGAGAGTGTGAGGCCTAACCTAGATTGTCATAGCTTAGCTCTACATTTCCATGTTTATGTTTTTAGTTGTTACTATTTGAGACTCTTAAGTAATTGGATACATATGTTATTTTTGAGGATATGTAAGATCCCGAACCATGTTATTAATCATTATGTTGATGTGAACCTATTCAGGAGTTATCCTATGGATAATTATGCAGTTAATCTTTATGGTTTAGTTTATGAAGCATTACGTGAGATATACAAGTCAGGATATATCAGAATGTAGATGTAAGTGGTGTGCATGTTACATTATGTATTTTGTTAAGTTTATATGTGATTTTTTGGACCTACTGATGTGTGTAATGAGTGTGTAGGTAGTTGACCATGGTAATATATTTGGGGTTTCAGACACTAACCTATGTATATTCTCCGTGATGCTAAGGTCATGTCTATGAAGAGACATAGACCTCGTTGTAATGTGTTTAATTCATAAAAATAAAATGTATGGTTATAATTAAATTAGTTTTTTGAAATGTTAAATAAGTCATGCCTAATGTGATTTACGTGTGTCACTTGACACCTATGTTCTTATGTATTGGCATGACTAGTGAATGTAACTAGGAAGACCATTTCATTACTTGATTTTCGGATGTAAACTTCTAGTGGAGTTTAGGAGGACCTAAGGGATTTATAGAAGGTGATTAGGGTTAGTTTTGACCACCCCACTTGTTACCTTAAGGGTTAGGGGTCATTTTCAACCCACTAAAAGCCTAGAATACTCATTTTGACACCTCAAAAATATCTCATCTTCAAAGTGGCGAAAATGGAAGAGTTTGAGAATTTTGGGATAGGTATCTTATCTTACCCGGTGAGTTAGACTCCATTATGAGGGACATGAGTTGGTAGGATAAGGGAGAAAGACTCTAGAGGTTTCCTAATAGTGTCTGGACCTAATATTTCTTGGCTAGAGCCTATTTAGGGAGAAGAGGAGAGGAAAGTGGGGTTGATCACCCTCTCTCTACTCTTAGAGACCACTAGAAATGAAGAAGGAAGGAAAAGCTTAAAGAGGGGAAAGATTCTCAATTTCATCATTCATCTTAGGACTTAAGGTTTGGTTTCCTCTAGAACTTGTAACATATCTTATTTCCATGCATGAAAAAACTCAAGGTAGATTAATGGTGTTTTCATGTTATTGTTTTCAACTCCATGCGTTTCCATGGAGGTGTGCAAAGTGTTGTGTTTATTTCGTTATTGCATACTTTTTATGGGAGTTTTCAAGGTGTACTCATCCATGGGAAGGATGGGTAACCTTGAGGGGTGTAAGGTTATTGGGCAGCCCTTTTAGAGTAGAGCTTCTCAATGTGTGGGAAGTATAAGCATGGATGTTATGGGCTTCATGTGGTCAAGTTTGCCTAAGGGAAAAGGGGGGATAAGGTGGAATTGAAAAGGAATTTTTGTGCCCATGTGTGGCACATAATTCATTACTTATAACTTGGTTTTCTGCTATGGGTTCTTGGTCCACTTTCACCCCATGTTAAAATAGCCTTTCAGTGGCTTATGTTTACAACCTTGGTTGGGAGTGTGTTTTGTGTTTGTGTCTCCATGCTTTGTTGTATATGGTTATGTTTGTACCTGTTGGTGTTTGTAACCCCTAGCTCGGGGGTGGCCTAAAGGGCCTAGGTTGGGAGGTGAGCCTCCATGGTCAACCTACAGGATTTTATTTGCAGGTTCTATGAAGTTATTGGAAGGAACAAGTATGTCTGGGAGAAATTGTATCTATAAGTTATTTCTTTGATTAATGTAATTTCCTTAAGAAGAAAGTTGTAAATATTCATGATGTTTTGAAAGGAAAATTACGTAATTTCAGGTTGTATTTATGAAGTAATCTTCCTATGATGAGAAAGATAAAATTTGTATTTCTTTCATGGTTATAATTTTGTAAGCTTTTATTTGAATAAAAATTAGAAACAAAAGATATATTCAAGTTCTCATAATCTTGGTCCTTTGGTTAAAATTTTACCTTTGATTAGTAGATAGAATTAAAGTATATTAAAAAAAAAGATTCCCTATTATATAATTTAACTTGCAAATAACTAGTTTCATAAATGGTGATTACAAAGGGTAATAACTTATAAATGTTATTTTTTAATTAATCTTTTGGTATTTCAAGTTATTAAATTAGATTCCAAACATAGGAGTTGTAGAATTTTAACTTGATAAATGTTTAAACAGTTAATATTCTTAAAGACATAATAGAGTAATTCAAAGTATGTTAATTACATAGAGTTAAATAAAAAGGGATGAATCATTTATTTTAACAATAGGATAAATATAGTTAGTTATTTATATTCTTTTAATATAATTTAAAAGAGATCCCTTTGGTTGAATTTCATGTTAATAATAAATCAATAAACTTAGTTTTAGAATATTGATAAACTATTAAACATTTAAAGTAAATCAAAAGAAGAGGACAAATTGTGTTTAGATGGAAATTATTTATTTTAACCCATTTCTTTAAAAAAAAATTCTAAAGCATTTTTAGAATAGGAGAATATAAATTCCCATGCTTAGTAAATTATATAAAATTGTTTATATAGTTTTATAAATAAATATGTATTTATTGCAAATATATATATATATATACATATATATATATACATATATATATATATATACATATACATATATATATACATATATATATATATACATATACATATATATATATATACATATATATATATATATATATATACATATACATATACATATACATATACATATACATATACATATACATATACATATACATATACATATACATATACATATAAATATATATACATATACATATACATATATATATATAGATTATATGTATATATACATATATATAGATATATGTATATATACATATATATAGATATATATATATACACATATATATAGATATATGTATATACACATATATATAGATATATGTATATACACATATATATAGATATATGTATATACACATATATATAGATATATGTATATACACATATATATAGATA
>BSBK01007327.1:307500-442500 GCA_027943335.1 Chamaecyparis obtusa | reverse complement strand
AACAAATCTCACTTGGATAATAAACATCAAACTAAACAAGCTACAGATAGGATCCTTAAAGCTCTCTATCTCAAGGTGAACAAGTATAATGATATGAAAGACTCACTATTCCAGAGGTAACCGACACATGTAGGATAACTAGACTATACATAGGAAGGTGTCATCATGTACTTCTAACCCTTGAGTTTTGTCCTGGTAATCTCTCTAGATCCCGGCACCCAAGTGACCTTACACGGTATCAATGAACTCTCATATAGATGAAGCCATCAACTATGCAAAATCATGCCTTTTAAAGGCGGCTAGTCATTTTCTCAACACCATCTTATTCTATGCTAGCACTAACGCTTGGGTGAGGACCACATCTTATTAGGTTCATTTAAAAATCTCTCAATGTTATATTATGTTATCACTTGATTATAGATACTTAACAATAAGTGATCCTGGTAGCCACTTGTGGGCCCCAACGCTTATTGCAAGTCACCTCCTACTACATATCTAGGTAAACTACCCTAGGCTCATAGATCTCACATAGATCAAAATAGGTACACAATCAGGTAATCCCAAATCTAGTTTCACACATAAGAACTAGAAATTATTACAAAGGCACCATAAGTAGAATACAAAACATCATGAGCCTATATGGTCAAGTCAGGGTATAATCAGATCTCACATACACATCAAAACACAATACTGAAAACATGAACAACTGAACCATATTCATTTACATTCTATATTCATCGTCATTGAATCCAAAAGTAGAAACACATTAACTGCTAAAAGAAACTTATCATATACATTAAGATAATACAATAATTAAGAGAATATTCCCTATATTCATTCTAAGAATTCAACAGAGTAAAAAGCCCAATTTCAGTGGAAACATATCACCTTTGAAAAAAAATTATACGAACTCCATTAGATGCATTACATTTCGCACAATATATATATATATATATATATATATATATATATATATATATATATATATATATATATATATATATATATATATATATATATATATATATATATATATATATATATATATATATATATATATATATATATATATATAAGTTGCAAATGATTAATAAAACAAAAGGTCTAATTCAGTTTAAATTCTAATAATTAGAATAGAGATTGTACAGTTTAATATATTATCAAAGAATATTTATTTCATAATAATATAATCCTCCAAATAGAAAGTTGTACAATCAAGATTATTTACTTAAATAGCAATATTTTAACCAAATAAATAAATAATCTAAGATTAAATAAAACCAAATTTAACTCATACTAAATTAATATTAGAAAACAAAATTTAATTTAATTAAAAAAACTAAATGTAAAAAGAATAACTTAATTAAATATAGTAATTATAAAATAAAAATACTAAACAAAAGTGAATGATCCTCAAACTTTTGCTGACTTTCGTTCTATTTCACTTTGTAATACAATTTATAAAATTATTACTAAAGCCATTTACCTGCGTCTTCAGCATATTATCCTGAGAATCATCTCTCGTGAGTAGGGGGGGTTTGTCCCTGGTAGGGACACCATAGACGGGGCCATCCTGGCTCACAAAACCCTACATTCAATAAAATCACTTTCCATTCCTTCTTTTGTTGTTAAGTTGGACATGATGAAGGCATATGATAGGGTAAATTGGTCCTTTTTGCTAGAAGTTTTGTTAAGATTTGGTTTTTCAAAAAAATGGTGTAAATGGATTAAGGTCTGTATAGCTAGTGCTCACTTTTTGTGATAATTAATGGAGCACCTATTGGTTTCTTTCCATCTTCTCAGGGTGTAAGGAAAGGAGACCCTTTGTCCCCCTTTCTGTTTATAATAATGGTTGAGGCCCTTAGTCGAGCCATTAATGCATCCCATTTTGCAAGTTTGTGGCATGGTATCCTCATTCCGAACACTTCTATTTCCATTACACACTCTTTACTTGCTGATGACACACTGCTCTTTGGTAAGGCTTCCATAGCTGAGGCTAAACAAGTCAAGAAAGTCTTAGATTTATATTGTGTAGCATCTAGTCAAAAAGTTAATGGTCAAAAATCAAAGATATACATTTTTTAATGTACAACCATCATTAGCCCAAAGGATTATTGATATCTTTGGGTTCTCTGTGGATGAACTACCTTCTACTTATTTAGGAGTTCCTTTCTTTTCAGGCTCTATTAAATCACTATATTGGCAAGCGGTTATTGCTCGTATTAAGTCAAGGGTTCTAGCATGGAAAGCAAGATGGCTTTCCTTGTTTGGGAGAATTTTGTTAATCAAAACTATTTTGTCAGCTATTCCCAATTATTATTTTTCAGTTCTTCAAGCCCCAAAATCAGTGATAAATTAGATTGATAAACTAATTAGGGACTTCCTTTGGACTGCAAATATGCCAGGTGAAAAGAAAATTCCACTTGTCTCACTCTCGGATATGGCTTCTTCTTTATCTACTGGTGGAGTGGGCCTTCATAACTTGTCATCTCGTAATTTAGCCTTTGGTGGAAAATTGGTATCGAAATCATTTTCTCAACCCAACATTAAATGGTGTTGTTTAATGCAAGAGAAGTATCTTGACAATTTAGATCATTCCAAAATCATTTCTGTTCTTGATCCTCCAAAAGGCTCGGCCATTTGGAATTTTATGATGAAAGCTAGATTTGTTATTACTTCCTCTATTTCATGGGAAGTTCATAATGGTGAATCAATTAATTTTTGGCTTGATTCATGGAATGGTTTGCCACCTTTATGAACTCTTCAACCTTTTTTAAGCATCTGGGAAGTGGCCTCTTCTATGTGGGGTTCTAATTTCTCTTCTTATGTATCTACAATTTCAATTCACATAGGTTTAGTAACATGGATTGAATTTTCTCTTCTTTCGATTTCTTCCCAAGAATCTAGTCTTGCAAATCAGTTTCTCTCTTCTCAAACTATTTTCCTTTCTAGATCTCTCGATTGTCTCTTCTGGGCTTCATCTTCAGATGGTAATTATACGGTCAAATTAGGCTATGAGAAAATTCAGAATAGTCAAAATAATAGCTCAAGGCAAAGGGCCTTTACTTTTTGTTGGCACAAATCAGTTCTTCCTAAGGCTGGTTGTTTCTCTTGGCTTGTTCTGAAGAAATGAGTCCTCACAAGTGATAGATTAGCTAGACTTAATATTACAAATTGTTTTCCTTGTGTTTTGTGTAATCAAGATCAAGAATCTGTTGATCACCTTTTTCTTAATTGTTCTTTTGCTCAAGAATGTTGGTTATTCATTCTAAATAAATTGAATTTTCCTATGCCACTCCCCATGACTGTTTGGAATTTATTCCAATCTTGGCCATATTTGTTTACTAAATCCATGTTTGCCTCTATCTGGCTTTATTCTCCTTCTCTAGTAACTGGGCCATCTGGTGAGAGAGAAATAAAAGGATCTTTCGAAATTCCCCATCCAACATTGATGTTGTTCTTAAAAAACTTCAACATTCTATTGTTGAGGTTACTAATGCTTATACGCATAAATTCAAAGGTAATCGAGGATTTTCTACTTGGGATAACTCTATTGCCAAGGATTGGCAAGGGTTAGTGTTTCCTTCTCTCCCTTTCCCCTTATGCCCGAAAGATAAAAATAATGTTAGATCTTTAATTAGATGGTCGCCCCCCCCCCAAAAAAAAGGATATATTAAACTAAATTTTGATGGTTCCTCTAAAGGTAACCTAGGCAAGTCAGGGATTGGTTTTGTTCTACGTGATCATCTGGGATCAGTTATTTATTTTGAGACTCACCCCATCCCTTCATTGGGTTCAACTGTCAAGTCCTCATCTAGAAGTGCCATTTGAAGGTAATGTTTCTGATGATGCCCTTGCATCCATGTTTGTTATTCATTGTCCAAAGTGTGCTCAAAGTATTTGTAGACTGATTGGTGATTAAGTCCCATCTCTGCATTTCCAAAGGATTATCTTTCCATCTCAAATTGTGTCGGTCTTTTGTTCTAATATCTTGGATTTGTCTCAGTCATGGACTTTGTTAGTAGCTATTGCAAATTGGTCTATTCGACTGCACTTCCTTCATGAAAATGGTTTACTTCTTGCAATCCAAAAGTACAACTTTTGGCTTCAAGATGCTCATATTGGAGGTGTATTTCCTTGACACCTTTTTAACTCTGATAAATATGTCATGCTTCTTGCTGTTGTTAAAGATTGCATTTCGGAAAATACTATTATGTCTCTTGATCACCTTCTTAATAGAACACCATTTGATGTGGGACATAGAGGGAAGGCATTTTCAAAAACATATGCCCTAATTTGATGTGGGCCATAGAGGTAAGGCATTTTCAAAAACATATGCCCTACTTGCTTTTATTGTCACATGTTTCATACTTTAGATTTGGTTTTGGCCTCTCCTGTGTTAGATGGTATCACACCTGTTAGTAATTCGGGTCCATTAGAAGTTCCTGCTTATTCTTTGGCTCCATTGTCAGCTGGCTCATGCTCTTCACCTGCTCATTTCCTGGTTTCACCTCCATCTACTCGTGCTTTGTTGTCACCACGTGCATCCTTGGCTTCGGGGGATTCTCTTGTTTCTCAAGCAGACCGTCTCTAGAATTCTTTTGTTCCTATCACCACCTGTCGCATCCCGATTTTTGGAGTCATGAGCAGTGATGTTCTAACATACTTTGCGGTGTAATCTATTTTTGTTTTCTTTCAAAATTGTTTTGCAGGAGGTGCTTCGTGCTACACTTGGTCAGCCCATATGGGTTTATGGAGATGCATTCATCAGTTTCTTACTATTTAGTTTCCTCACATGGGCTCTTAATGCAAATTATGTCGTTCTATTGGGTGTGCTCTATGTACATTACATGGAAGATTGTCATATTACTAATATGAGGGCCAATTTCTCATTGTAAATGTATTCTATCTCTTATAATATGGTCAATGTAAAGGGGTCTCTCTCAGGGGGTTTTAATTAGTTGTTTTTTGGCCTACATAAAGGTGGGATGCCTTCTAAGGGGATTTCAAAATTCTAGTTCGGAACATATTGTAATGCAGATTTATTCTACCATTTTGATTGGGGGGCCTCTTTTTGTACTTATCATCAAGTCGTGTTTTGACCTTGTGGATTTTTTGGGTAGTCTATGAAAACTTCTTTGAGCAAGCTACTACTCTTTTTGTATATATATGGGTAACGGATGAAGTTTTTCTTTACTGGTTCTTTCTTTGTGAGCCCCTTTGAACCAGATTAATATTAATATAAATATAAAATTTTTGCCTCAAAAAAAAAAATACTAAACAAAATTTTGAAAAGCCTTACGTCACTATGCAGAGGTCCTACGTGTGCGTATAGTACCTATTGCGCAAGGCAGGGTACCTCTGCCAGCGTAGGGTACCACTGTTGTGCGTAGTGTACCATGCTGTGTGCACGACAACTGAGGGGGAGGGGAGGTGGTGGCCCCCACCCCTCCCAAACACTTCAAATATTTTTATTTATTTTTTTAAATCATTTTTTTTTTTGCAAACAATCTTTTTTTTTATTTTTGTTAATTTCCAAAAAGGGAATAATTAAAAAGAAATGTATTTTTTTTTCTAATACAAAGCACTTTTTAATATTAAAAGAATATAAACATGCAAGGATGTTTTATATATATTTTTAACTATCATATAATTTTTTTTAATCCACTGTGCTTTTACAGAGAATAACATATTTCTTTTCCAGAATTGACTTTTATACCCAAATTGGGTTTTTTTTAACAATTGATTTTTTTCTAATGGGGGATTTATTTTTTTCAAACCCTATAGCCAGACTATAGTCCAGATTTAATATTTCATTTTCTAGAAAATCTATAAACAATCTTTCAACGAAATTTTGCCAGAATAATGATACTATGCTAAAGTTCAATAAAAACATAAAATTAATATAACCTAGGGTTTTCTAAATACCCAAAATTCAAATAAAGCACAGATTTATCTATTTAAATACACTACAACTTGCACAAGCAAAGAAAGCCAGACAGATGCATAATAAAACTAACA
Source organism: Chamaecyparis obtusa (assembly GCA_027943335.1). Taxonomy (NCBI): domain Eukaryota; kingdom Viridiplantae; phylum Streptophyta; class Pinopsida; order Cupressales; family Cupressaceae; genus Chamaecyparis; species Chamaecyparis obtusa. The sequence continues at coordinate 436,479 of BSBK01007327.1, read as the reverse complement.
GGTAGGATTTCAAATCCTACCTCAGATCTAGTGCCAGAAGCTGAAATAGAAACCCTATGAAGATCTGAAGACCAGAATTGCTCTGAAGATTGATTCAATCTGCAGATCTGAAACCACGAAGAATGCAATGCCCAAAGTTCTAGATGCACAATGAAGCCAAAACAACAAGCAACCACAATAAGAAAACTTCTCCAAAATCCAAAGCACACAAGCTCTCCAAAATTCTCCTCCAAAACCTATCTATCTCTAAAACAAAATGCCATTTTCCCTAATAGAGATTCAATTCCCCATTTCATGCAAACCCTAGAGATGACTTAGTAGTTAACTCTCAATCAAACTCTAATTACAATTTGAAAGTAAATCCTAATTAATAAATTAAAATAACTTTATTTTGCACAACTCGACTTTTAAAAACAAGTTGATTACTTTTTGAAAACAATTCAATTTTCAATTAATATGAATGCACATGTTATGATTTAAATATGTATTAGATAGATTAAATATTTAATGCATCTTAAAACCATGCAAATAAAATATTTAATTATTTAATAAAGCATACAAGCATAATTAAATCTAATTTCAATTAAATAATCAATTAAATCCAAATACTCAATTATTTAACTTTTAATTAAATTTTCTTAAATAAACTTAGGAACATGATTAATATTAAATTTTAACTATAATCATTAATCAATAAATCACATAAAATCACCCACATAAGCAATAAATCAACTGAAGCCAAACGAGGTTAAAATCAAACATAGTAAAACCAAGCAACACCAGATAGGGATCCATGAATTCCTATCAACTAGACAAATTTGGGTAGGGTAGTCAAACTGATACTTGTCCAATCCTAAGATAATTAGGCTTAGGTTACGGTTTTGGATCTGTGTATTATCTTCCCTCTCTTACCATTTGAGATATTGTGATAGGGCATGCTCATCCTGACAATTCAGGGAAGTCGATGTCTGGTACCTGTAAACCTGCATACAATACCCACATGTACATACATATATAAATATATAATAGACAATGGCGGGGATCAACCGATCGTGTGGATCTCGCAAGCAAGTAACTACGACTTCGTCCCTCAACCACATCAGGTACGTCAAACTAAAATATAAAACAAAAACATCAACCATACACATGCAAGTATGGGGTTAGTAAAATCATAAGCATCAATGATTTCCTAACATATAATCTATCATCCTAGAAAATAATCATAACATTTATAAAATCAGACTAGGGGCGAGGTATTAAATCCACCCCCCCTAGGATTAGGCTTACTAGGGGTGGGGGTACTACAATTGCCTTATGTGGACTTAGTTTGTAGAATCTTCTAGAAGCAATTTATATTAGCATTCATTTAAATTTTCTAAGTTTAATTTTAGAATAATTTAAAATACAATTTAATTCATGGGACAAATATGTGGAAGATTAATAATAAATTTAGTTAGTTTGTTAATTAAATTTAATGGTAAATTTCTATTATAGAAGGATTTTAAAGAATTATTTAGTTAGAGTTTAATAAAGAAAGATATTTAATTTAAATAATTTAATAGTCGACTAAATTTAGCTAAAGGCTATATTTTTAAAACTTGTTTAATTGGTGAAAATGACGCACTTAGTAAACAAATCTAATGATAATGCATTGAACAAAATTTTAAATTTAAAATCATAATCAGCCTCATAAACATTATGTATGGAGTTTTATTTTTGCCTTAATGAACTTGTTGACCTAACTTAGGTGTAGTTGACTTTTGGTCAATTGATAGTCAAACCTAGGAAGGTCACCTCGATTTGCATGCCTAGACCTTCCCTGTTGAGTTTGGTATTGTTTTAACTCTGTTACATGTTTATCAATGCAAGGTTGAATTTTTGGTCTACTCTGGTTGACTTCAGTCAAATACTTTGTTTTGTGTGCTGATCGAAGTTAGTAGCTTAGAGAAACCCTTTAGGTTTATTTGGAAGCAATTTTGTGAGGTTTGAATTTGGGTCAAACTTGGTCAACCTTCTTCTGGTTGGACCCTGGTGTCAACTTTGAACTCTTGACCAAATTACTAAACCTTTTTCCGTCTGCATCATTTTGCATATTCTTGGAATGCTAGTGCCAGATTATTTTAAACGTTAGCAAACATAGTTGAGTATGCAAGTGTGCTTTTTTTGTTAAACAATAGGTTTCGGAGAAAAAAATTGTAGTTGTGTTTTGCTTAACTTTTGGGCATGACAGAGAGAAATAGGGAAATGGTCTAAAATTGAAGACCCAAGGATCTATGAGGACATGTTGAGATTTAGCAACTTAAGGTCACATGAGATGAGGAATATATCTAGTCTGACAGAGACGGGGGAAAGAGACTTGCGATTTTTCTAAGTGAAGAGACCATTAGATGGGGTAACATCACATAAAGCATTGTTTTGAACAAAAAAGGAAAATTCATCTAGGACATGAGGGGCAGATGGATTTCCCCCAATTTTTTCATCTACCGACAGAATAGCATCAAAGTCACCACCCAAAATGATTGGGTGATCTTCAAACAAATTGATATGCCGACAATTAGGGAATCCCAAAGAGAAAGCTTATCTTGTAGGGAAGATGGACCATAAACATTAAATAGAAAGAAACTGAAGTCAAGCCAAGAAAAGCTAAATAATTTCCAATTGGAGTGTGAAAATAGAAGCTTTCCCTAAATCGATTTGCCACTCCATAGGGTAACCAAACCTCTAGAAGCACCAGAGGAGGGAACAAAAGAAGAATGCCAACGAGTCCATTTTTCTATGGTTTTGTCAAGAGATTCTTAAGACAACTTAGTTTCTTGGAGAAGGAAAATATCAGCATGGGAGGAGTCAACAAAGCTTTTGATTCTATTTCTCTTTTTAGGGGCATTTAAGCCCCTGACATTCCATGACAAAATCTTCATGGTAGAATGGAGGAGTGGCATGTGCTCCTTGTTCTGATGATAGGGGAGAATTTATCAAGAATAGTAGACTGAAGACCAGAAGCAATTTCATCTTTCATCTTGGCTGATAGTGGTTTCCTACCTCTTCTCTTTGGGATTTCAATTTCAAGATCTGATGGCAAAGCCTAAGAGCTAGGAGTTTGAGCAATTGATAGTTTTTGGGAATAGTCAAAGCCTTTAGCCGAACAAGTAGAGGTATCCTCATTAGAAGGAAAATCAGAGAAGGAAGAGGATGACTGAAGCTCTACACCTTCTTTCACAACAATTTCATCAAAAAGTTGTGAGGCAACCAAAATTAAGATATCATTTCACATTAAATGAATTTCATGGTCAGATGGAGATAGGAGAGAATGGGAACCAGGGATAGGAACAAAAGGTTGTTTGTTAAAAATAAGGTTATGGATAATATTATCATCATGATTGAGGGATGTAGATTGTGAAGAGGTGTAAATAGGCCACTCTATAGATGCGGGGGGTTGGAGAAGAAAGCATAATAGGCCTCTCTACCAAAGCTGGTGGATGCACTGGGTAGGTCAACAAAAGTGGCCCAGAAGAAAATAACCTAGATATTATAATAGAAGGAGAGGTACTATTAGCAAGATTAAATCTCAAATTATGATTTATCAAAGGAACATCAAAAATAAGATTCAAACTAGACAAGCACCGAGAAGGAAAAGAAAATTTTGTCAGCCAATTTAAAACTCCTACCTGAATGTTGGGGCATGAGAACGAGGTCGCCCATAACCTGGAGAGGGGTAAGAATAGAAGAGGCAGCCACTGCAGAAGGAAAATTAGTAAAAATCACCTATGAGGATCTCTAAGTAGAAGGGAGATGAAAGAAGAGGCAATTACGGTAGTCAGATGCTAAGTTAGAACATATCTTGGTTGACATCTCAGAAAGACTATGACACTGATAAGAGAGGTAACCCAAAGAATACTGACTACAATCTATGGAAGAGGGGTCCTGGACAAGGACCGATTGATTCTAGGTCCCATGTTTAGAAAAAATAGAGATCTGTGTTGTGATAGGCTTCGATTGATTGATGAGAAGACAAACCCTAACTGAAATATGAGATTTAATGAAGGGGGAGAAATCATGCTTAATAAAAATGCCCAATTTGTTACTAATAATTTTAACTAGTTGGGGGTTTCTGTATTCTAAGTGAAGCTTTGGGAGAGTAACCTAATAAGGCATAAACAACGTAGGAACATAGGTGATATCAAAATGGGGTATCCAAGCCAAGGTAAGAATGCCAATACCATGATAGAACCAACCTTTAAACTTATGAACTTTAGATCTAGATTGCTTAGAATTAAAAATTGCCACAAAGAAAAGAGAGCCCGACTCATACAAAAATAAATCCTTAAGCCCTGACCAAGAGTTTTTATCCTAGGAAAGAAGAGACTCAAATGATTGTGGAGAATGAAGCTTACCAATTAGCACCGAAGATTGCAAAAATTCTATTGTTGGCTGAATCATACCTGAAGGGGAAACAACCCGAGGCTCTGGTGGAGACTGTGAGTGAACATCAATGGTAGCTTGAGATTTGGCAACCCTTGATGTGTAGCTCTGAGAAGGTAGCTCAGCAAAGGAAAGATTCCTAGGATTTTCTATTTTTGGATTAAAGGGAGCTCGACAGGGAGAATGACAGATAGGAACATTATTGGGAGATGACAAGAATGCAGGGTGGGTGATTGGTGTGGAATTTGGCCAAGAGACATAAGATGGGAGAAAAGAATGATTAGGGTTTGGAACTAAACTCTAGCGAGATCTTGGAGAATTAATGGGAGAAACCGAAGAGGTTCCTTAGAAAATATTGAAGGGTGGCTGAGGGTAAGAGGGCCTACAAAACTTGGGAAGGTGCCTACGAGGAGGCTATCTAAAGAGGTGAGGCTTAGCGGAAGATGAACCGTGGGGTTGAATAAATGGAGAAGGGCCCAGAATTCCTTCAAAAATTGATGCCCTAGGAATCTTTGTAGGCCGAGGCGAGTGGGGATGATCTTGAAAGCTTAAAAAAAAACCAGAAGTAGGATGGTAGCCAGAGGCACAGTCCTTCCATTTACCATTTTTGAGAACCCATGAGGGATATGGCATGAGATCTTTTATCTTGCCAAATCATCTTCATCAAAGGGAATGTCTCCCCACTTGCCCTTCACTGGCCTTTGCTTTGAAGACTCGAGAATGGGGCCTGAACTAGAAATAGAAGAATTGAGGAGCTGTAGGGAATTGATGCATTGTCAATAGGTATCTATCGCTAGTTGTCAGTTGTCACCAGACCAGGAGCTTCTGTGGCCGCATGAAGGTGCCCCTTTCTCATGTTTTCATCCTTGCTTCATTCTTTCTCGCGTTGTTGTCCTTGCTCCATTGTTGTGTTTCTTATCAACTATTCCAACAATTGAAATTAAAGAATACATTGGAATATATTGTTCAATCTAAAATCTATTTTTTATTCTATACTATATGGAAGCAAATCATTTACTTCACAATCGAAATCACAACTCCAGAGCCTCTAGTTTTTTTTATTTCTACAGGTTCTACAACTAGTCTCGGATACCACTGTAATAGGCCCAAAATAATACAAATGAAAAATATACACACAGACACACTAATAGTTTTTAAATACTAGTAAAAATAGGTTTTAACTGGGGACTCGAAACCCCTTACAACAAGTTAATAAAGATAAGTCATTAAAACCCCCCAAGAAAAATAGGGCTCAAAAAGCCAGCCCGCAAGCAAACTCGACCATAGAACAATAAACCAGCCTATAAACAATAAACAAAAAACATAACCCAGTGATGAAAACATGGATAAAGCAAAAAATAGAAGAGGAAACTAGGCATACTCCAGCAGAGTTGCCTCCATATCATTTTTAACCTTAGAAATTTTAGTGATGGCCGCATTGAAGTCTGAAAGCTCCATAATTCTATCCTAGATCTTCTTCTTCTTAGATGACATGGTGCATTTTCCCAGTCCAGATAGAACCTCATCCTCATTGGAATCATCGATTTTAAGAAGGGAACCAGCATTTAACTCTTGCTGGATGTTGCTGATGCAATCGACCACGGTCTCCATAAAATGGTTGGTGTATGTCATGATCTTCTTGAGGGTAGTCTCTAGCATGTCAATCTTCTCCTGCATCAAACCCACCTCATCCCTATTCTCTCCGGCTTTGGTCATCCCATCCAACTCGACCACCATTCTTTCTTGAATAATGTCCACCTTGGCAGAGAGAGATTTGACGTTGAGGCTCGGCATTTTTATTTGATGAAAGAACCATTTGACCAGACAGGAGTACATGGACATTGCCTTGGCCATTTACAGACACACTAATAGTATTAAAAAAGGGAAAATATATTACAACCCGAACTATTGAGACAGTTGGAAGAAAAATATCAAATCATTATAAAAATAAACTACTAAAAACTACTAAAGATAACAAATAAATAAAATATCTCGTATGATTAGTTATCACTTATTACATGGTTGGCAAGGTTTCTGGGAGAAAAACATTTTCTGTTTTCATTTTTGTCTAGCATATTTTTGGATGATTCTTTTAGATATTATCTTAGCCATAATTAGAGTGGCAATAATGTTCATGTTTTTGGATTTTTTATGATAAATTCATGAATATAATATTTGAAAAGAATGAAGTTAATTAATGAAGGAATGTGTTCATCTATACTTCTATGCAAATAATCTTAGGGCTTGACAATCATAGAATTTTGGGTTGTGTAATGCATTATCTACATGTTTATAAGAGTAGGAAAAAGAGGTCATGTTACTTTATAAACTAAGATGTGTTATGATGAGAATAATCATTTTATTAAAAATATTTGATCCTTTTGAATATTATTGTACTATTTTAAATAGATATAGATTGTTATTTCATGAGGCACATAACATGAATTTGAAATTATTGATTTCATTTTTATTAAAAAAATATCAGAATTATGTAGCCCTCTTCTTTCAGTTTAGTACCTCTTATTTTTATATGTTTGAGATGGAATTATTTTCTATGAATAAAATCAAATGGAAAGAACTATTCTTTATGTTGTTTCATATGCATCTTGTGTACTCCTTATGTCTTATGAGTTGGTTTCACAAAGAGATTGCACCTTGGGACACTTATTGATTGAAAGAACCATTATATTAGGGTTGTGAGTAAACTTTGTGTTGCACCAATTCCATTACTTATGTCAGATTTTACACTGTTAGACAATCTCTAGTTGGGTTGGGTATCCTTTATATCAGGAAGAATTCTGGGGAAGTGTTAATGCTTCATAGTAGGGTGGAAATGCACTCCTACAATATTCTCTCCCTTGATTATTTGTGTGAACAGGGGATCACATCTTCTTTCAGGAAGGACTTTCTCTATAGTGCTTATGCTCCTATGTATTCATCCTGGTGGTATTGATAATTTTTTTTTACTTTTGTCATTAATATGGAAGTTCATATTTTATCTAATCTTTATCTTATGTTGATTTGATTCGACAGTTGGTCGATATCTTTTTGAGTTTTTATTTAGAAAAGTTGGTCGGAACCTTTATATTGCTCGTCGATGTAACATCTATTATTGTGATTATGTTGAGACGTGTGATAGGTGATTGACATTCCACTTTTCTTGGACATAGAGGTATTTCCTATCCTTTTGATAGTTTTGGTCATAATTGTACTTATTTTCCTATATTATAGGGAATCTATTTATATCTTCTCTACTTGTGCATTTGACCTTTGACTTGTTGACTGACTCCTTAGTCTTTATTATTTTTTCTAATGTGACATTTGTGTCAGAAGGTCTATCTTTACACTAATGTGGCTATCATTTAGGATAGATGAGGGATCCTACAATATACCTCAAAAATGTTCCTCAACTAATTCAATTTTTTAGCAATTAAATCCTTAATTGAGGAGGGGTTTTGTGGAAAAGAGTTTAGTGGTTGTGGGTTTTCATTATCACCCATGTTACCCGATTGAAGTTCAAAATTTATAACATTAACAAAGTTTAACCAATATGGTGTATTTCAAATTTAGAAACCTACTTTGTACCTAAAAAATAAAATAAAAAATGCAAATGAATGTAATAGATTGAAGAAATAGAACAAAAAATTCATACATAAGCTTGACGAAAAATTGATGCAGCAAATGGATATCAAGATTTTTCTAATATCTATTACTAAAAACCCAAATTTGTGCTTGGTGTGGGTGAAAATGACCCATGGTAGGTACAATTTAGGTTTATAATACGCGTAGGTAATGATATCTGATTTGAAATTGTATACCAATTACGTAAAAATGATTTTTTTATTAAAGCTGGAAATCCCTGACCTATTAAGTTTAGCTTTATTATTAACATTAATATTTGCACTAACACTAACACTAACATTAATATTATTAATAATAGTAATGCTAACATTAATATTAATAAAAATATTAATATTAATATTGGTACTAGCATTAATATTAATACTAATAATGATATTAATATTAATATTGATACTAATATAATAATATTAATATTAATTAAAATTGATATATTATAAATACAAATTTATATAAAATAATGAATATATTAAATTTAATTATTTGTATAAATATTTAATAATAATATAAATAAACATATTAATATATTATTGTAAATAATATATTAAATATTAAAAAAATAAATATATTAATATAAATATAAATTGATGCATTTTCATATCTCTGTAGCTGATATTTGATATTTTTAAACATATCAGATATCGAATATCTTTTGATAGCAGTTATCTTCTGAAATCCAATTTTTTTATTTTTGGGAAAATGGAAAATGCATTTTTATTTTTTTATCTTTTGCCACTTTTTCGCCCCTCATGATCCTGCAAATATCAAATTTAGAGAACAACAAACTTATTTGCATTCAGGTGACCTAGACGTCAAGATTTGATCTAGATAGAGGCACAAGCCATTGATTGAATCTAATGAGACATGTAGATAAAGAGATTATAATTCCTAAGAGCTAATGAAATATAGATTTTGTATAGCCTAAAATCTAATGCGCATAGACAATTGACTAAAAACCACAAACCCCTCCTATGATCTATGCAAAATCAAACTACCCTATGGAGAAAGAGAGAAATTAAGTGCATAAACAAGATAAACTCGAAGCAACAACCAAATCAATATGAAAAACATCAAACAAACAATCCCCTATGAATCTCCATGGTCTTCAAGTTTCTTTCCAAGTTGTAAGAATGATGCCCTTAGAAATCTACAAGCACAAATAAAATAGATAAAAGGAAATCTTGAGCATGTGGTTAAAAAATATGAAGGAAGAGCTTCAAATTTATAGCTTTGGAGAGAGGAATACAAATAGTGTAGATTGAATCCAACCCAAAAGGGATGAACAATTGACATTCCATAGGAGAAAATTTTGCAAAGATAAGTAGATAGTGGAATAAAGTGTGGAAGGAACTAGTTGACAAGTTGTGCTAGCTATCAGAAAGTGGGAATGTGAGTGGGAAAATGAGAAAAATAATTAATATTATTTTAGTTTCATGAGAAAGCCTAGATTAAATTAGTATTTACTCATTAAACAATGAAATTATTTAATTTTTCTTACAAAGGATGAATAAATGAAAATTTACTCATTTCATGTGAATAGGGTAATAATCAAAATGAATTATTGACTATAGTAGAATAATTAGATCTAGTTAAATGATTTAAATTATTTAATTATAAAGGGACAAAATAACATTAATTAATTAATAAAAAATGAGAAATTATTAAAAAATGATGAATTAATTAAACAATAAAATTATTCAATAAACATTAGTAAAGGAGGAAGGCAATAATTAGAGCTGATTAGGAACACTTAGGGATGAAATAGGAAAGATTAGGTATGGTTAGAGATGAATGAGTAAAAAATGGAAAGAATTAGGACAATGATTATTTAATTAATGAATGAAATTGATGATAGTGGAAAAGTCAAATTTTTATATCTATAGATTTTATAATCCTTACTAAATTCATTTATTTTGTTTCATTCAACTAATCACCTTTCTCCTTTACATTTAGTTTCTAATGTTACCATTTAATGTTTCAATTTGGTAACATCGAAGTGCACGTGGCTAGTATCTATATCGGTCTACATGTATTTGTTTCTTATATTAATTGTTAGTCTAGGTAACACTTTTTAAGATAAGCATATTTCTCGTTACAATATCATACTCCAAGAAAAATCAGGTATAACATATTATATAATTTAGATCAAGATTGTGAATTAAATCTTTTTACAAATAATTAAAATCCTCTCTTACTTTTGATTCTATGGATTTTAAATAAAAATAGGGTACTTGCACTTTAGACTTGGAAAATTAATAAATATTTGAGTTATTCAAATAATTTTAGGGTAAACAAAGTTAATTAGTCTAAGCTATAATAGATAAGACATTAATGAAGCTTAAATAAATTGTCATGAATGAAATTATAAATGCAATGATAATTAGTTAAACATTTGATATATAAATATTCTAAAACTCATTTGTGTATATATAATTTCATTTAACTTGATGTTTGGATGAATGCTCTCTAATATAGAAACTTATTGTCTATCTATCTAGTGGTTAGTTCTATAATTATGAGATCAATCACAAAGATAGTAATCTATCTCATGCAGCTATAAATTTGATCTACTTACAAAGATTTTATCTCTCTAAAATCTCTAATGTTCTCTTTGAGACATGTTTTTAATCTACATACAAACTAGATATGTGTGGTTGGGAGTTTACCAATAATAGAAGAGATGTCTTCCTTCTTCAAATTTGTAAGATACAAAGACAACATATTTTAGAAATGATCAAAGATTGTAGGGAAGCATTCAATAAAAGTTCTAAATGTTAGTACAAGTGAATAATGTAAGGGTTGATGCTCTAACATACATTTAAACATGGAAATTTATAAGAGTCTTTCATAATTTATAAGTTGCTTCAATCGAGTTAAAATAAATATTTAAACTATTGTTGCACTAAAAGGAGGTGCAATGGGAACATTAATAGTAGTAATATATTGAACAACATAGAAGTCCAAATATGAGTGAATTACTTAATTCTCCTATATAGTCCACCTTGGTTTAAAGGAAGACAACCAAGTCCTTAAATAAACAAAACATCACAAAAGAAGAGAAGATTTTTCAACATGTAAAATAAAAAGACAAATTGGAAACCACAAATAGAGACAAGATTTAACGTGGTTCACCAATTTGGCTACATCCACCAGAAAGTAGAGCATGAACCTTCATTATCACAACTTACATACAAAGGGCTTTGCCCTCATATTTATACAATAGTCTTCAAGAGAAGACGAAGAGACAAAGATGGGAAGAAGAAAGGAACAGTCAGGGAATATGAACCGAACAGATGGACTTCACACCCAACAATCTCCCACTTGAAGTTTGACTGATGTCGCAACTTCACATCTCAACAACCTCCCACTTAAACTCTGCTTTCCTTTATTGATACCATGGTAATCCATTGCCAATAGACAATCTTCATAACTGAAATAGCAACCACAACTAGTTGCTAATCACATCCAACTAACCATACAACATCAGTAGATTTATAACCAACATATCCAGCCCTTACAACTCACCATGCAGAAAATAATTACAGCTTCCAACAAAACACATCAAAAAACTATTGACGTGCAAAAACCTAGAAGATCATTATAGACCAATCCAAATTGTATGAGCAATGTCAACCAAAAGTTGACTCAATCTACCAATTAGCACATAGAAGGTGTGGCAATAACTTGAGATGATCTGCAAACCACAACCAAACTACTGCAAAACCTCACATGACATCTTCCAAGCTCTCATAAAAAAAAAAGATCACATATTGTAGTTAAAAAACAATGAAGTACAACTACAATAGATGAGCTCAAAAACTCTTGGAAGGGACACACAAGAAAATCATAACTCATCCTTCTACCAACACCACCAAGTGCTTAGTTGTGCCAAGTATGATCTCCTTTACCTCCCCAAATAAGAGCATTTACAACACCCAACCACCATGGATGAAAGCTCTTGTTAAACAAGAAGACCAAACTCAAAAACATTCCAAAACTAGGAACAATCTCAACCATATCCTAAACCCAAAAGTACAAGGAGATAAATCTACCGAGTAGACCAAGAGTAGGGAGTGAGAATGATCCTCCAGGATACTCCAAGTCACAATGACTCTTCTCCAAGAACAATCTCCTCTAGCTCCATAATGAACTCGCATCCATTCATAGGTGTAGGCTCCTCAGTCTTCATGTTGAAACCTCCAAAGAGAAACAGCCTCAACAAATGTTCTCTAAATTAAGAGAACTCTAGCCTCACCCAAGCCTCTTAGTTTTCAAGAGCACTTCCATGGTCAATCTGCCAAAGTACTCGATACCAAGAGCACTAACCAGACCAATTGTCAAAACTCCCACTGCACGTCTGCATATCCCAGGAACACAACCTGACAACTTGATCTTCACAAATCAAAACTTCATGCTCCAAAGAGCAAAACCTATCAAGAGAACCTATATCATGCCAACGCTCTAATCTAGAATCAAGAGCCACCCATGACATAATAAAAATCATCTCCAATCACATGGAGGGTAAACATCTCATGACAAAATATGAAGCTGTAATTGCTCTAAAATCTATAGCATTAAAGCTAAAACTAGTATTTATCAACAAACTTTGAGAAGCTTCTAAAGATTTGTTACAATAACCACTAATTATTGGGCTACTATCATAACCTCTACTTGCAGATGGCATAGCCAAGAAAATATTTCCACAGCCTATCATGAAACTCCTATAACCTGATCCATATTTTCTGCCTCAATAATCTAAACCATAGCCCCCAAATCCTCTACCCTGATTGCCCATGTTGCCCTCATTTGGAACTGCTTACTTAACCTCATCAATTTTATATGTAGTTCATGTAAATTATTCTTCACCTCGACCTGTACAACATCCTCTGAATTGAAAGTAATAAATCCAAAAAACCATGGGGCCTGTGCATTCCACAGTAAGTCTCAACAAAAATTATTATATTGTCAAACTGCTCAAATTTCTGTAATATTATCTTGACCTTGGCTTTCTCGATAAGCCAATCTTTTGCTTCATCTCTTATGTCAACAGTGGATTTAAATACATTTTTCTCTACAGGTAATTCATTATTCTTGAGAATCTCAACCATGGTGACAATTGTAGCAATGATCACTCCCATGGCAGACAGCTCCACCTCCTTGTTCAACTTTTAACCTCCCTAAAACTTAGGAAACCAAACAGATGTTTTAAAGAGAATACACAAATACACCTTTTCAGATCCCATACAGACTTGACGTCAATCCTTTTTAGCTTGCGTGCGTCCAAAGCTAGCCTTAACAATACTTGTTCTTTCAAAATCAATATTCATGTGCTTCCCTCCATCCCTCACTCAGAGATGATTGTAATTGCCAAAAATATCAAGATATAAATGCAGGGTTTACAATGCATTCGGTGGATATCCTACAATCATTACATTTCATGTGATGAGATGTGTTTGAGGAACAATATCAAACAATTTAGGTTCGTTGTCTATGATTCCATGCTAGACATTCACGACGACAAGCTTCTCATGAAACACTATATTTTTGTGGCATTTTGTCAAACAGATAATGTGCATAGTTGATGCTTCCACATTTCACATGTATGTCTACCATTCCAAATCTCAAATCTGCATCATAATCATTTCTCTCTTTTGAGCTGACATATATTTGAGGCAAATTGTCAAAAGTCTGGTCCCCTCTGTGCTTGAAAAAAAAAAATCTGCAATTCGCTCCTTGGCCTTGGAAAGCAGGGGCTTTGGTTGAGTCACTAGAGTCAACCATCTTCAACAACAAGCGTTACATCTTCACCTTCCTCGAATCAAAACTCTCACCACCCAAATTCATCACAAAGAAGGCACTGTGAATCACAATCCATATGACAGAGCATATGGCAATGCAAACTAGGTTGCACTCAGACAACAAACCAAGTTTTCTATGGGTTCCACAACACCTACGAGTTGTATACGCCTCTCAGCCATGGAGGACTTCAACATCCACCCTTCATCCCAAACTCTATTCCCTCTCCACTCTGCAACACATGGTCATGTGCAGCACTGTACCATATGCAAGACTCATCTCTTCAAACACCGATGTCTCTTAAAATTGGGGGTGAACTGGATGCCCGACAACACTCCCACTTAGTGGTGGCAGCAATACCACTCTCTCTTTGTGCTAATCAAAAGGTTGACAGATTTGAAGGAAGGGACATATTTTCTTCTGCAAAGACAAATGATTTGGATCGAACATTAACTGCTCCGCTCTCTTGGATCGAACACCACATGCTCTGATACCAAGTGTAAAATAAAAAGACAAATTGGAAACCACAAATAGAGACAAGATTTAATGTGGTTCACCAATTTGGCTACATCCACCAGAAAGCAGAGCAAGAACCTTTTTTATCACAACTTACATACAAAGGGCTTTGCCCTCATATTTATACAACAGTCTTCAAGAGAAGACGAAGAGACAAAGCTGGGAAGAAGAAAGGAGCAGTCAGGGAATATGAACCGAATACTCGAACTTCACACCCAACACAACAAAGTAATTAGAATTTTTTAAATGATTTTTAAGGCCAATCAATAGGCACTTGGAAAACAATCAAGAATTGAAATACCAAAAACATTTTTTCCCATATTTTCTCTTATTTCTCAATCAGTGAGACTTTGAATTCAAAATGCTAACTCACACTTAATAGGACCTCAAGTACAAAGCTTGGCTAGAGAAATCCTCCGTAGTTGAAAACCAAACAATCCAAATGATTGAGATATTGATTTGTATTGTAAAAGGAACCACCCAATCCTCCAAATATTAAAGAGCCAAAGAGTCTTGCCACCACATAACCAACAAAATTGTTGCTGAAAGACAAAAATGATTCTCAGGTAATTGACACAGAACTAAAGTTTGACTGGAAATGTTGAAAAGAGCGTCAAAATTGTGGGAAGATCCCATGAATACAACAGATATGTTGCAAATAAGTTGGTGACATAGCTTCAGTAACATACAGATCAAATACTTCAATGACTTTAAAAAAAAATTGAAAGAAAAAATACAATATGTCCATCAGACTATAATCTAACAGTAAAATGGGCCACTTATCGTAAAACCAACCCACGTTCAAAAGACACAAAACTCGCTCTTCATTCAATGTATTATCAATGTGAATGGTTGATACAATAAATGGAGTCAAGTTTCAATGAAGCCAAGATTCAATCAACAGATAAGAAATGTGAAATATTATGTTATGAAACAATATGAAAAATAATTCATCATGAAAGAAATGATCTTGCCAAAAGAAATAAACACATTCAACTTATTGTGAAACCCGAGAAAGAAAACTTGTCTATGTGTATCATTTTTTTTATTCTACAACAATGGATGCTTCAAGCTATAAAATCAAGTAACATTAGGAGAGGGCATTACTATTTCCACAAAATAAAGTAACATGCTTGAAATTCTGAGAAGAGCTTGTAAAGGAGAAAGAGAGAGAGAGATTTAGAAGGAGATTATTGCCAAACCAAAATAACCTATTTAGATATTCTTTCGGTGAAGAGTGGATGTAGTAGAAGAATTGAGTTTCAACGATGACAACATGCATGTCGAAATATATTTTCTCCCACTTATTAATGAGAAATACAAAATTAATTAAGAATTCTCTAGAGGATTTTGGATGATAGAAATATTCTAGAAAGATAGAAATAAGAATAAAATTACATTTGTTTATATTCATCAGGTCAGTTTATGGTCTAGAATTATCTATGTAATTTCTATAATCATAACTTCTAGAGACCTCTATTTAAGAAGGCACTTGTAATTCGTTCGAGCATGAAGAGAGCTCCAGCTGATCAAGTACGATGAATGCTGCAGCAACTGATGTAATTATTTGATTAATAGAAGATGTTGTGTTGAAGCACATAAAACATGTACTAGTATTTATGTTTCTGAATTTATGTTTTGTTGATTCACTCCATCCATCCCATCAGAGTGGTATCAGAGCTGGGAGGAAAGGGAAGGATGATTGCTGAAGAAAAGTCATACGAAAGATTATTAATATAGAGAAACTGCTTTTCACCGCCACCAATGGAACGTGTCAAAGCATAGGGTTTTAGCCGTTGTGGGAGGAAATAAAATGTCTCCACTGTGAAAAAGACAACATTTCTTTGAACGGTATCAGATGCCAGTTCGTGGAGGATCATTGTTTCCTTATGTTTGTTTGTAGGTTGCTACCCAGTTTAAGAAAGCTTATTGAACTAAAGTTTACAGAAGAGATATCAGTTGATCATAAGTCAAAGCTGCTTGATAGTACTTGATAATGAAAGATTGTAAGCCAAGTGGAAAGAAAAGATTGCAGAAAGTTTAAGCCACCGTAATTAGCAAGCCGTTGAAGTTTCAAGTCGCAGATGAAGATAAAGAAGCCAATAAAGTCTATATCGCAGGAGATCAATTTGTTTCTGAGGGAGACTAGAGAAATTAATTTGGGTGAATTAACTACCTTGATTATTTGTAGGTTATGTTTCAAAATTAACTGTTACTAATAGGAGAAGTTAAGCCATTGAAGTTTACAAGGAATTCATGACCTTGAAGAAAAATAAAGTCATCAGTCAAAGGTTAAATAGAGTGCAATGGTTGCTACAGACTGGAGACCAAAATAAATTCATAGGTTTAAAGGTAGGTCAAATTTTTTAAAAGATTTGTTATGGTTTTTCAGAATCTGTTAAAAGGAAGTTGCAGTGAATTGTGATAGTAAAGGAAGAAGAGGACTATCAAGGAGATCTTAGTCCATAGCATTGATTAGCTACGTCTGAATCACACATCCTCATATTTCAGACACACATGTGAGAAAGTTAAATCTTAACCAGAAAAGGTTGTAGTGTCTCCAAGAGAAAAGTGGATCATACCAAGAGAGGATGCAGTCACAAAATATGAAGGCTATCGAACAACTCATAGAAAGTAGCTGAAGATTCATTACTAAAAGGAAAGTCAAACCAAAAGGAAAAGAGATCAAAGAAAGTGTGAAACATATCAAAACTGATAACTAATCAACTAATCCTATGAGATATTTTATTTATTAGTTATCTTTAGTAGTTTATTTTTTATAACGTTTTGGTAGTTTTTTTCCAACTGTCTCAACAATTCAGATTGTAATATATTTTCTAATTTTTTAATTTAATGATAGTGTGTGTGCATTTTTATTTTGTATTATTTTGGGCCTGTTACAGTAATATCAGAGCCAAGTTGTAGAACCTGTAGAAAAACAAAAAAAAAATTATAGGCTCTGGAGTTTTGATTTTTTATTGTGAAGTAAATGATTTTCTTCGTATAGTATAGCATACAAAATAGATTTTAGATTGAACAATTTATTCCAATGCATTCTTTAATTTCAATTGTTGGAATAGTTCTTTCTGGGAAAGAGAATTATCATGAATGGTTTCGAAAAGTTAAAAATATGCTTATTTTTAATGATTTATGGGATGATATTTGTGAAAGCAAAGATGATAGTGTAGAAGAGTTAGAACAACCTATAGATCAAAAAGAACTTATCATCTAGAAGAGTAAAGATAAAAAGGCTTATGCTTTGATTGCTGCCTCAATTAGTGAAGAGGTAAGTAGACATATAATCTCTTGTAAAAATGCATTTATAGCATTAAAGAAACTCAAAGATCTGTATGATTCACATTCAGAACTTGAAATCATTCAGTTGTTAATGAAGTTATTCAATTTAGAGTTGAAAGATAATGATCCAATGAAGTTGGCTTCTGAAATTAGAGCATTATATCATGATATTGAAGCTACGGGTGTAAAAGTTGATCTTCAACTCACTGCTTTTATTAAAGCTCTTTATCCTACCTATTCATACTATCTTGAGTCTCTTCAAGCTAGTGAAAAAATGAAGGATATAACATTTGATAAACTTGTGGAAAAAATCGCAAAGAGAGAAAAAGCCTTTGGGAAGAAGGCATCAGTTTCAAATGTTGAGACTTTATGTCTTGCACAGTAGGGGCAAACATCTACAGATAATTTTTCTAGACAAGACACTAGCAATAGAGGTCATGGGAGAAGACAATCTAGTAGCAGAGGTGGCAACCAACATTCTCAGTCACAACACCAGCACAAAGATTATCAACACAGAGATATCCAATCGAGAGACAAGCAATCTATGCAATGCTATAGATGTGGAAAAATAGGTCATAGTTCCAACCTTTGTCGAACTCCTTTGGAGAAGATTTGTGATAAAAAGGAAAAGCCACCAGACAAAGGTAACCCTCCTGAATCTGCATACTATGTTGTAGCACATTGTAATGTTGGGATTGAAGAAGTTTTTAGTACTTCATATTTTTCTTTGCATGATACTTGGTTGTTAGATACTAGAGCCACATGCCATATGACATTTAGAAGAGATTTTTTTGAGACATTCAATGATCAAGTGGAAGGAGTAGTATATTTTGTTGACAAAATTGAATTAAAACCTTTAGGGATTGGTTCTGTTAGACTTAAATTACCAAGTCTTGCTGATTACATACTTTCTAATGTTCTTTATCTTCCATAATTGAAGAGAAATTTGATATCCCTTGTGAATATTAGACAGCAAGGTCATTCAATGCATATGTTTAAAGGCATCATTGAGATTAGATGATCTGTTGATTCTGATATTGTTATGATCGGGGTAGAAGTTGGAACACTTTTACATTTGAAAGGTACTTCATCACATTCTCAGAATACTGCAAATTTCTCTCAGCATAGTGGTAACTTGTCTTCTAGTTTGTTATGGCATGCAAGATTTGGTCACGTTAGCTATGATAGTCTCAGGATCATGCAATAAAAAAGGAGTTCAAGGGCTTCCCACTATTCTAAAACAACTTTCTCAATGTGATGCTTGCATTTTAGGCAAACACAGTAAACAACCTTTTCATGATTCTATGTCTCGAGCTTCTAGAAAGCTAGCTCTCATTCACTTAGATTTGTGTGGGCCTATGCCTATTCCATCACCAAATGGAAATAAATATATTATGGCTTTTATTGATAACTATACCAGGATGTGTTGGGTTTATTTATTAAAGGAAAAATCTCAAGCTTTTGATACCTTCAAAAATTTTCATTTGTGGATAAAAAATGAAACTCAACTCAATATTGGAACTCTTAGAAGTGATAATGGTGGTGAGTACACTTCTAAAGATTTTTAAAAATATCTATAGGACAATGGCATACAACATCAAACCATTGTTTCCTATAATCCACAACAGAATGGTGTGGCAAAACGTATGAATAGAACCCTATTGAATATGGTTCGATCTATGATGTTTTTTCAAAATGTTAAATTAATATTTTGGGGAGTAGTTCTTTGTGTTGTCTACATAAAAAAATAGAAGTCCATCTACTGCACTAGAAAATAAATCTCCTGATGAAATGTGGCATGGTCGTCTTCCCCATGTGAAGCATTTTACGATTTTTGGTTCCCCCTGCTATGCTTTAATTCTTGAACTACTAAGAAATAAATTGGAAGCTAGGAGTAGAAAATGCATTTTTTTGGGATATTCTACTACTTCTAAAGCTTATCGTCTATATGATGAGGAAAACAAAAAGTTTGTTGTTTCTCGAGATGTTATATTTCTAGAATTTGGAAAAGATGCCTCCACTATTAATAAACAGCGTGCTCATCTTGATCAATTTCATTCAAAAAAATTCTATCATGAATGGGATAATGCACTTCCAACTTTTGCAGGAGGGATTCCTCTTCTCAATCAATCTCTGAAAGTGATAGAGAATGTGAAAGAGTCTAATGAATCTGAAATTTCTTGTGAAGAACATGCTGCAAATGAATGTGAACCAATTTCTAATGAACTTGTTACAAAAGAATGTGAACCAGAAATTGAGAAAACATCAAAACAACCAATCCGTAGATCCCTGCGGTCCAAGACAATTCCAAAAAGGTATGATGATTTTGAATTAAATTTTTCTTCTGTTGATGAACCTTCTTCATTCCAAGAAGCAACAGCTAGTGATGCATGGAAAAGTGCAATGCAAAGAGAGTATGATTCTCTCATAAAAAATGAAACTTGGAGGTTGGTGGATCCTCCAATTGGAACCAAACCTATTGGTTGCAAGTGGCTATTTAAAAACAAATATAAAGCTGATGGATCTCTTGACAAACACAAAGTAAGACTTGTAGCAAAGGGATATGCTAAGAAAGAAGGTGTTGACTACACTGAAACATTTGCTCCTACGGAAAAATGGGGCACTATTCGAGCTTTGTTTTCTTTAGCAGCACAAAAAGGATGGAATATACATCATATGGATGTTAAGACAGCCTTTTTGAATGGAGATTTGAAAGAAGATGTTTATATGTTGCAACCTAAAGGTTTTGTTATGAAAGGTCAGGAACAAAAGGTATGTAAATTGATAAAATCTTTGTATGGTTTGAAGCAAGCACCACGTGCTTGGTATGAAAAATTAACTAAGCACCTCTTGCATCTAAACTACAAGCACTTTTATCTAGATGATGCAACTCTCTTTGTCAAGAAAATTGCTAGATCAATTGTATATCTAGTTGTATATGTTGATGATCTTCTCATCATAGGAAATAATGATGATTATATTACATCTATTAAAAGAGAGTTGAAGAAAGTTTTTGATATGACCGACTTAGGGTTACTGCATTATTACTTAGGTATTGAAGTTATTCAAAATCCTAAGTTTATTTTTATTTCTCAGAAGAAATATATTGGAGAGTTATTATACAGATTTGGCATGGAAGATTGTAATTCTGTTTCCACTCCAATGGAGAAAAATTTGAAGATTTCTTCCAATGAAGGAAATGATTTTGAAGATCCAACCAAGTACAGGCAACTTGTTGGAAGTTTGATTTATGTCACCACTAATCGTCGAGACATTACCTATGCAATGGGTATTTTGTCCAGATTTATGCATAAACCATGTGAAGGACATTGGGTTGCAGCACAATGAGTTTTGAAATATTTAAAAGGGACTTAGACTATTGGTATAAAATATTCAAAGGTTTCTGATTTCCATCTTACTGGCTATTCAGATTTAGATTTTGATGGTGACAAAGAGAATGGAGTATCTAATTCAGGTTATTTGATGATTATGGGATCAGCTGCTATCACACGGAGATCCAAGAAACAAATAGTTCCTACTAACTCTACAACCGAAGTAGAATATGTAGCAGTAGCTCAAGCCACAAAAGAAATTGTATGGCTTAGGAAAATCCTTGATGATTTGGGGGAGAAACAGATGATTTCAACACCTTTATCTGTTGATAACAATTCTGCAATACAATTGGCCAAGAATCCTAGATTTCATGACAGAACCAAGCATATCAACACCAAATATCACTTGATTTGACATCATGTTGAAGCCAAAACCATTCAGCTACAACATTGTTCTACCGAAGCCCAAATTGCTGATATCTTCACCAAAGAACTTGGTCGTGTCAAATTTGAGCGATTCAGAATGCTCCTTGGCATGATAGATATCCCTTCAGATTAAGGGGGGGATGATAACTAATCAACTAATCCTACGGGATATTTTATTTATTAGTTATCTTTAGTAATTTAGTTTTAGTAGTTTATTTTTTATAACGTTTTGGTAGTTTTCTTCCAACTATCTCAACAGTTTGGATTGTAATATATTTTCTGGTTTTTTAATTTAATGATAGTGTATGTGCATTTTTATTTTGTATTATTTTGGGCCTGTTACAAAAACTAGGGTTGCTAAAGCAAATCACCAAAGGAAATTCCAAAATATTTAAAGTCACTGCTAAAAATTATTATCAATGCATTGAGAGTGAAATCTTTCAAACTTATCAAATCCGGTCCAAGAAACAAGAGGAATGAATAAGAGCAAGGTTATCATGGTGTTCATTGGAAGCAGATTTGAAAGAGTCAAAGAAGATTTCTTCCATTGAAGACAAAAATAAATTATTGTTGGTTGTTGTCCAAAGAAAATGTTAAGATTGCTGGTGTGAAAGAGGAAAAAGCATGAAGGCAGTGATTTGAATGAGCACATTTCTAGAGAGGATTGTTGAAGGTCAGCCAACCAAATAATATTCAAGGAAATTATGGAGATCATTGGCAAGAGTAAATAATGTAGAATTCATAAGTCGCGTTTAAAATGGCAAGTTGAAGGTTTTTATTCTGGGGCGCTCACATCAAGAATTCAGTCATTGTGCTTTATTTTTTCTTAAAGGAGGCTATAGCATTTTGCAAGGGTGTTGTTAAGGGTTTGGAACCATACACGTCTATGAAGAAATTTCCCAAAGTCATTCTGATTTTTGAGGAAGTTCATAGACAGAACAAAAGTTATGCCAGGTTTGGACATACTGCATAATTTGTTAGATGAGCAAGTTTAGACAGATTGCATGATTTGTTTGAAGAATTCGCTAGAGTTTTCTTATTGCTAAAGGAGACTACCAATTTTGAGAAAGAAGAATAAAGATACAACAGTGGCTATTAGAGGATATTAGAGGATATCAAGGAAGAGGAGAGGCATGTAAAGGTGTAGAATAATAGAGTCATAAGCAAGTGAACAAGGTGAGTTGAAATTATAGGAAATCTAGGTATAAAGGTGCTAAAAGAAAATGAAATTTTAATTTGCGAGGTGGATCTTTTGAAAAAGTAATTAATGGAAGTGAAGAAAAGTGAGTCACAAATGATAGCAACTATAAAAGAGAAGCAAGTAGAAAAAATAAACTTTTTGAGAAACTTTGTGATCTTTCACAAGAATTGAGTTCAAAGTTAAATAGAAAAATGAAGAGCTAGAGGAAAAATTAAATTTATTTAATGAGATTGAGAAAGGGAATAAGGAATTAGAGAAAAGAGTGAAGTTTGATAGTTTACAAGAGAAACTAAAGAGATTAGAAGAAGAAAATCATTTATAAATAAAAGAAATATCAAAGTTGAAAGAAAAGTACAATCAACTAATTCAATCACTTGTAGTAAGAAATGAATGTTTGAAGTCAAGGCAATCAATATGTGATGTTTCATGTGACACTAAAGATTTGTGTACTTCATTTGGTAAGTGTGACTTTGCAGAAGTTGTTTGTGATGCAAATGAACATGTTAATGAGTTGACAAATTTGGTTAGATATGATGATAATGAAAAGAATATTGGTTTGAAAATTATGAAAAGAATGGGGTACAAAGGTGAAGGACTAGGGAAGCATGAACAAGGAATGAATAAGCCTATTGAGCCATTAGTAAGGCCAAAATATGAGGGCCTTGGATATGTCACATGTAGAGGAAAGATTGATATGTATGTTCCAAGTACAAGCAAATCAATTCAAGAAATGCAACATTCACATTGTAACAAGAAAGGACACAAAATACTATTGTTTGGATCTACATCCTTGCAGTACATGTGGATTGAAGAATCATTGTGATAAGAAATGTTGGAAAAAGGAGTCAAAGAACAAATGCATGATAGGTTACATGAAAATGGATTATGGACAAGGTTTTAGATCAAGTTCGCAAAAGCTTACATGGTTGTTTAAGTACATATTTGTTCATATGTGAAAAATAATAAAAATCATGGAAGGTTTGAATATTCAAAAGGTATAACAAATGCTTTGGTCAAAGGAAAGCATATTGTCTAGCAAGACGTTCACAAAAAGTGAGGAAAATTCTAGAACTTAGTTTTGAATGTTTGAAGGGTTGTTGTAGTAGTTGGAGAAGGCCAAGAGAAAGGCATTATCAATTTGAAGATTGTTGGGATGGTTTGAGTCCATCAAGAAAGGAAAGGATTTTTGAAAGTTTGGAGAATTTATTATGAAAGAGATAAGAGAAAGACAACAATCAAGTAGTGTTCGTGGTCAAAATTAGGGGGAAGGTTGAAATATAGTTTATTGCACCTATTAATGAGAAAGACAAAATAATTTAAGATATTTTAAGAGGATTTCAATTAATAGAATTATTCTTGAAAGATAGAGATAAGGATAAAATTATATTTGTTTGTATTTGCCAAATGAGCCTATGATCTAGAATTATCTATGTAATTTCTAGAATCATTTATTTAATTTTTAGAAACTCTATTTAAGGAGGCACTTGCAATGATTTGAGTATGAAGCAAGTTCCATCTGATCAAGTATGATGAATGCAATAACATTCTCAGCTAATGTGATTATTTTATTTATAAAAAAATATTGTACTGAAGCAGTTAAAAGCATAAACTTGTATATATGTTTATGAATTTATATTTTATTGATTCACTTCATCCACCCCATCAATGTAACCACCAAAGGTACTACTATTGCTATGTAACAAAGTAACCTAACCAAAATTCTGAAGAGAGATTATAAACAAAAGGAAGAACAAAATCTAAAGGGATTGAAAGCTGAAACAAGTGTTTTACCATCAATGTGATTTTCCTAAGCCAAGTTGAATGGTTTCAAAATCTGTTGAAGAAAAAAATATAAAATAAAATACTTCTAGCATAAAGAAAGATTCACAAGAAACGTATTGCCAAACTAAAATAGCTTGTTTCAGTTTGTGTAAAAAGAGTCAAAAGAGGGAGGATGAACCACAACATATGAAAATGAAAATGAATTGGATAATCTAATAATTTATTTATTTTGTAACTTCAAATTAATAGCTTCTCTACAATTAAAAAACAAAATGAATACTAAAATGATAGGCACTTAGAAGGGCACTCTACTGAAACCAAACAGTCTACCTAGATTCTGAGAAGAGTTTGAAAATGGGAAGGAAGAGGCACAAAATATGGACTGAAAATTTAAATGCCTAATTTGCTAAGAAATTAAATCAAATCAATTGATTCAACTGTTCTTGCTGTAAAGAAGAAAAATAAAGATAATGTTGCAACAGTGGAGGGTCAAAAAATGAGAATATTGCCACAAAGTAAGCCTAAAAGAAAAATACAACCTACAATTAGTGAGGCAAGCTTGGAAATGAGAACAAAAAGGCTATGGATGTGAAACTAAAGCTGGAATAAATATGCTGCTAACTAAATCATCAATGATTTATAAAATTTGTCTTCCAATATTTTTGATTCCTTATAAAGTCGGCATGCAATTAGTGTGCAAGTTGCGGTGTCTTCAAGAAAAATAATAGTAAAATAAACCACGATATTTTAGAAGAAAAAAAGAAACTCACGCCAGGCCTCCATGATTGTACTGTATATATTTGGTGTTATATGCAAGTTATCCAGCGCATTAAATCTTTGGGAGAACAGCCTATAAGAATGAAAACAAAAAATTACACCTGCAACATTAGTTTTCCTCCGGTCCAAAGCTAAATACAGCAGATCAAGTTGTTGATTCTTCCACATACAGGCGGCCACCTCACAATAGGAATTTGAATTTCTATCTTCGCTTGTCAACCCATGAGGCAATCAAAACTAAAATGGGCAGTCTTTTACTGTTTCATTTTTGCAAATCAAATAAAATGGTAATAAAACTGAAACAGGTATTCTACCCTATCTATTTGGGCTGAGCGGTCTATGAATGCAACTATTACAGAAATCTTTAGAAATTTCATATCATCCAAGCACTTAATTATATGGAAAAAGATAAGGAAATTACGTATCATCCAAGAAGACAAAAAGTGGGTCGATTTCTGTCGTGATAACACCGGAAGCTCTATTACAATCCTTCAACGCTGCAGCTGGGAAGCATGGAAAAACCAAAGTCTTGCAGCTGAGTAAGCTGTGACAAGTTGCCAATATTATGAAGGTTATCTAGCCTTACACACCCTTGTAAGTTGAAGTACTGTAGCTGTGACAGATTGGTAATGGAATTAGGAAGGTTATTTAAGCTTTCACATCTTTTTATGTTCAAATACTGTAACTGTGACAGGTTTCCAATATTATTAGGAAGTTCATTTAAATGCACACAACCTTTTAGGTTCAAGAACTGAAGCTGTGAGAGGTTACCAATGGTATGAGGAAGGATAAGTAAATTTTCACATCCCTTTAAGTTCAAGTATTGCAGCTGTGACAGGTTGCCTATGGTATTTGGGAGATTATTTAAGCTCATACACCCTTCTAGGTTCAAGTGCTGGAGCTGGGATAGGCTGCCAATGCTATCAGGGAGACCATTTAAGTTTTCACACCTTTCCAACTTCAAGTGTTGCAACTCTGCCAAATTGCCGATGGTATTTGGGAGGTTATTTAATCCATCACACCATTCCAGGTTCAAGTGCTGCAACTGTGACAGGTTGCCAATGGTATCAGGCAAGTTACTTAAACGGCAACACAGTCCCAAGTCCAAATACTTCAATTGTGATAGATTGCCAATGACATCGGGGAGGTTATTTAACCTTACATACCCTCTCAAGTCCAAGTGCTGCAACTGTAACAGACTACCAATGGTATCGGGCAGGTTATTTAGACCCGAACAAGATTCCAAATCCAACTCCAACTGCTGGAGTTGCATGTTGGGAAGTGAAAATAAGGAGGAGATTGAAGCACTGTCAACACCATCGCAGGCGTGTATTTGAATAGTTTTCAGTTGCGTGTTATCCACACACCTGGAGTGGCGTAGCTTCTTTCCTACTGCATCCATCTTAAAAGGGAAGAGGCACTTTTCGAAGCTTAACCATATGTTATTCACAAACCCTGAGTAACAACTATTCATTCCAAATGCAAAGTGACATTTTTCCAACCTTAACCATCTCAAACTGGGAGGAAGCATGGCTAAGGTGTCTTTTGTCATGCCTTCAACGTGCACATTCTCCAAGTGAAGATAGCAAAGAGAAGGTCTGTACAGCATTTCGAGCCTTTGCAGATTGCCCCCATTGAGTCGAAGGCGAGAGAAACTGATGTTGGATATAGTACTTAAATGGGCATCCTTCCTTACTCGGGTACCTTTCTTTTCGTTTTCAGCAATCCTTCGCCCCATATCTCGGAAATGGTCATGCATATCAAATAAACCTTTGTCGTCAATCTTTATTAGTAACTTCATTGAAAGATTAGATATAGCAGTGTCTACCATCTGATACAATGATTTCCAGAAAACAATCGGCAATGTTTTTTCTTCTCCAATGAAGAAGCAAGCAATGTCTAGGAGTATTTCTTTTTCCACATCGCTAAGAGCATTATAACTGCTGTAGAGTTTTTGGTGAATTTCTGGTTTGAGGGCAATGTTCTGAAGGGCTTCTGTCCAGCAACTTTTATCATCCCCTTTATCAGATAAGAAGGATCCAATCACTTCTAATGAAAGAGGATGCCCCTTACAAGCTTCCACTATTTTCTGGGACAGTTCTTTGTACTCAGGACTTGGAGATGCATGCCAATTAAATAATTGGAGACCTTCATCAACATCCAATTCACACATTTGATGGATGCACTCAGATGAAACGTGAGCAACATTCAAAATGTGTTTGTCTCTAGAAGTTATGATAACTCTGCTGCCAAAGTCCATCCAATCGCCAAGCAAAGCATTCAATTGTATAACAGCATCCACATCATCCAAAATGAGTAACACAGATTTTCCTCTCAAATGATATTTCAGCAAAGATATGCCTTCATCGACACTGTCCACTTCTCCACCATATTTGGTTAAATCTTTGAGAACTTTTTTTTGCAAACTTGTAAGGCCTCTGGGCTCTGCAGAAATAGTGCTCACATTAAACAAAAAGGAAGCAGCTTCAAAATCAGCATAAACATGATTGTACACGGCCTTGGCAACTGTGGTCTTGCCAATACCACCGATGCCCCATATTCCAACTCTAATCACATTTTTCACTGAATTCAGGTTTAATATCTGAATAAGAGCATTCTTGTCACTATCGACTCTCACTGGATGCTTGGCAACTTCAAACTGCACTCTGTCAAATGTTTTGATCAGGTCATTCACTACCATCTTTACTAGCCGAGCTTCGTAGCTGCAATGGTCAGATTCAGTAAATAGAAATTTTAGAATATATTTTTCATTTACTAATTTTTGAATTAATAAATTATATTACATTATTGGCTGTTAAATCATTGAATTGAAAGATATTCAAACATAATGTACAAATAACAAAAGAAATTTGAAAAGTGAACATTCTATTGTAAATTATTAAACTAACAGATATGAATATTAGTATATGTATATTCTGAAAAATATAAATAAAAGTGCTGACAGATTTATTTGAAAAAAAATTGAAGACACGTAGGAAAAGGAAAAACTCTTCTAACACTACCAAACAAGACAAATGATAGATCAGTTTTGAATTGCTAAGCCGCCGCATCTACATTTTGAAGCAATAAACATAGTTTTGGTAACAGTTAGATTTGTTAATAATTTGTTTAAGTACAATTTTGAAAATCCTCAAATTCCGGCCCAGACCAGTCAATCATGATTTATGAGTAGCGCACACTGACAAATCTTAAGAGGAGATTCATTAAATTGTGTCCTTCTGTTATTATATGCAGTGGTACTTTTTCATGTGGTTTGATAGAGATGAACGGATGATTATATATAATTATAAATATATTTTGCATGTTCTCAAATTGAATCCATGGTCTTTGTTGCAAGGTAATTGAGCAAAGAAATGATTCTTCCCGTAACACTACCGACACCATACAAAGAAACTGGAGACTGATTCTCACCTGCAAGATTTAAGTAATGGGCGGTTTCGCAGATACAGACCTACTCCTTTTTATTTTTGCAACACTGGCCTTTTCATTTTTATTTCTATTTAAGTAACTTCATTGATCTTTCAATAATTGATTGGTCTCATCTTTTACAGAAAATCATTGTTATATTTATGTATTCTGCAATCTGCAAGCTAGGAAGGATATTTTTAACATACATACACAATTTGACCAAGCAAATTCGAGTAGAATGACTGTGGACATGCATGCATCATATGTTTCAATCAGTCATTATAAAAGGAAACAAAATCTATTAATGTGATTTGTTGAGTCAATGTACATTAATGTGTAATTGGCAAAGGAGCAGCAAAAGAGATGGTCTCATTCACGGATTTGTCTTCACATGATAGTCTAATTTCAACAATTAGCATTCGAAAAAAATTGTTCTAAGGGAAAAATATTTATTTTAACATTTTTTAAATGATGTAATCACTGCATTATTAGAGGTAATTATTTTCATCTATGATCAATCAACAAATATAGTGAAAATGACTTAAATTTTCTATTGAAAGATACAACACTTCCAAAGTCTTATCAATTTACTGAATGGAAAAAAATATATGATGTGTGTATATCTATCTAAATCAAATTAAATTGTTTTACTACAAGAAATTTCTAAATTCTGATCATATTAGTCAAGCATAGTTAAGAAAGTTCCTTTTTCATAATAGTTAAAAAATTTCCTTTTCATTTGAGGTTGGATAAAACAATATGCTTAGTATTATACTATGGAGCATTTCATGTAAAGCTATGATATCAAGCTTATGTGATGAAAAGCCATAGAACTTAAGGGAGTCTTATGCCACGATAATTAATATAAAAATTAATATGAGATAATCTAGTATGAATATCAGGGAAACAAATCTAAATATCTTAAGGTCAAATGTAGCTACTTTAAGTACCTCATTGTCAAAGAAAAATTAATGGGGCAATAAAGATGCTATTGTAATAGGTTGTACAAAATTGGAATAGATTTCCTTTTAACATTGATACCACACATTTGATTAATGCTCTAAAGATTAAATAATATTGAAGCCACAATTTTGATTGATCCAAGAGACTGAGGTAGAATGAGATGAAAATGGATACAAAACTAGGAAATAAGGGAACTGAAGAGAGACACAAAAAATGATCCCTTGAGGAAGGATTACATACATTTGTTTTGGTTTTACATATAACATGAAACAAATAGCCAAGACCTAAAATATTAGAATGCAGGCACAATATCAACAAAAATCTCATCAAACAATAATGAAGAACAAGTGAACATATATAGAAGTGAGTGCAACCAAAATGTGGGATGGACTCCTTCAACCTAGAGTGGCGGCACAACTACCCAAGATAATAGGGAGATATGTCAAATATCATTTGATGCCACTCACAAACCTGAACACCTCTCCTAGAATAGGTCAAATATGGACACCTAACTAGGCTTACAAAGCCATGTGGAAATAGATGTACACTAACACCCCTCCTTAAGCATAGCTTAGGTGAGTACAAGAAAAAATGGGTCTCGAATACAAAACATGATGAGGTATCCATGTACAATGCAATCTCTGATAAAATAGAGAAAGATAGAAAACCTAGTGGCAAAAAACTATCCTCCAAAAGAGAGAAAATGAGTAGAAGACTAGAAAGCCTTCCCAAAGAAGGATGATTTTTTTGATGTAGAGTGCACACCAAGAAGAGCTCGTAGATGGATGAACTTTCTCTCAATAAAAGGTTTGGTGAATATGTCAGCAACCTTCTCTAAAGACTAGCAAAAGACTAAGTCAATGATCTATCCATGAATCAACTCTCAAATATAATGCATACAAATCTCTATGCACTTGGATTGCTAATAATGAACCGAATTCCTACATATCTGAATAGTATTCTGGTTATCACAATAGATAAATCTAGGCGTCCTGAAAGGAATACCAAACTCAAATAGAATGACTTGAATCCATATGGCCTCAGTAGTTGCATTAACAACCCCTCTAAACTACTCTACCTCTGTGGAAGATATAGCAGTAGAATTTTTCTTCTTGCTAGATCAACTGATAGGACCTAAACCAAGAGAAAAATTGTACCCTAAAGTAGACTTGCGATACTTAGTATCACTAGCCCAATCTGAATCAATAAAACCAACCAAGTCAACTGAAAAACCAACTCTGCAATGAATCCGAAACCCAAGTGTACCATGAAGATAGTGAAGAATCCTCTTATCTTCTTTCAAATGCATCTCATGATACTCCTCCATAAATCTAGAAATAATGCCAACTACATATGATATGTTTGGCCTAGTTTGAGTCAAGTAAATAAGACTACCAACAAGTTGTCGATCTACAAAGTAGCATCAACCAAACGTAAAGTGCATGTAGTCTCAAGCTTGAATCCTAATAGATAGGGAGTCAGAGATGGTCTACAAGTAGTCATGTAAAATCGTGAAAGTAAATCAAGAGTGTACTTGGGTTGAGAAGGTGTAATCCCTAAATCTGATTGTGAAATCTCAATACCAAGGAAGTAGTGCAATGAACCCAAGTTTGTCATGTCAAATCTATCCTATAGTGATGAATTCTCTACTTCAATGATAGATGAAGTACTCCCTATAATCAAAAGATCATCAACATAAAGTACCAGTATCAAAAAAGAATCATCGTGTCACAAAAGATACACATTAGGATTTGAATGGCATCTAGTAAATCCTAAAGATAGAAGATAAGTATCCATCTCAACATGCCAAGCCCTAGGGGCTTTTTTGAGACCATAGATAGATTTCCTTAGTTTTCAAACTAAGGAAGAATCATGAACAAACCCCAATGGTTGTTCTATATATATCTCTTCCTTAAGATCTCCATGAAGAAATGCACTCTTCACATTGACCTGATGTACAAGCCATCCATATGTTACAACTATATCTAATGTGAGTCTAATTAAAGTCATCTTAGCTACTAGTGAAAAGGTTTCTGTATAGTCAATGCCCTCAACTTGTAAAACCCCTTTTGCAACCAAGCATTCTTTGTACTTATCAATTGGCCCATCTCCTACAAATTTAGTTCGATATATCCACCTTCATTTAAGGAACTTCATTCCCTTAGGAAGTGAATTTAAATCCCAAGTGTGTTTCCTCATTAAGGAATAATATTCCCCATCCATAGAAATATCCCACTCAAGTATGCCTAATGCCTCTCTAAATGTCTACGGATCAGGAATTGAAGGAAAGAAGGCTTGTGACCCCCCCTGAAAAATATGCAATGTCATCTGTTGAATCCTACACTTCAAATCTGCCCCTTGTGGAGTGTGATGTATGGGTGATGCAAAAATATTGACCACTAAGGGTATCCCTGAACTAGATGAAGAGGAGCCATCGTCATTATAGGAAGAAGAAGATCTTCTACTAGAACTCTGTCGTGAATCATCTAAATCATCAGTACTATCATCAAGATCTAAAGACTCAACATCAAGTTGAGAAGTGTCAAGTATAGTTCAAGATGTTTTTCTTGAAACTTAACACTTCTCTCAATAAACAACTCATGTGTGGTAGGGTGGAGTAGGTGATAGACTTTTACACCATTTGAATATCCAACAAAGATGCAAGGTTGGGATTGTGGATCCATAGCCTTGTGTTGTTCTTTTGGAATGTGTGCTATAGGTGAAGACCCAAAGACTCTAAAATGCTCAAGTGTAGGTTTCTATCGTTTCCAAGCTCCAAAGGAAGTGATACAAACACACACACACAAACACTTTTTCAAAAAATGACACTCAAAACCAAAGTGCCTAGCAAAATAAATATGGAAAAGTTTGTCTTCTGAATACACTTTTTGATAAGATAATTTCTTTAAAAAAGCCTTTTGGAGAAAAAAATTTAAATGGAAATATATTAGTAATCCCCTTTGATTAAAAAAAGCTTAATAACCATTTCACCAAACCAAAAGAATCTAAGCAAGCGAATAAAAAATCCTCTTGTTAATTCCACCGCCTTCTATAAATCCTACAACGTTTTTTTTAAACATGAAATTTGCACACCTAGCAGCCACATGATTGTCTCACTATCTACATCAATCTCCCAATGCCTTGGGCTAGAATTGTCCCGCGTCTACGAAGAAGGCAGGTTGAGGGCGGCCTAAGTAGGGCGTCAGCGGCTATCCAGCCACGAAATTCTTTGGCTGGATGCCCCCATACCATGCATTATGCATCATGTACCTTCCTCCTTTTTGTCAGTACTATTTGGTGTCAACGTCAAATCACTGTATCATTTGGTGATTTGTCTACTGCTGCCAACGTAAAATCACAGTAGACCTTCCCAAATATTTGAAAATTATAAAAAAGATTGTATAGAATTTATTTTGCCATCAATAATTCAAAGTGGTTTGAGAATAACAATTAATAGTCATATAATATATAAATTAAGTTTTCATGTTATATATAAATTATTTGAAGAGATATAAATTATATATTTTTATTAATATAACTATATAATTTTTTAAAATATATATATTTATAAATAAATAATAGTTTATAATTGTAAATTCAAGAAATAATTTAGAATATTAATATTTTTTTTTATCTAATTGATGTTAACAATTATTTAGCCTTATAATCAAATATAACTTTATCATGATAAATCTTATTAGTATTTGTTGTTTGGCTTTGTAATGAATTTTTACTAGTTATTAAATGAACTTATTTCAACCAATTACAATTAAGTATTTTTCTTTGTTAAAGTTTTTCAATTATTTTGTAAACTATACCTCTCAATTTTTTAATTGAAGAAATAAGTTCATAATTATTTTTCTTCACTTTAATTGTCTATTAATTTTGAGATCTTATCTGAGGGATTTCAGGAAACACCTCTCTCTTACTATTTTAAGGCAATTTTTTCACACCCACCTACCACCCATCCAACTTACTCTTGAAATTATACAAACAACATTACTACCTAACCATTCAATTATAGACAAGTTCTATGCTAGAACATTAACGAAATAATTATTAAATGATAAAAACTTTAATTGTGTTGATAAAAATTTACTTGAATAAATTTTCATAATAATTAAAAAAAAATTACTCTTTTGAAAATGATTTGTAATATATTTTTAATAAAATGTAATCTTTTGATTATTTATATCAAAAAAAAAATTGGTTATAAAATTAAATGAATAATTACTAATTAAAATAAATATGTATTTAGAATTTAATTTAAGAATTTAGAATTTAATTTAATTTTATCTAATCAAAATATTTAATATTTAAAATTAAAAATATTTGTTAAGTAAAAATTATTTAGCTTATATATTTTTTTACTTTTTATTTTCTAACAAAACTTACAAAACTTTTTTTTACATATAATAAATATACAAATATTTACACTACTATACTATTGCAATGAGTTTTAAATTATATGCTATTATAATGAATATTATAACTATAATTAATATTCATACCATATTTATATAGCCAAAATTAGTTGTGTATTATTGTGTTTAAGAATTTTCATTTCTTATAAAATGTAACATAAATTTAAATATATTTTATTCAATTAAAATATTTTAAATAATTGAGATTGTGTGGATTTTTTAACTCCTCATTATTGAATTGAAGTCAAAATATATTTCTTAAAAAAATTCAAGCATGCACAAATCAAATGAAGATTCATTTGATACTAAGATTCTAAAATGAGAAACAAATAACCTTGTTAATCATTGTATATGCTAATAATAAGATATTTATCTAAAATTAATATGTTATATACTAATAATTAATTCAATCATAATGAAAATATCACATGTCAATTAGGAAACTAAATCATAAAATATAAGGCATGTAAATTATAAAATATTTACCTAAACATGATATGTTATATACTAGAAATAAATTCAATCATGATGTAGATTTCACATGACCTTAAAAGTAATTGCTAATCAAATCTGAAAGCCTCTTTCTAATTTTTCTTTCATTTTACATTGAACATAAATAGATAAATATAAGTATAATTGAAATATTTTTATTAAATAAACTAGTATAATTAGTTGGTTTGGTATACAATCTAACAAAAATTGAATATAATTAAGTATAGTTATTGCATATAAGATATAGGTTGTTATATATAAGAGGTGCATATATTCAACGTATTATTTTTGTAAACTAATTAAAATTAAAATCTAGGACTTCTCACTTACCTGATAAGAATTTTTATCATTAAGTTTGAATAATAGAACTTTTGAGCAGATTCCTCTTTTTTTATTAGAATTTAAAAAGAAAACAAAATTTATACAAGTTAGACAACAAAAGAAGTAAATAAAAGTTACATGTCTAGTAAATTTCTCCCCACATTTGATTTAAGTCCAACATTTCTTTTGAATATTAGATTTGTTCATCAACATTTCCATTCATACTTCTTGATCTGTTATCCATTGAAAAAAAATGCCTTCAACAAATATATATATTATTTAAAACTCCTAATATAGTAAAATATTATATTAGTTTACATTCTAATATATTAAATGGAAAAATTAATTCTATACAATATTTTTTATATTTTTCAAATCTTTGGGAAGGTCTACCGTGATTTGACATTAGCAGTAGTAGACAAATTGGCAAGTAGTACAATGATTTGACATTGACTGTAAATAGTACTAACAGAAGGTTGAAGGTACAAGATGCATGATGCATGGCATGGGGCATCCAGCTAAAGAATTTTGTGGTTGTATAGTCGCTACCAAAATTCAATTCTTATGGTCAAAGCCTCTACGTTATATGGAAAGGCAAAAGGAAGGAGATTGAAAAGAAATAGTGGCGGGGTTGTTGTAGGCTAAAACACTGTTGGTCACAAGCCTAGACATGTTTGTCAGATTTTGTCAGGCGTATTGATCAACTTTTGGGAATTGATGGAGATTTTGATATCTTTGAAAATTAAAAGAGAAAACTAGAAGACCTTCAAATAACATATAAAGCTCTGATATCATGAAACAAATAGCCAAGCAATAGAATATAAATGAAAATCTCATTATTGTTAAAATAAGTGAATATGTATAGAAGCCAATACATCCACAAAATATGGGATGGACTCCTTCTTGACCTGGAGTGGTGCATAACTACCCAAGGTAACAGGGAGATGTATCAAATATCATTTGACACCACTCACAAACCTAGACACCTCTCCTAGAAAATGTTAAATATGGACATCTAACTAGGTTTACAAAGCCATGTGGAAATAGATGTACACTAACATACCATATATCTCATTTTCTAGCAAAATGTATTGTCACTATAGCATTTGAACAAGAGAAGCAATTTCTAGATGAAAATGGTACAAATAAATACTATGATGATAATGAAGTGACTTTATTCTTATGAGGATAATTATTTATTTCAATATGATTAAGATAGACATTGGATTAAATATAGGGTGAACCCACAATAGTTGGTTACACTTTTTTTCCCGAATGGACACTGAACTGTACATTTATAAAAAAAAATTCAGATTCGGATGCATATTGTTGTTAAATTGTTTGAAATAAGAAGATAAAGTAAATTAGAGTCTTTTAGGGTTTTTTCGTCTAGATTCTAAATATATTTTTTATTTTTATTTTTTAATTGATTTGAATGTTTTTTTTTTCTCCCATGAAAACTGGTATGTTGCTGAAAATGTCATTTTCAAAGAGTTACATTATTTTCATAGAGCATAATTTTTTTTCTAAAATAGATATCAATGTGCTTCTTTCAAATTTAGTTTTGTAAGATCCATACAGATGACATGCAATTATTTTGACGACATTATCACTATTATTGCATATTTTATTGACGTTTGAATTTGACTAAATTGTAATTTTGACATACCTTGACTACATAGCTTATAACTTGTCGTGTATTTGTCAAATTTCATTTTTATTTTTTTAATAGAAATATAACTTCAATACCTAGGGCATAGATATTTTTTAGAATTTTTTTTATTCTCATTTACTATTTTTCCATAAACGTCAAACATAGAAGTAGACATACAGTGAAATATCTATGTTTAGTAAAACTAAAAATACAAAGTCATAATAAACTTAATACATATTAACATTATAAGCAGTTGAAAGATTTTTCTTAGTAGTACCTTACTACATAGATAGGTTTGTCAAATGGATTCATTTGATATGCCAAAAGATAAAGTCAAAGTAATTTTTTGTCAGCATTTTAATAGGTGCGAAGGAGACTCCATTGTAGGTATGAATGGGGAGTATAGATCTTATATCAATGTTTTTTTTATCTAAGCAGCTTTGAGCTAACCATTTGTAATTAATTCCTTCAAATGGAACATCTCAAGGATTAAATCATCATATTTTATTAATAATGTGTTATTTCAGCAAAAATTAGCATGTTGAAAAAAGTGTAATCCACTATTGTGGGGTCACCCTATGAGGTACCAACTTCTAATTTTAATCAGCTCAAAGTTCTCATATAGCATTGATATAAGAGGGAAAAACCTTCTCTGAAGAAATTAAGGATCTCAGTAATGTAATTATCTTGTTGGAGAAAGAAGAAGAAAATGATGATGGCTGGTCGATTCCCAACTAGACCCCAAGGCCCAATGTTTGGGGCAATCCTGATGATAGAGATCCTCCTCCCTCTTCTGCTACTACCCTCGTAGCTTGAGGTTTTCTTTCTTTATATATTTTTTAGATGAATACTTGTATGTTTCTGGTCTAGGTGTCATGTGACTCTTTGACGAGTGACTCTTTCCCCCGGCCCCTTTTTTGTGAATATTGTAGTTTAATATTTTAATTAATAGAAAAGGCCTCTATTCATCAAAAATTGTCTTGTAGGCTTAAATCAAGTATCAACTATGAAATAGGAAAGTAAGTACTAGATGTTACAATAAAAGTTCTGTTATACCAATTTTAAGATTTAGTTATGAAGCCACCCAAGATCAAAATGAATGAAGGAAAGAAAGAGTCAATATAGAGATGAAAAAACTTAACACTCCCTTAGCATTGAACTAGAACCCGTGAATAGATGAGCTAGTGAACTTTGCATAGGGAGAGGTGAGGGACATTTATATAGAAAAATAGAGGCATATGATTCCAAAAGGAATAATAATTCCCAACAGCCCAAAATAGGAGGGATTTTTATCTACTTGGTAGAATACATGGTTATGCCAACTCAGGTAAAGACAAATAAATGGTTGTGGGAGGTGGAAAATAAGTCCAAAAGAGGCTGGGAAATTCAACTACCCAAATTTGGGTGTGAATGACACATGTAATTGTAGGATTATGTCATTTGTCCTCCTCCTAACCATTCTAATATGACCTAAGCAAGCTTAATCATATGTATATAAAAATAAATATTCCCTAACATAGAGTACAGTAATAACCTACACCAACACAATGATGCCAACTATATCACTTAATATGAGGGAAAATAATAATTTCATAATGTAAAGAAAATAAATAAAATTTTTAAATAATACAAACAAAAAATAATTTGAAACCTAAGGATAGGTCATTACAAACCTCTATAAAAGAGTAATGTTGCTTCACTTTAAGGTATGCAGACACAATCTCAATAGTATAAACCTTCTAAATGACCAATTTGGCAAAACAGAAAGTCAAATGGGTTGACAAAATGAAAATAAAAATTTTCCAATTCAAAGAAGTGATGAGATAATGATGGATCATTAACTCGAATGAGCGATATATCTGAACATTAAGTTTCCATCTATAGATTGAGTTGAAGGACACCGATCAAGGAACATAAATTAAATACAAGGATGAGATGACATTTAATGATTAGCTATAATGAGATGGAAGATTTTGATGATAAGGATTTAGTTAGTTAGAAAGATCTACAGACAGGAAAATTCAAGATGATGATCTACAACAAGACCATATGCTCATGATGATGATGATGACTCAAATTTTCTAAATGATGAGGAGGCTATTGTATACAAAGGTCCATGTCATATAGAGTATTTTATTGCGAAAAATTCAGCACAAGCATATGTGATGCATACAAAGTATATGGTTGTGGATTTGATAGTGAATTCTTTGACAAGACCATTTGCATAATCAGATCATGAGGATACATGGGAATGTGAAGGTAGAGAAGGTTTTAGTTAGTTTTTCCTTTCGACTAACAACCTTCACTAACTCTTCATTGGTAGCATATGAGAGTTTTTAAATTAGAAGTCTGGCATAATTTGTATAAGGAACAATAACAATAATATAACGAGCATCTGTTAAAGAGCTATGTGTAGAAATTGAAACCAATATGTTTATAAATGATAAAATTCAAGGAAAAAGAAGTAGATAACCAATCTATTTGTGAGATTTTGGAACATAAATATTTATTTGAAAGGATTCCAATAGGTTGCATTGAAATATTTGAAAGGACTCCAAAACAATGATTGCATTCAATTTCCCTATCATTCTTGGTGAGACAAAATATCTAGAAATTGATGTTTGTGTCTCTGGTGTAGCTGATACTTTTTGTTAAAACTCAACTCTTTCAATCAAATTGCACCAGTAAAGTTTTATAGCTATCCCTTAAATTGGTTGGTAACATTTTGGCTACATTTGGGTTATGCCTATGCACCAGATAACCATAAAAACCCTTTTTCTTTTTTCATGTTTTTCAAAGTTGATGCATTCAATATTTATTTAAAATGGAAATTTTTCAGTATAATTTCAGTCTTTGTAATAGATCATAGAATTGTCTATTTCTAGATGTATTTGTTGACAATCAAGATTGTCCAAGAGGAAAGCTTGATGAACACATAAAAATCCAGTTGTTATTTTTCTAGGGGAATCCCATTTGTAATACTAACACATCACCATCATAAGAACTAAAAAGCCATGATGGAAGAGGAGGTGCCAATGATTAGAAGATAGTAATTCAATATGAAGAATATAAAAGAAACACAATTCCTTTAGGAGGTTGCAAAGTCCCTCCAATTTCTTACAGACCACATAGAATCTTTTTGAAGCATGTTTCATGTTTGTGATTTGCAGATGTTTCATTCAGACCCATGTGTTGATAAACACCAAAGGCCATTTTATACATAATAGAAACACTCTAAATATAACAAAAATATTTGTTCAACTTTTACAAAGGAGTTATGGGGATAAAATAGCCATCTCCTTGTTAGAGGCTTTTGTATATATATTGGAAACCCTAACAAATCAAAATCATTGTAATTGTTAGCTTAGGTAAGTTGATAGCTTATCAAATTATGGAATCACATTGGTTTTGTCATGATATATTTAACTATATTCATGTATTTTAGAGATCTTGGTTAAATTATTCCATGGCATAGTGACAAAACAAATATTCTTGGTTTAGATTCAAAGATGTCTATTGAGACTAAAAAAAATTCTCGCAACATGACTAGGCCTAGAATTTCTTTTAAAGAAAAGTGATCAAAGGGAAGCTAAAGGAAACCTATAGATCAAATGTGGAATGGATAATTTTTTTCTCAATCAAAAAACACAATAGGTCAAGTGGATATGTAAAAAATAAAATAACTCGTATATTTCAAGCTATCTCAATATAAAGTTCATTTGTACATGAAGTAGAGTAGATATATTAAATTAGATAAAAGCCCAATACCAATATATGTCAAATAATTTATATGATACATAATCAGAACTAGTAAGAGAAGTCTTACACATGGATATAGAATGCCTAAAAATGCGATGAATATAGATCCAAGGTACAAAAGAAAATCTCATGAGTTACAAGGAGAAGATATAAACATACTTTTCACTTTATATTGACATCTAACATTTCCAAGGGGAGGTCTACACCATAGTAATCTTAGTATTTATATATTAAAAAAAAGAACAGTACACATCTTTCAATAATCTCAATGCAACCTTTCAATCAAAAACTAAAATTTGGCAAAGAGATGAAGGTCAAGAAATATACTTGATTGATGACTTATACAAAGACAACATGAAATTTAGAAGAAATTTTAGCTACAACAAGAATAATAGTCCTAGATGCCCAATATAAATTAACCAAAAATAGAATATTATTCAATAGCAAGATAGAGAAAAAAAATAATTTTCATTATTTTTGAATCAACATAAACATAACGAATACCACCTTAAATGTAAAGATGTGTGATAGAGTGTAAGATTTCCTTTTAGAAGACAATCTTGGTGGATATGTGCATGGAAATGGGAAAAAAGGGGATCTAAAGTGAACACATTTTTTTCTAAATTAAAACTAATATTGGATAATAAATAAAATAAAATAAAGTCACACTTAAAATTTGAAAATGTTCAAGAACAACACTCATAATACTTAAAATCTAGTTTCAAACCTACTATTTTTTTTATGGTAGAGACTAAGATGTTCAAATGATGGAAATGGCATGCACCCCTAAAATGTTGATTCTAATAATATCACAAATTTATTTTGTAAGAAAAACTAAGATCGTGTAGTTCATGTCTAGTTTTTTTATTAGTTGTTTTTCAAGAATATACAAAATTTTCAAGATTTACAAGGTAAAAACATCTTGAAAAAGGAAAATTTGAGCATTCTGATACTTGTTTTTTTTTTTAGCATTTGAAGGTATTTATTTTTAATGTGTATGAAGAATAACTTTTAAAATGTAAAAAATAAATTAAAAAATGAAAACAAAATAATATACATAATTTTTTGACAAAAAGGAAAGAAACTAACGAAATATATTGAATATAGAAACTTTAACATATTTCAAATATTGGAAAAACTTCCATGCTTAAAAAGTTAAAAAAGACCTTGATGCTATTGTGGAGCTTTTTAATATTAATATTATAAATTATACAAATCTAATGGAGGGCATTCTTTTTTTGATAGAAATATGTGACCAAAATTATATTACTTAAAAACTAACAATTAGAAGAGAATATTTGGGAGGTAAGTAATAAAAAATCATTTTCCCAAAAGAAATGTGGGGCAAGCCCCAGAAACCAAGTCATATGACCTCTGGCCAGAAACAAGAAAGAACCAAAAATAGAAACAAATAAAAACAATACAAAGGAAGACTCTTAAGTTGCAAGAGTAGTGGAAGGAGGCAGAGGATATGGTTCATCTTTCTTTCCTCCCCAAATAGTTTCCTGTGTTGCTTGGGGATTTGGAATAATCTATACATCATTATTATCTTTTCCTCCTTGTCTTTCATCTCAGGAGAGATTGCGAGTGCAAGCCAAGGGAAACCTTTCTAAGAAGAGGGGCATCCCAAGTCATCATCACCAACTAACCAACTAATGGAAGTAGGTGGGGGCCAAGTGGGAGAAGCTGTAGTCACCCAGGTTGAGGGAGAACCTTGCAGGTGTGAAGGAACAATAGACCCCTATGATGAATGACATTGGCAGGGATAATGATGACATGGAGGTTGAGAATGAGAATCTCCTCACCCGCTAGAACCGCTTCTACCATGACACTGAGCATAGGGAGTGGAAAGGGAAATAGAAGTTGAGGCATCTAGGGGAACCTATGCCACAATGCAAGGAGTGTTTCCCAAATACTGAAGGAGC
This sequence comes from Chamaecyparis obtusa, assembly GCA_027943335.1. NCBI lineage: Eukaryota > Viridiplantae > Streptophyta > Pinopsida > Cupressales > Cupressaceae > Chamaecyparis > Chamaecyparis obtusa. Next base: position 394,327 of record BSBK01007327.1, on the reverse strand, counting down.
TCCTTTAAATGGGAAACCTCAAGGGAAATTTTTTTTCGCGAACCTATATCTGTACCATAATTGTAATGCAAATTGAAGGTTTAGAAAATAAAGATACATTAGTATCAATTATATACTTATTTGAAAAAATAACTGAATTTCTTTCCTTCCAAATTGCAAATAAAATCTCTATTCTAAAAGTTGTAGGAAAATAAATGAGAATTTTGGATTGTCATCCAGGAGGACCATTTTCTAGGTAAACATGGTAGGAAAAAAAGGAGAAAAGAAATCATGAATCCAGACCTAGTAATGTTGAACTCTTAAAAAAAACTAGAATAAATGTACAAAAGATTTAGGCTAATGGCCAAAGGGACAATGAGGATCTGGAATACCCAAATGGTGTAGCCAAGAACCCAAAGGTAAACCTTGAAATAAAATACACCATCTAAAATGTATAATTTTAGGCTCTGTAAAACTGAACTGGATGGTAATAAATTCTCTTTGAAACAAAAGACCTCTATATTTGTATGGGCTCTTGCATGAAGAGTAGACTTCAAAAGAATATATCTCTATGAGTCATTTGGTGAAGAGGGTCACTTGAAGAAATACAATGTCTCAAAATAATTTTCCACGCCTCATCACCTGTAAGACTACAAACCACTCTCTTGAAACATAGAGCATGTCCTTTCCTATGGATGGAAAGTAGGTTAAGCACTCTAAATTGACGAGGGAGAAAGAAATAGTTTTAGATAATGTGGTGAAAGCCATGCCTTTGAGAATATGAGGTCCACAAAAATTCCCTCAACAAATGCTCTAACTTGGAATAGGCAACTTTGGAAGGAGACCAGCATGAAAAATCATACACGTGTGGAAAAAAGCATCTTTGAACAAAATTAAATTTTCAGAGGAAAAGAAAGTGGCTTGGTTATCTAATAGGTCAGCATGGCCTCAATTTTGGAGAGGACCATGTTCCAAAGTTTTGTAGCATGTCCATGAAAGGAAAAAGGAATTCCCAAAAAGTAGAATACCTCTCCATGTTGAATCCATTTACAATTTTAGTTTAACATCGATTGGGGAGGTGGAGGAAATGACTGGTGATAACAAAGGGTCTTATGCCATTGAATGGTTGAGCCAAAAGCCAAGTAAAAGGTCTCAAGGAAATGAAGGGTCTATTGAATATTTTCTTCATCATCTATGATGGTGAAAAAATAATCATCAATGAAATACCCATTTACAAGATGAGAGGAGGAATTAGGTAATGAAATAACATGAACTCTTTTGGAAAAAATGGAAAAATCTAGAAAATAAACAAAGCCTTCAGCGGTAAAAATGTACAAGGGTAGCGCCAAAGGATAATCTTGGCAAATTGACTTATGTAAGCCAAAAGTGATAGATTGGTTTCCATTAATGGTAATCCAGAAATTGGCATCAACACATTTTTTTTAACTAAAGCCACAAAGAATGGATTAAAGCTTAATGTAGAAAATGTTAAAAAAGTAAAAGGCCACTCTATTCATTCATAAGATTTTGCAAAATCAATTTTGAGGAAAATAGAAAGATGGAAAGATAAATGTGTGCATTCCATACCTTCCCAAACAACAATTATATTACCAAGAATGGATCTAGATTGAATAAATCCAGTTTGATCTAGATGAATAATCTCAGGAAGAAAATGATGGATTTTTAAAGCCATATCATTTGTAATTATTGTATTGGAGACATTGAGGAGGGTGATGGGGTACCAATAAAAAATGTCTTCAGAAGCGATAGCTTTTGGTATGAATTTTATGATTCCTTTATTTATTTTTGAGCCTAATGAACCTGACTCGAATACTTATAAATAAACATTGTGAATGTCTAACCCCTACACAATCCCAAAGGGATTTATAAAATTCACATTCGAAACTATCACATCCTAGACATTAACCATCTTCCATTGTGAAATTTACCTCAAGTTAAGGTCTTGAATAGACAAGGTCTGCTCATAGAAGGCTCTTTGAGAGTCAGAGAGATGATTGGGGATAAAATATAAGCAATTCTCTAAAGTATTTTTAGAATCTAGTGTGGAAGAATGAGAAATGGAAACTTATTTATAATGAGAAGTAAAAGCTTGCAGACTATCTAGAAGTTCAGTTAGAACTAAAGTCCCATCTCTGATCCTTTTTATGACTGAGGTGGTATATGTTGGGCACAAAGAAGTAGATAATTATTTACTAGTGTTATGTCCCACCTTTAACAAATGAAATCATACCTTAAGTTGAGTTTCTCTAGCTACATAAGTGTCAGCTATATTCTTTGCATGTCAAAGTTGTGCCACCTTAAACAGTAATTTAATGGAAAAAGGATGAGCTTCTAAGTTATTAACTACTGCATGCAAATCCTTGGTGGTTCTGGCATATGACTAACAGTGGAAAAAATCCATTTGTTTCCATAAAAGTGAAGAAAGTGAGTCCAGTGTGTGTAATGGTAACATTCAACCATGAAATCCAACCTATCTGCTGAGTAGGCCTAGATTGAAGGTTTCAAACATTATTTATGTGGACCAAGGTAGGAAGATGATTAAAAAATGACATGTTAAATAAAGGTAGACTGAGAAGAATGTGGCACTTGTACACTCCATTTAATGGAAAATTTAATGGGGTAGTGGTCTTGGAAAGGTAAAACCAATAATTGTTGCGATATCCCAAAGGAAAAAAAATTAGAAGAGATCATGGAACAATTTAAATACCCTATCAGATCCATTTCTAAAACTACTCCCGGTGTGCCAATCTACATGTGGGAGGCGGCAGTTGATATTGCTATCATAAAGCCCCAATTTATTGTGTGTGTAAAACCAAGCCTCACACTCACCAGTTGTCCAATGGAATGGTGAAATATCATCTTTATCAGAACTCACTTCAACCATATTGAAATCACCACACAAAACCCAAGTAGCTGATGGAAATAAATTAGCTAGCCATCTCCACAAGTAAATTGGAAATACGATTAAAGAAATAATCTTAATATTAAAGATTAAAGATTAAAGATTAAATTAGATAGGAAATAAATTAATATTGAAAATAATCCACACTAGTCTATGCATGGGGTCCTCACCATGATCAATAATTTCACTTTGTCAACATAGCACTATCAAGGTTACTACCGGTCTTCTACCAAGTTCATAGGAAGAAGATAAAACCAAGATTGGAGGCCAAATTACACAATAGGTTGTTGAGAGAAGTAAATCACCTATCTTGATTTCATTCAAGCAAAGAAAATATTTCTAATGACATTGGTGGAAAACATCTATGAAAAAATATTTTTGAGGGAGGTCAGTAACAAACCTCACATTCCAAGAAATAAAATTCATCAGAAACCCTCATTCATGGTTTCCTCATCCTAAATCGATGAGAAACTATTGTGTAGAAATACTAACTCTAAATTGAAAAATGGGAAAAGATCACCTACAAAGACTTTCTACTTCCTCAACCTGTCGTAATCAGGTTCTTCATGCCAAAGAGGACTACAAGAGAGATAGTGTAAGGTGGTCACATTATCTAGAGGAGCTGAGTGAGTAACCGCGAATGGGTGAGAAACCATGGGTCTATGGAAGTACCTTGAGTAATTGTGAGAACCTCTAAAATAGATACAACTTTCCCCTGGGAAGAAGGGTGTGAAACAACCTTAGTGGATTTGGGTGAAGGTAGTTGCATTGTAGAAACCTTCTTTGGTTGAGAATTGGCAGATTGTTTTCCTTTGCAAAAAACATAAGTCTAAGTGGCATAATCCTTGGAAACCTCTGGTGCATGTAAAGAGTCTACCTCTTTAGGAGGATCTCTGGACTTATGAACAACCAAGGGGAAATCTTTAATCTTGTGATCTATGAACTGACAACAAAAGAAAGTATTTGGTAAATTCAAATGTACATAACTCTCTAGGTAAAGAACTTCCCACCAAGATGAATATCAATTGACTCCCCAAGGTCTTTGGAAAGGTCAATTTCAACACAAACCTTCTTTTAATGGAAAGCATGATAAAAATGTTCTAGATCCATGAATACCACCCTACCTAGGGAATGAGCAATATTATGCAGAAAAGGCCAACAAGGCAAAGGAAAACTAGGAAATTTGACCCAAATAGGCACTTTAAGCTTGTTACCATCAGAGACTAAAAATTATCTCGACCAAGGGTAAAAAATAAGAAGAGAAATGCTAAAAAATTCATGGGCCATGTTTGAGAAAACCCTCAACATGAGAAGGGTTCCCAAAGAGAAACAAGAAAAACCCTTTGGTAAGGTTCTGTACACCTACTAACTATACCCCATGAGGGAGCCAAGACTTGGTAACCCAATCCTTTAGAAAACTATTGGAAGGGACTCTACCTATAAAGTAACCAATTAGAGAAATAATTTTAAACCATTCACATGCCTCATTAATTTCGCAAAGGAAAAAAAACATACGGGAAATGAGATGACTTCCCTCATGATATACTTCGGGGATGAACTTCCTAGGATTCTTTCACAATAGAGCTATTATTACTTGTATCCAAAAATTTGACACCAACAACAACTATTGAGCCTGAAGTGGCCAAAGCTATAAAAAAATGGCCGAGAAAATCATGTACTTAATGTAGTATGGCAATATTCGCAAGAGACAAAGGTACGGTAACCCTAATAAAAACCCTTAAAAACCTATGGACACATGAGAACACTATTGTTGCAAATCCACTAAAGGAGTCTTCATTCCTAATCTCCTCAAGGGAATTCTTGATATTTGGTTGTTTATCTTTATTTATAGAAAAAAAAATTCATTTGGTATTGACATACAACCCCAACTTGGAGGTTGTTAGTTTAGAAAGAAAGTTAAAATTCATGTAAGTTATAACATGTTCATATTATATAAAAATGAAGAAAATGATCATTTTTAGCATCAATTTTAAATTATTAATTATAATATTCATATATGTAGTGATATTCTCATAAACGACAAAATTTGTTTGATATCCTATAATTATATTTATGTACTTTAAGAATATTTATTTTTGCAAAATCATTTTATTTTTTTTATAATTAGATAGTTGGATAGGGCCAACTCCCTTTCTATTGATATAAAAAATTAAGTTTAAAACAAAACTAATAATGTCGATATGGTTACTGCCACCCTTATTCTTTTTATACTGCTACTACCCTACCCATCAATAAAGTAAAGCCTAATCATCTAGTATCCATCACCCACCAAAATTGTTGGCGTCTATACTTATGATAGTTACACTATACAGACATTCATAATTTAATACATATTTTCAAATATTTAGAAACAAACATGGAACCAAAAAAATCCCAACTAAAAAGACACTCTGGCTTCACCATCTCATTAGGTCCTTATCCACTTCCTCAACCATGGCCCATAGAGGTCCATGAAAAGGGGGTTGTAAGGCTTGGTTGGAAGGAATCGATCTTATGCCTCTATTCCCAATCACCTTTCATGAGCAAATCTCACCTTGGCAAGGCAGTCTCCTTTGGATTGCTTCTATACAATACTTTGCGCAATGTCCTCCACATCCCTGACATCATCACACTTTGATCTTCCCCTGATTCTTGAAGGGTTGGGTTGTCAAAATCACCCAAAGTCACATTGTTCTCATCTAGAACCCAATACCCTTTCAAACCTCTTGTAGCCCTTCATCCACTCAAGTTTTTTAGTTGAAGAAAAGAGGAATCCATCTAGAGGAAGATGAGATTGCTATCCATATGATCTAATCTACCCTTCATCTCCTTTGGTTCCACTAAGAAGATAAGTGGAAACCTCCTTAATACAACCAAAAACCCTCGCTCTGGACCAAGATAATACTATTGCACCAGCTAGACAATGTTTTGAGCATCTACATTATCAAGTACTGTATCAATTCCACCTAGGTGCTTATGCTTAAAAAACCATTGGCACAGGTTCTTTTCCTTAACTTTTAACACACCTCTAGTGATTACAAAGGCCAGAAACATCGCAATGACATTCGTGTTCACCCTATATATTTGGTAAGTCCATAGACATTTTCTACCCAACACTTCTTTAACTACATGCAATAGAAGTGACTTCCTTACTATTAACATCCGCAGCAACCTCTTGTCTGACACTTCTCCAAAAAATCCACCATGTTCGTTGTGGATTCCAAGCATATGGGATTATCCAATGCTCCATGTGTAATGCTCTCAGACATGTTAACTATAAATCTAAACTCACAAAATATCATATTTATAAAGGTGATGTCCATTTGCCATCATTAATTTGGATCTCTACCAAATCAAGCCACTTAATCTTTCCATAAAGTCACCATTGATGCAGGCATACCTTCCAATAGTAGTAATAAATTATCATGTGCAATGTTTCACAATGCATATCCCATCTAATCTCCACCTAATTCATGCATGTATAACTCAATGCAAGATGCACCCAGATCAGAGCATGCTACATTATCCCAAGGATATTCCTTTGTGAGTGGCATGTGCAATACCAGCCTGGTATCATCATTCTTAGGACACGACGTCCCATCATAGTTTCTTATTTTTTTCCAAGGCATGAGGTCACATTATTAGAAAGTGGGTACACCAAATGCTATGGCCTACATCATCCTTCCTAATCATAAAAAATGTGCCTTGGCTAATTCGGCCCTATAATAAATCATCTTCCATGGAGACTTGTTTGGAAAGAGCATCCACAACTGTATTGCCTTCACGGTAGGTGTGTCTAATTCATAAATCCTCCAACTACCCAATACGACTCAAGATTCAACATACCCACTTGTTCAACTTCTAGTCATTCATCTGCTTTGATCTCATTGCATTAACAAAAATCATGGAGTCTTCCTCTAGGTACACTCTTCTAAACCTACTTGTAGAGCCAATTAAATCCCTTTGGCTATCTCCCTAAACTCAGCTCTATTGTTGGTTGCCATTTCAATGTTCTCTTTATAATATGCAAGCGTATTTCCATGTTCATCTCTAATTTTAATTTTGATTCCACTTGGCCTCAGATTATGCCACGTGGCTCCATCAAGATTGGCCTTGACCAAGCTAGATTCATGAACTACCTAGACAGTGTTGGCATAAGCTTTCACCTTCTCATCTTCATAGGATATTCCTACCAGCTATGGAATGGTAATATCCATAAGGACCTTGATTACATTATCATCCCATGGTGAAAATATTTTTGTTTGTCCTTTTTCGTAGTAATGTTTACCAATTCTATGATGGAAACTTCAATTTTTTTAACTAGTTGTTTTCTAGGTGTAAATTTATCTCTGAACACCTACTTGTTGCACTCCTTCCATAATTATGACATCACTATGGATAGGGTCACTTTCCATAAGTTGTTAAATACACACTTTCCATGATGGGATGGCCACATATAGAATCAACTTTCAAGGCTTTTAATTTTGGGAGAGTGAAGGATGAGCTTCTGACGGAAGTAATTCCATAAGAATTCCACATAGAGGCATCCAAATAGGATGTGGCTTGTATATTCATTCTTCTTCTTCTTACATAGAGAGCATCAGTCTAGACCTATTATCCTCAACCTATTCAACATTTCTTACGTTAGGATTTCTCACTGATGGTGAGCCAGACCAAGCCTCAAGCTCAAGTTGGGAAAACTTTACCCCACAATAGTTCTTTAGGCCATAAGGGAGAAAATTCCACTATTTCTAGGGATTTTTAGCCCATTTTCACCTTGTACTCCCCATTTTGAGAAGCTCCCCATCAAATTTTATCATTCTTTCTAGACCCAACAAAGCCACGATATTTGAGAATCTCACTCAATTTATTTTTATGCTCAATTAGACCTTGAATATCAGCAAAGGATTTGCATCTCCATTTCTTAATGTTTCTTTCCTCCACCATCCTTCCATAGTATACAGCCTTCTTCCCCAAAATCCTGGTAGTTTATGCCATGATCTAATCCAAAGCTGGCAGATATTTGAGAGTCGGGTTTCCTTCCCATGAATCCTCCCCGAATTGAGGCTAGCTCCCATTGTTCAGTTCCCAAGTAACATACATGGTGATTACTTTCCTACATTTCATTATGAATTTTCATATGAATGAACCACCATGAAGATCAAGAATATTTAATATTATGATTAGATCCTCATAATCCAAAAATTTTCTTTGAAGAACCCTTACCCATTTTTTATTGCCCTCTCGAAAAAGACTCCAGACTAGATTTGCACCTAGATAGCTAGATTAATATTTTGAATTTCCTTAATGCCTTCCCTCTTTTCATTTAATGGATTACATACTTTATACCATACTAGAAGAGGGATCTTGTTTTGGTCCCCCGATCGATTCCATAGAAAATTCCTCATTATTTGAATTATCCCTTCACCAATTGTCTTTAGATTTTTCATGCCTGACAAATTATATAGGTATTGCTGAAAAGACTAATTTTATTAAATTAATTCTTCCAGTTGATGATAACCATTTTCCCTTCCATAGGTCCATCCTCCTTTTACAATTGGTGATAAGTCTGTCCCAGTAGATACTTTTATTGAAATCCCCAAATAGGGGAGTTCCTAACAATTTGTGTGGAAAAGTGGCAATTCTGAGACCTAAGATTTTAGCAATGTCAATTGGCAAGCTTGGTAAAACATTGATAAAATGACTTCTACTTTTCTCCAATTATTAATTTGCCCATATGCCTTTGTATAACTACCCAAAGTGTTCTTTATAAATTTGGCTTCAACTTTGTAGGCTTTTCCAAAGAGGATTGTGTCATCCACAAATTGCTGATGAATGGCATTATTAGTTCTTGGACAAACTTCCATTCTAATCCACCTCCCTAGTAACCTCTGATGATGAATGACCCTTTCCAATGCTTCTTTTATAATGATAAAAAGAAAATGGGACAAGGGATCCCCTTGTCTTATTCCTCTAGTAGAAGGGAAGTACTTTTGAGCTATTCTATTAAAGAGGATAGAGTAGTGAGGACTCTTGATATAGGAATTTACCCATTTCATGCACTCTGCACTAAAACCAAACTTATGATGTACACTCAATAAAAATTATTTGTCCACTAGATCACATGCCTTTAGAATATCAATGTTAATGATAATACTAGGGGCCCTATTTTTTATAGCTGAATGTATGGCGTCATCGGCTATAATGATGTCTTCCACAATTGATTTTCTAGGGGAGACCCCACTTTGTTTATCTAAAATGATCCAATGCAGAACTTTCTTGAGTCTATTTGAGATAACTTTAGTTATGACTTTATAAATCATGTTGCATAGTGGAATGGGTCTATAGTCTGCCATTGTTTGCACAACCTTATTTTTGTGAATTAGAGCCAAAAAGGTACGATTGAAAGATCTTAGCATTACTATTTTTCTTTTGCATTCCTCTACCACATTATCTAGGTCTTTTCCAACAATCTCCCAAAACCCGTGGTAGAATCTTGTTGGGAACCCATATGGACCTAGGGCTTTATCTGTGCCAAGTTGGAGAACTTCCTTCTTGGTTTCCTCTATACTTATAGATTTGTAGAGTTCATGATTATCCTCTTTGTTGACAAGTAAATGAGTGTGGCTTAGGAATTATTCCCTATCAACCTCATTTTCAGTTGTTATCCTATTAAAGATGTCTTGAAAGTACTCAACCATTGTTTGATTGATCTCTATAGAAGTAGAAGCTATGGTACCACCCTCCTTGGTAGTTTCACTTATCTAATTTTTTCTTCTATTAGCCAGTGTTGTGCTATGGAAAGATTTCATGTTTTTATCCCCTTCTTTTAGCCATTATTTCATAGACTTTTTGTTTCCAGAATATTTCCTCCCTCTTCATTAATTCTTCTAGCTCGGCCTTGAGTTCTTGTTCCTTGTTAAAGTCTACATCTTCCATTCCCTTATCAATAACTTTCTCATTTAGCAAAACAAACTCCTCTTCAACTCTATCTTTTTCATTGAAGATGTTTTTGAAGGTGTTCACATTCCACTCCTTAAGGTTTTACTTGAGATGTGCTAACTTCATCGTGAATTGAGTCATCTTTAATTTATCTCTACATTTTACTTCCCCCCACTATCTTTTAACCAGATAATGAAGGGATTTTTCTCTCGGCCATATTTTTTCAAAATGGAATGAAGAACCTCATTTTTGTTTCTCCTAATTGAGAATCATTTGGATTGGAAAATGGTGAGATCTAGTGAATGGTAATATGCTAGTTTTGAATGTGTCTTTCCCTACATTCCATCTATCATTGATGAAAAAGTGGTCAATTTTATTTACAATGTTGGTGAAGCCCTTTTGTCTATTGGTCTAGGTGAACCTTCAATTTTTTCCACAATTTCTCTGAAATTTCTATTGTGCACCCACTCTTGAAAATCCAGCTAAATGCTAGTTCAACATTTTGTAATCTTCCATTCTTATTTGAATTATCCAAAGTAGCATTCAAGTTGCCACCTACAATTGTAGGGAGATCCATGTGTTGATCTAGCAAAATTTTTATTTCTGTCCATAGAACTCTTTTTACTAGTGTAGATATGGGGCCATACACATTTATCAATTAAATTTTTTTATTTATTCTTAGGAATTTACAGCTAACAATCATCTAATATTGGCATTTTTTCCCAAAGTACATGATGCAGACAAAGGATTCTAAATTATTCCAATTCCTCCTGATCCACTAATTTCATCTACAAACATAGTTTCCCACTTCTTCCATCCTCTCATGCACTTCTCAAATTCAGTCTTATCCCATTTGGTTTCCTACAATAGTATTATATATGCCATATGCTCCACTCAATTTGGAAATTTATTAAGTGCCACTTACTATGTGAATTAATGCCCATACCATGTCAGGTAATGATCATCATTGGTCCACAAGAACAATATATTCCTTCCCATTTCTAAGTTTCCTTTGATCTTTAGCGATGGCAACCATTACTAGCTTGTTAGCATTTGTTCTTTGTCCCCATCTTCTTAGGACAGTGTATGAGCTCTTTCTATGGTTGGATGGAGTTTTCTCAATGCCCAACTCAAGCCCATTACAATTTAATTCAATATCTAGCTCCCCTTCATTGTTATTTTCAATATCATCCATTCAATCAACCTTTGTAATCTATTCATCATTGGCTTCCCCCTTTTGGATATCATTTTCATGTCCTACTCGATCTCATTTAAGAGTACTGTTGTTATTTCTAATGGATCTTCAATTGTATGAGTCTCCATATAGGTTATTTGAACTTGATTGTTTCCTTGGATAATATGATTATTTGTTGGAGGGTTATATCCAATCATAAGGAGGCTATGATCGTTCTTTGTAGGAGATGCAGAATTCATGAAATCTTTAGAGGATGTCTTTGTAGTACTATCCACCAAAAAGGCTCCTCAAATTCTATTTTACCATCTTTTTTCGATCCTTGATCTAGGTTGGGGGTCGGCCTTATTGTCTCCTCCATTTCTTTCTCTGGCTCGAAGGGTTGAAGGATTTTTCATCAATTTGCAACAAATTATTTCTTCCATATGCCCCACTTCGATTATATCTCAATTTCCCTAGGTAGTTGATCTAAGGGATGTGCCCTAATACAAAACCTAGCATAATCTCCCCATGCCTCATCTGCAATAATGTCATCTATTTCTTGTAGTTCTCCAATCCTTTTGAAATTTGTTTCAACACCTTTTTGTCCCAATATTCTACAGGAAATCCATACATCCTAACCCAAACTACCTCTTGGATAAACTTAAATTTCTATGGGTTGAAATTTAGCATCCACCTATCCAACAACAAAAAATGACCCTCTATTTTTTGGCTATCTTATTTTAAATCTCCTCGCTTTCATGGACTACTTTGGAAAGGTTGTTAGAAAAAAGTTGTTTGGGAGCTTGTGTAATTGGAAGTCGATTCCCCATTTAGTGGCTAGCCAGTCTCCCATTTTCCAAGATTCAATGGATCCTCCAGTCCATTTTTGAATCAAATTAGTATATTGGTATTTATCAATTGATTTCTTAATGTGTTCTTGTCTAAGCTTAATTAGAATGTAAATTTTATCTATTGGATTACCCAAATTATCCCATGTATCTTCTTACTGTATTTCTTTCATTGGATTTGTTTCCCGGGCTTTACTACTTTAGAGACCTTGACTTGAAGGATTCTATTCCCATCAATTGTTTAATGAGTCCATATTTTTCCTAGACTGACCATACCTTCTGTATTTGTACCTGAGGGTTTTGGGTTTGTGGTTGCACTGATTGTTTCTCTGATTCCTAGGGGTTTTTCGTTAATGGAGAGGGTTTCTCCTAAGTCTTCCTTTCCAAGTTGAAGTTTTCTCTCGTAGTTTTGGATGATTGTCCCATGCTTTATCTACCCATTTTATTGATTCAAACACCCACTATGCCCTATTTGATGCACCTGACTCCGAATAGTTTTCCTAGGCCTTCCAACCATTCCTGATCTTCATCCTAAATTCTTGCATACGTATTTCCCACTCTAATTTGTCACCCTAATTTTCTGATCCTCACTGATCACTCCATTGTTTCACTCTATCATATGCTCCTCTTCATTTCTCACTATTTTGAATGTTTCTTCTTCTTGCGAAGTTATTTTGGCTATCTTCGGTGTATTTGTGCCTTTTCTCTGGTTCCCATCATGTCTCACACCTTTGCTTTTTTGCCCAATTGTAAAGGCCTACGCATACTATGAGTTAAAATTTTCCTAATCATTATATGAAACAAATTAATTGACTTAAATGTGTTTTGGTCCTATTGCAATTCAAATATATAAATACCAATTAGTTCAAACCTACAAATTTTACAAATTATATTTCAATTACTTGAAACCTATAAGCTTTTAATAAACAATTCAAATTATCAATAACTAATTAATAAATTATTAAAAATACCTCAATCAACTTTATATTGATAATCATCATAATTAAAGTTGGAATGTCATCTAGAAGAAAGTTCAATTGTATAATATTAAGCATCCAATATGACTTGTGAGACTCAATTGCTTTGCACGTAAACCAAAGTGAAGCACATAATTAAGTGTTCGTAAACTTAATTATGCCTGCATCAATTAATATTTATCCATGCATGTATACTTGATAAAAGTGATGCAATAGTAATAAAGTGACCATTGAATTTCTAATGGGTTCTGGTTATTCTTTTTCTGGAAGATGTGGTAGATGTAAACATGTAATAAATTAAAATTCTAATTAGGCTTGGCTAGGGAAATCATTATGGATGAGAAAAATAAAATATTGACCAAATTTATCAAATTCAAATGTGTTGTTTTTTTCAAAGAATCAAAATTTACAATTGTGATAAGATATAAACTAATGATTTTAAAAAAAATTGTTTGTAATAAATTTGTTAAAGAAAGTATGTTTAAGTCATTTTGATACAGCATATAATTTTCATAACTAACAACCTCTATATAAAGACCAAAAAGATTGAAATTTTGAGCATATTATTTGCAATCCCCTCTAAACTATGATGCCCTTCATAAGTGTGGTGCTCTCACTACAACATTCTATGTTTTCAACTTCGACCATTTTATTTTTGTTAAGACAATCTGATAGAAACTCTGAAGATATGCCTTTCTAATATCTATATTTTTAAGATAATGTTATCGTTTAAGTTTTCGAAAAATACATAAAACAGCCACACATATTTATAAAATCATATTTAAGAATAGACATGTATACCATCCATTACCCAGCGGCAGCCATGAAATAATAAATGTAAAAGAAAAATCAAAAGTGAGGCTTATTTCGTACCCTTGAGTTATATCCGTCGACCAGCCTGAGCGTTTAGAGATCTGCTGTAGGGCGTGCTTCCATTCATCAATCTCTTCTCTTGGGTATCGATCTGAATGCCCATAATGTATGAGAAATGATTGGCTGTAAGGACTGCAGTCTTTTTCTGGATGTCTAACATGAGTTGGCTCAACGTCATAAAACAGAGGAATTATTAAGGCAGGAGTCTTCATCATAGCAGCGGCCTCCTTGAGACACCAAATTGAATCTGCATAGCCTTTGGAAAATATTGGAATGCATATAGCACTGCTCTCGATTGCTTTTTCCAAACTCGGCCAAATCTCTTCTCCCTTTTCTAATTTGTCACTGTCTAAGAAAGCATTCAGTCCTGCTGCGGAGAGAGCTTCAAAGAGATGATCAACCAATGTCTTTCTCACATCTTCTCCCCTGAAATTCAGAAATAGGTGATACTTCATATTTTTTTGGAAGGCAAGTTTACTGGGCTTGTATTCTTCCATCTTAGAGTTGCGTCTGGACACTCAACACAAGTAGCAAAGGTAGAAAGAATATAGAGCAGCAAACCGAAGATTTCAGACCTTGATTTCAACCATACTGATATTCGAGTACCTAACACCGATACAAAATATCTACTTCTAAATTGAAAAGGATGGCCCGCTTTCAGAAATCCACTTTTATATTACCAATAAAATCGTCATCTCTCCCGAACTTGTTTTATATTATTTTGTGTTTCTAGATAAGTTTCATGGAAATTCTAGTAAATATGTAGGTATTAGAACAGTTCAATCATGTATACGCCTAAGGATAACGACCTTTATTCGGTTTGTTTTTTTCTTTTTCCTTTTTCTTTTATCTCCATCTTATTTTTCTCTATATAATTTGATTGTCTAATATACAAAATCATTTTGATTGATTTAATATTTTTATTAACATCACATAAATTTATTAAAAATCATTTAGATTATTCAATTATTTATGTCTACAACAATAATGAGATTTTTCGTGTTTTAATATTCTTTCTTGGTAATCATTATATAGTGATGTTATGGGACAACTTCTTACTTATTTTATATTTATTTATGAAATTGTTTTAGTATATTATTTGGTATATACTTTTGGTCCATTTATTACTTAAATTAATATGAAATATAAATTCATATAGTCAAAAAAAAGTCTTAAAATATTCAATCATTTATGTATACGACAACAGTGAAAGTATTCTCCATTTATCATATTTCCCTCTTATAATCTTAATATAATGTAAGGGTGAGATTGATTAGTTCCTGTTTCATATTAAATTTTCCAAGTGTTCTGATAAATGATTTTGGTTGATTTAATATTTTTATTAATACGAAATATAATTTTCTACTTAGAAATAACATTTAATGCCTACTTCAAATAATTTCTTACTTTTTTATATTATTGTTCTCTTTATGAAATATAGAATTACATATTCAACCTTGACCTTGCTCAATTATCATTGACATGGTCTATCTTGATCCTAACTAATTATTACTCACTAAGTCCAACATCAAAATATTCAACTTTTACTCATAATTTATGCCAAGAACATCTACAAAAAGACACAACTCATCAAAGATTATTCATATAAATTAATCACTGAAATCATTAGATTTTCCATAAAACAACCTCTACACATATAAAATTCAAGGATTGCTTAAAAATCATTACACAATGTTTTTAAATTAAATTTTGATGGTGCTTCAAAAGGCAACCTAGGTCCTTCGAGGGTAGGCTGCATAATTCATTCCTCAGAGGGCAAGGTAATTGCTAAGCTAGCAAAACCATTGGAGCAAGACACTAACAATATGGCTGAATTTAAGGCCCTTCTTCATGGTCTTGCTTTAGCACATGAAATAGGAGTGAGGAAATTGAAAATTGAAGGGGACTCAATGCTAACGATCAATGCTACTAGATTAGAAACAACTCAAAATTGGTGCCTTCAAGCTCTACTGGACGTCATCCTTCAGTCAGTCCACAGATTTGACTCAATAACTTTAAACCACATTTTCCGAGAAGGAAATACACTGGCAGACAAGCTGGCTGACATGGCATCCAAGGGGACTCATTTAAAAAATATTTTTTGAAATCTTAGTCTCAACGGATATGAGATTTTCAAAACTCCTCCTCCCGACTCAATCAAGTACAACAGCCCATTTGTTAGCTGCATACTTTGGAGTCTTTGTTACCAGTATGGATGTTTTAGTGACAAGTTGCAGTGTTCGGTAGGGATGAAGTGACATTGTTATTTATTTCTTATCAGCTAGCTCAGTAGATGGTGACACTCCTCACCTCACCGTTACTCCTCTCTACTGACGGATGGGATGTTATAAGGACAATCTCATGGAGTACGCGTACTCTTTCTTGTCACCCACGACTGTTGGTGGCATGGATGATGGCTTGGAGTTCCCCTACGGGGATGATCTTGATGAAGATCTTGATTGGGTTCTTCATTTCAAACATGATCTCAACATTGATGGCTTGGGGAGCCCTGATTCTTCAGAGGTTTCTGCTGAGGAGGAGAACTCTGAAAATAATGAGGATTCAGAGGAGCAAGATGATAAGGATTCAGATGATGATGAGGAAGCAGCTGCCGAGGAGGAGTTGGATGAAGAGGCACAACAAGATCAGGATGTAGACAACATGGAATAGGATTCTCCTCCAAAGTCTAGGGGAGAGGAATCTCATGTGGATTCCTCAAGCTCTTTTGATCAGAACTCTACCTTGGCTTCAGATTAAGATAGGAACAGGTCATGCCATGGTTTTTCCTACCTTAGCTATTTTAGCTTGTTACTTTTGATGTTTTAGTATGTTTTACTTTGCTAAGCTCAAAACATAGACTCTTCCGGTTCTAGAACAGCTCTGTTGGTTTTTTGTTGTATGGCTTCTCAAGCTTTCAAGCTTCCTGGTGCTCTCTAGGAGAGCTTTAATACTTTTAACACTTGTATTTTTTAATACTAGATTATTTAGACATCTATTACACCACATTTCACTGTCACAAGGCAGAAGTACTTATCATAAACACAATAATGCTAATCACACTTGTTGCTTGTCAATTCTGTAACTTTTCTACAAAATGGCTGTGATGCAAGAGCATCCCGAGTGAATGGATAATTGACATCGATCAAAAAAATTCTTCAATTTGCTTACTCTAAATTTATTGTTTGTTTCAATTTTTTTAGGCATTTCTCCCTGATTGTCGGCTCTGGTTTATAGTTTGGTTGGTTGGTATGAGAAAATTAATTCTAAACCTTGGCTCTCTAATTATCAATCTATAAAGCTTGAGCATTGAAACCGAGCATGGACATCAATAATAAAGGATTATCAATTGTAGTGTTGTTGCCCGAGCATATATTTATTCAAATGTAGAAGCATTGACATGGCATGTAACTGACTGATAGAATGTCTCATCATGGATCACAATGATTGCAAATATATGCAAAAGTAGAGTCAATCAAAGAGATTTCAACCACTCTAAAACAAATTAATCGACAGATGTAAAATATTTCGTAACCTCTTACTAGCATGGATATTCATCAATTCATAAAGGAATTTCTTTAGATGCTTTAATTTATTGAATGCCTTCAAGAAATGTGGCTACAATTGCAGGATATGCAGAAAATAGATTTGTAGGAAAGGCTTTAGAAACATCGAAACAAATGCAACTACGCCATTGTAACGATCCTCTCTTGCAACCGTTAAGAAGTAAAGGTTTGATGACTGGAAAAAATGAGGATTAGAAAATAGTGAAAAGAGGAAGACAAAATGGATGGGTTATGAAGGGAGATATGGTGAGCAGTTCGAAGTGGGATTTCCCTGTAAAATGAAGGGAAGAATCTTGGAGGGGGCGGCCCAATGCCAACAATTTCAAGAAAAGAAAAATGCCAACAATTTCAAGAAAAGAAAAATAAGGAAGGCTATGTGAAGATTAATAGCAGGCAGCACGGGTGAGATAGGCTTGGTAGAAGTTAGGGTGTGTGAGAAATAGTAGAGAAAAGGTCGCACAATGTCGGAAAAGGACATGACAAGAAACTAAGGCATGGAGAATGAACATAGTAGATGGGAGAATATATAGTGGAGTATAATAGTAGATTCGCATGCAATTAAAATCTATATCATAGAAAAAAGAGTTGGGTTGTAAATGATGATGAAATAATCTATATCGTAGAATGACATTGTTGATAAGCAAGTAGAGAAGAATTGGGAGAGTAAAAGACAGATATGGACTATAGCATAGAAAACTGGAATTTGGCTAGGGATTAGGAAGTGCGCTCTCAGTCATAGAGATTGTGAAGCGAAGGAAACTAATGAGAAGGTGAGTTACTGTAGAAAGTGAGAAAAGATGAGGAACAATATGTGATGAAAATATTCGAAAGATATAGAGGCTATTGAGAAGCCATAACTTTAATTTTGTGTTTGCATATTGGACAAGAATAAAATTGATTCTTCATTGCAATCAATGGTTAACTTAGAAGAAGAGAGTCTTTGTATTATTATTTTGTGTTAGTGTGTTAAAAAATTTGCAAGAAAAAAGAGTTCTTGCATCAAATGGTATCAAAGCCAATGATCCTAAGTGTGGCCAATGATCCTAAGTGTGTGGATAGATTATCAAAAGTGAGGCAGTCTACACCAAGACCATTGACTGTGATATAGTTTGCACTTGGAAGAATGTTGCAGTTGTGGAAAGATCAAAAGGATTGTTATGTCTAGGAGAGAGTCTTGGACAATTGAGGTCTAGAGACATAGAGAAAGTAAATGCATGAGAAGTGATTGTAGAAGAAAAGAAGATGATGAGTCTGAAGAAGAGGACGAGGTGGGTCATGAGGAGGCTTATGTTGATTTAATTTTAGGAGCAATATTGGGAATAGACTTATAGGATGTAGAGAATTCTGTTGAGGAGAGACAATTTGTAAGGACTCTTTTTTCAACAACACATGCCACATAAGAAATATAAAAATGACAATGAAGTCAGTCATCTTAGTCAAAGGTCGAATCGACATATCAACAAGTCAAAATAATGTTCCTTATATTTCCATAAAAATGTATAAGGTTGGACCAACTTGTTCAACAAAATAAGTGAATACGTAAAAATATAAAAAAAGAAGAGTGTTGACCAGCTGTCCAAAATGCAGTATAAGTATATCCCATGAAATATTACATCAAATCAATAACAATTTTGACAAAACAGTAAAAAAAATAGCTAACAAACTATGAAGAATTTTGACAAACTTGTGAAAAATATCAATGTATGTCAAATTAGGATAGATGCAACAATAACTTAATTTACAAATAACACAAAGATTTTACAAGAGTCATCGATTGACTAACATAAGAGTGCAAATATCAATAGACTAGACCATTGGGTTGATTACAAAGAATCATAATGTGCCAACATAAAGACCACCCTTTTATGAACTCCATACACCTATTCCACACAAAATGTTAAGGGAGAGAATATTGTAGGACTTTGTTTCCACCCTACCATGAAGCAGTTATGCTTCTCCAAAATCATTTTTGACATGAAAGATACCTAGCCCAACCAAAGGGAAGCTAATCAATTAAAACTAATTGAAGTAATAGAATTGTGCAAATCAACATACATAGTTCCAATGCTAACAAATGACATCATAAAGCTCAAGCATGGTTATGCAACATAGGATTAAACAAAATCCTTCCCAATAGTATAAAACAGCTCAAGTTCTAAATTCCAACTCATTTAGAATAGTCAGAGATTTCTCAAGAAATACAACCATGTATTTAATTTTATAATAGAGAATTATCAAAATTTCACATAGCATCATAAATGTCTAATTCTCTGAATACCTATACAAGAATAACAAGAAAAGAAAATATTTCATGGAATTATTCTACATAATATGTCCACACTAAATTTTCCAATGTAACATTGTTGTAGACATTCAAAGACATACATCATGAAACAAATTCCATTTCACTCTTATCTAGAAAACAAAATAGTTATAACTAAATAAGAGGACACAACAATACTCTAATAAAAATCTTCATGAAGTCAAGCATTTTCCATTTCAGACATATCTAGAAAACAAAATAGTTATAATTAAGTAAGAGCACACAACAATACTCTAATACAAATCTTCATGAAGTAAAGCATTCTCAAATCATACGATGTAGATCATGAAAATTATATGTCTGGAAAGATTAAGGTAATCATTTTTATCCGATTAGTCTACCAGAAAGCATAATCAATAGCGACGCACAAATCACTAAGGCTAAACAAACAATATAGAAAACTTTTAAAAATTCTCTAGAAGATAAATACACATAGAAAATAAATCTTCAACTATTCTTTCACTATGTAAAGACTGCATTTTCTAAAGACATACTATATAACACAACATGAAAATTAAAACCATGCAATGTGGTTTCAGTATTTTAGGAATTTAATGTATGTTTACACTCATATGATTCTCAAAAACTAATAAGAACACTATGTATTACAATAAATCTTGACAAAATATAGAGAGAGAGATATTCTGATCATAATTCATTTTCTAGGAAAACATGACAGAACCACACACACCAATCACATATAAATAGTTCTCTATAAAATTCATAACATAAATTTTATAACCTACCTACATCCCCAGTCCTACACTTAAGCATCTAGTTTAAGGACCACAAGATTTGTATACCTTGCAAAATAGGGCATTTTTAGGGCTTCTTGAGGTTATTTTGAGGAAAGCAATTAATTTTCCCATGGAAGAGATTTGCAAAAGCTATTAAGATTGGAGAATGGATAGGTTACTCACAGTTCAACCCAAGGAGGTCTTGATGAGATTCAAAATATGGGAGAGATGATTTTAGTTTGTGGACCTAAAGAACATGATGTACACAATGTTCGTGGCCTTCAGATTGTAGCTGATGCAGTAGAAATAGATAGTTCGACCATCCTCCGACATAATTTTAGCTTAGGCCTAATCAAAATTGTAAAAGCTACTATATTTTGATGGGATTTCAGATCTAAGGAATAAAACAAGGCTTTAAAGCCCTAAAAAAATTCTTGTTGAATGGTTGTACTTTTGAAATCCTCATGTTGTGTTTATTAATTTTATTCCGAGTGGATTGAGATGATGTGGCCAAGGAGTGTGTTAAATAAAGTTGTGATAGTTGTTGGTGGAATTGTGAGACCATTGTTCTACTCATGTTCCCTGGATGTATGTAGAGCAGGTCGAGGGAGGAGATGACTTCAAGCATCGTGGGGCAACAATTGCTTGTATTTTTTACTAGTTTTCGCTAATAAATTTGAAATTTTTGCTTACTCTTTTTTCCAAAAGCCTATAACAAAGTCGATAAATGACTTTTTTAAGATTTTAAAATATATGTAAATTTATACACTACAGGAAAACCTATATTCTTAAAAAATACTCATATTCTATTGGTTGAATTAATTATCCATATAAATCAAACAAATGCAAGAGTATACTGCCATAGGCAGTAATTAATAAAGTGAACATTGAATTTCTAATGGGTTTTGGTTATTCAGTTTTTTGAAGATGTGGTAGATTTAATCATTTAATAAATTAAAATTCTAATTAAGCTTGGCTAGGGAAGTTATTATGAATGAGAAAAATAAAATAATGATCAAATTTATCAAATACAAATGTGTTTTTTAATTCTTTGTTTTATTCAAAGAATCAAAATTTACAATTGTGATAAGGTATAAAATAATGATTTAAAAAAAAAATTGTTTGTATTAAATTTGTTCAAAGAAAGTATGTATAACTCATTTTAATACAAAAAATAATTTTCATAACTAACTACCTCTATATGAAGACCAAAAAGATGGAAATTTTGAGCGTATTGTTTGCAGTCCCTTCTAAACTATGATGCCCCTCATAAGTGTGGTGCTCTCACTGCAACATTCTATGTTTTGAACTTCGACCATTTTATTTTTGTTAAGACAATCTGATAGAAATTCTGAAGATATGCCTTTCTGCCATCTATATTTTTAAGATAATGTTACCGTTTAAGTTTTCGAAAAATACACAAAACAGCCACACATATTTATAAAATCATATTTAAGCATAGACATATATACCATCCATTACTCAGCGGCAGCCATGAAATAATAAATTTAAAAGAAAAATCAAATGTGAGGCTTATTTTTGTACCCTGGAGTTATATCGGTCGACCAGCCTGAGCGTTTAGAGATCTGCTGTAGGGCGTGCTTCCATTCATCAATCTCTTCTCTTGGGTATCAATCTGAATGCCCATAATGTATGTGAAATGCTTGGCTGTAAGGATTGCAGTCTTTTTCTGGATGTCTGACATGAGTTGGATCAACGTGATAAAACAAAGGAATTATTAAGCCAGGTGTCTTCATCATAGCAGTGGCCTCCTTGAGAGGCCAAATTGAATCTGCATAGCCTTTGGAAAATATTGGAATGCATACAGCACTGCTCTCGATTGCTTTTTCCAAACTCGGCCAAATTTCCTCTCTTTTTTCCAGTTTGTCACTGTATAAGAAAACATTCAGTCCTCCCGCGTAGAAAGCTTCAAAGAGATGATCAACCAAAGTCTTTCTCACATCTTCTCCCCTGAAATTTAGAAATACGTGATACTTCATATCTTTTTGGAAGGCAAGTTTACTGGGCTTGTATTCTTCCATCTTAGAGTTGGGTTTGGATACTGAGCACAAGTACCAAAGGTAGAAAGAATATAGAGGAGCAAGCCGAATATTTCAGACCTTGATTTCACCCATACTGATATTCTGGCACCTAACACCGATTCAAATTATCTACTTCTAAATTGAAAAGGATGGCCCGCATTCAGGACCACAGCCAGAAAATCCAGTTTTATATTAAACTATAATCGTCAAGTCTCCCGAACTTGTTTTATATTATTTTGTGTTTCTAGATAACTTTTATGGAAATTCCAGTAAATATTTCAGGCAATAGAACAGTTCGATCATGTATACGCCTAAGGATAACGACCTTTCGTCGGTTTGTTTTTTTCTTTTTTCTTTTTCTTTTATCTCTATCTTATGTTTCTCTATATAATTTGATTGTCTAATATGCAAATCATTTTCATTGATTTAATATTTTTATTAATATAATATAAATTTATTATACAATTTATTAAAAGTCAATTAGATTATTCAATTGTTTATGTCTACAACAGTATTGATTTTTTTCTTGTTTTAATATTCTTTTTTGGTAATATTTATATATCGATGTTATGGGACAACTTCTTACTTATTTTATATTTATCTATGTAATTATTTTAGTATATTATTTGGTATATACTTTTTGTTGATTATCGCTTAAATTAATATGAAATATAAATTTATATAACTTGTAGAACATCTTAAACTATTCAATTATTTACGTATACAACAACAATGAGATTAATCTCCATTTATAATATTTCCCTCTTATAATCTTTATATAATATAAGAGTGACATTGATTAGTTTTTGTTCCATATTAAATTCCCCAAGTGTTATGGTACATGATTTTGGTTGATTTAATATTTTAATTAATACGAAATATAATTTTCTATTTAGAAATAACATTTAATGCCCACTCCAAGTAATTTTTAGTTTTCTATAATATTGTTCTCTTTATAGAATGTAAAATTATAGATGCAACCTTGATCTTGATCTATTATCATTGACATGGTCTATCATGATCTTAACTAATTATTTCTCAATGACTCTAACACCAAAATATTCAACTTTTACCCAAAATTTATACCAAAAACATCTACAAAAAGCTAACTCATCATTCATTAATCATTTAAATCAATAAATCATGAATCATTAGATTACTCATATAAATCAATCATTCACATTGTTACATTTTCCATAAAACATCCCCTACACATATATAAATTCAAGGATCCCTTAGAAATCATTACAAAATGTTTTATAATAGTCATAATATCCATATTAGCTCTTACATTAAAAATGTAAAATTTCTAGTTCTTGCACTAGAGTATTTAGACATCTATTACATCACATTTCACAGTAACAAGTCACAAGTAATTATCATAACCACAATTATTTTAATCACACTTTTTGCTTGTCAATTTTGCAACCTTTCTACAAAATGGCTATGATGCAAGAGCATCCTGAGTGAATGGATAATCGACATCGCCCAAAAAACAATTCTTCAATTTATTTAATCTGAATTTTTTTGTTTGTTTGAATTTTGTTAGGCATTTCTCCTTGATTGTCGGCTCTAGTTTATTGTTTGCTTGGTTGGTATGAGGAAATTAATTCTTAACCTCAACTCTCTAATTATCAATCTATTAAGCATGAGAATTGAAACTGAATATGGACATCAATAATAAAGGATTATCAATTGTAGTGTTGTTGCCCCAGCATATATTTATTCAAATATGGAAGCATAGACATGGCATGTAACTGATTGACAGAATGCCTCACATTGGATCATAATGCTTGCAAATATATGAAAAATTGGAGTTGTCAAAGAGATTTCAATCATTCTAAAACAAATTAATCAACATATGTAAAATATTTCGCAACCTCTTACCAGCATGGATGTTCATCAATTGATAAAGGAATTTTGTCAGATGCTTTAATTGTGACAGCGCTCATAGATATATCTGAATGTGGCTACGATTGCAGGATATGCAGCAAATATATTTGTAGGAAAGGCTTTAGAAACATCCGAAGAAATGAAACTACGCCATTGTAAAGATCCTCTCTTGCAACAATGAAGCAGTAAAGGTTTGATGACTGGAAACAATGAGGATTAGAAAATAGTGAACAATTGAAGACAAAATGGATGGGATATGAAGGGAGAGATGGTGAGCAGTTTGAATGGGAATTTCTCTATAAAATGACAGGAAATATCTTGGAGGGCGCGGCCCAACGCCAACCATAAAAAGAAAAGAAAAATTCAAGCGGAGTTAGATGGGGGAGGAGAAATAAGGAAGGTTGTGTGAAGATTAACAACAGGCAACACAAGGGAGAGAGGCTTCGAAGAAGTTAGGGTGTGTGAGAAATAGTAGAGAAAAGGTAGCACAATGTGGGAAAAGGACATGGCAAGAAACAAAGGCATGGAGAATGAACATAGTAGATGGGAGAATATGTAGTGGAGTATAATAGTAGATTTGGATGCACTATTAAATTTCCAAATCGAAAATATTTTAAAATTATAATTATAAGAGCATACAAGGAGGATTGTGTTGAATGGAAGGAGTTGGATATGGTAGTATTAGAGTTGTGAATGATGAGCTAATCATCTAAATTATAGAATGTCATTGTTGATAAGGAATTGGAGTAGAATTGGGAATGTAAGAGAGATATGGACAATAGCATAGAAAATTGGAATTTGGTTAGGGATTAGGAAGTCTGCTTTCAGTTATAGAGATTCTGAAGAAAAGGAAACTAACGAGAGGGTGAGTTACTGTACAAAGTAAGAAAAGACGAGGAACAGTATGTGATGAAAATCTTGTAACTTAGACATAGAGGACATTGACAAGCCATAACTATAATTTTGTGTTTACAAATTGGACAAGAATAAAATCTAATGGATGAGATGAAAATGATTTACACATCTATTTAAGAGACATGAGTTTCATTGTTGAAGAGTCCGGATGAATTGAGACTACAGGAGAATTCGCGTGAAGAAATTTTTCATGCACTATTGATCAAATTGGTTACAGACAAACCGAGCTGTACTACAGGTATCACCGAGCATCAAATAATTATACACCAAGTGAAGTAAGTTGGAGGATATGATGGAGTGAATTTATTATTGATTAGAAGAGTTATATTGAGCTTAGCATAGATCTGAATATTAGAGAATTGAGTTGTATTTGAATCAAATCACTACTGTATCAGTTTAACCATTGTTACAACAAAATCTCTTAATCGAATGGACTTTACAGTCTTTTGTATATTTCAATATGACATTCAAGGAATATTAATTGATTTCTTGTTGATCCCATAGTGAATTCTAGTTGAAGGAGAACTGTTAGTGATAAATCATCTAACAAAGTCACACCTTACAGAGTGTTTTGTAACCTTTAACAGGGTTTTCTCCTAACCGAGATAACTTTAGAAGAGTGAAATATTTTAGGTTACCGGTCCCAGGTGGTTTTTCCCTTAGCAGGGTTTCAATTTTAAATCATTGTGTTATGTGTTATATGTTATGATTGGATTACTATCATTCTTTACATATTTCATATTTGATTGATCGGTAAACACAATTTTGGATATTACTGGTATTTGATGAATGAACAAAAATAATTGATTGTTTTGATTAAAAAGTTTGAATAAGTACATCTGAGAATTTGGGAATGTAGGATAACTGATTTAACTGATTCACCCTACCCCTCTAAGTTATCTAACTATTGGTATTAGATCTTGTGTGCTTGGAAAAGGAAGTTTGAAGGACTTGAGCTAAAGATCACAAGATGTATAAGAGAGAGGTGCCAAAGCCAAACAAAGACAACTTCTCAACATAGCAAAGCAGACTGAGGTTGCACATATCTGGAATTGGAGAATCTACACTACATCTCCTAGACAATGGTTACATACAATCGACTATTGGACCTTTAATAGTTGATCAGTTGAGAGACAAACATGAACATAATATGACAATGATAGAGATTGCTGCTACCCCATTTGATGCATAATTTGAAGATATCAAAAAATGTACTACAACAAAAGATATGTGAGACAAGCTTGTACTAGTTCATGGAGGAGATGAAAATGTAATGAGAGCAAGAGATGAAAGCCTTAGAGGTAGATTTGATGATATGAAGATGAAAGAAGGTGAAAACATTACATAGTATAGTAAGCAAATTAAGGAGGTTGTCAATGCTATCTAAGGAGTAGGAGGTGTTATTAATGAAGACACTATTGGAAGTAAAATTCTTAGAACCTTTCTTTTAATCTATGCTATTAGAATCTCTACAATTCATGAAATGAGATCTGCATTGAACAATGTTCTTACACTTGATAGTCTAATCGGTGAGTTGACTACTTTTGAGATGAATAACTATGATAATAGTATTGTACCAAGTGTTGAGTCTGCATTTATGTCATCCTTGAAAATTGGTAAGTTTAGCAGTAAACATAACATAAGAAGTGAAAGTGACAGTGACAGAGAAAATGGACTTGATGAGATTGAAGCACTTATGGCTAGGAGACTTCAAAAAGGTAAAGGAAGGTATAAAGGAAAGTTACCCTTAGCATGTTTTAACTTTAAAGAAATTGGCCATATTGCAACTTGATGTCATAACAAGAAATATGGTGATAAAGACAATGATCGATCTAGTGATAGAATGTTTGACAAAAGAGATAACCGACAACACAAAGAAAACTGACAGTGTGACAGAATAAAAAATCGAGACTAGAAAGATAAAGGTAAGAAGGCTTGTTACCTAGATGATGATGTTGATACTGACACCGACACTGATGAAGACATTGAGGTGGTATTCATAGCTATGAAAAAAGATTCAAAAGAAGAAAGGTATGTTGAAACAACACTTATATATAAAGTTAGCAAGAAGGATACATGGATTATTGATAGTGGTTGTACACATCATATGAATGGTGGTGAGGACAAATTTAAATATCTTGAACACTATAATGGAGGATCTATTACAATGGGAAATGATACACCTTGTCAAGTAAAAGGAAAAGGATCTATCTTGTTGAACAATAAGATTAGATGTGAGAATGCATATTGGGTGAAAGGACTTAACTATAATCTGTTGAGTGTAGCACAATTGAACAATTCAGGTCATCGAGTTGCATTTGAAATTAGAAAGGTAAAGATCTATGATGGAACAAGAAAGTTGGTCGGTACTGGTGAACAATCCAAAGGTAATCTATTATATCTTGATAATGCTGAAACTTCTTGTTTGTTGGCTAGAAATGAAGATGTGTGGTTATGGGATAAAAGATCGTGTCATGTGAATTTTGATAACATGGTTAAGATCAGTAAGAAAAGAAGAGTTAGAGGTTTATCAAGTCTAACCAAACTTGACCATGTCATGTGTAATCAATGTCAGAAAGGGAAAATGACTAAATCTAGTTTTAAGAGCAAGAGCTATTCTTCTAAAGGTATTTTGGAGTTGGTGCATACCGACTTATATGGTCCTATGAGAACTCATAGTTATTATGATGACAAATATTTTATTTTATTTGTTGATGACTACTCTAGGATGATGACATTCATGTTTTTGAAAGAGAAACATGAAGCTTTCAAAATGTTTAAGTGGTATAAAGCTAAAGTGGAAAAGGAAACTAAGAAAGATTTAAAATTCTTAAGATCTGATAGAGGAGGTAAGTTTATTTCTAATGAATTCACTAATTTTTGTAATGAGCATAGAATTAAAAGAAAGGTTTTTGCACCAAGGACACCACAACAGAATGGTATAGCATAAAGAAGGCATAGATCTATAGTTGACTTTTCCAGAACCCTGATGATTGAGAAGGATGTTGCACAAATGTACTAGAGAGAAGCTGTTCGCACTTCTGTATACACCTTGAACCAATTTCAACTGAAGAAAGATACCAATAAGACACCTTATGAGTTATGGTTTGGATACACACCTAATGTAAGTTATTTCAAAAATTTTGGAAGTAGATGTTAAATTCTGAAAGATGATAAAAATGGAAAATTTGATTCTAAAGGTGATGAACGAATATTTCTAGGATATTCTACTAAGAGAAATGCATACAAATATTTGAACAAGGCTAGCCACTAAAAAAATGATTGAAAGTGTTAATGTGAAAGTTGATGAGTTTGCTGAGAAAAATGATGAAGAAAGCAGGAAGGAACCAGAAGACTATGGTAGATTTACATATATTGAGTATCTAGACTATCTACCCAAGCCACAGGCTGAGTTTACTCAGTAATAAAAAAATGCTACCGAGGATCAGAAATGCAAAGTGAGAATGATGAATATGTTACTGAGCAAGAAATTGAGCCTGCAGTGTCTGATGAACAAAGAAGAGAGAAAGTGTTGGCAAAATTTGTGAGACAACACCATCCACATAACTAGATTATTGGAGATAAACAAGATGGCATGATGACACAGAGTAAGTTAAGATAGAACACATATTTAGTTTGTGAATTTGAGCCTAAGAATGTTAGAGATGCACTTGAGAATGAAGAATCGATTAAGGCCATGAATGAAGAAATTGAGAAAAATAAAACATGGACATTGGTGCCAAGACCGACTGACAAAAATGTAATAGGAATGAATTGGATATTTATAAACAAGTTGAATGAGAAAGGTGAAGTGACTAGAAAAAAAACAAGACTTGTATGTAAGGGATATGCACAAGAAGAAGGAATTGACTATGGTGAAACTTTTACACCAGTAGAAACACTTGAAGGAGTCAGAAGACTACTTGCATATGCTGCACATAAAGGATTTAAAGTTTATCAAATGGATGGTAAAACTACATTTTTGAATGGAATACTTGAGGAAGAAGTTTACATAGAACAACCTGAAGGTTTTGTTGATCCAAATAAGCAAAACATGGTATGTAAACTGCACAAAGCACTGTATGGACTGAAACAAGCACTGAGAGTATGGTATGAAAGAATGCATGTTTATCTTATTAGTATTGGATTTATGGGAACAAGTTACAATAGCAATTTGTATTTGAAAGAAGAATCTGATGACAATATTTTGATTGCTGAAATTTT
This sequence comes from Chamaecyparis obtusa, assembly GCA_027943335.1. NCBI lineage: Eukaryota > Viridiplantae > Streptophyta > Pinopsida > Cupressales > Cupressaceae > Chamaecyparis > Chamaecyparis obtusa. The sequence continues at coordinate 364,914 of BSBK01007327.1, read as the reverse complement.
TGTTGATGATATTATATTTGGAGGACATGATAATATTTGCAAATCATTTTTTGGTGAAATGAGAAAGGAATTTGAGATGTCAATGTTTGGAGAGATTAATTTCTTTCTAGGTTTGCAAATACTACAACAAGATGAAGGAATATTCATCACACAATCAAAATACATCAAGGAAGTATTGAAGACTTTTGGTATGGAAGACTCGAAACCAATAGGTACACCGATGATCATAGGATGCAAACTGACAAAAGATGATGAATCAACCAAGGTAAATCAGACCCTATATAGATTAATGATTGGAAAATTGATGTATGTTGTACATATTAGGCCTGATATTGCACATGCAATTGGGATTGTAGAAATATTTTTTGCTAGTCCTAAGGAATCACATATGACTTATGTTAAAAGGATTCTGAGATATTTGAAAAAAACTAAGAATTATGGTTTATGGTACAAAAAGGAAGGCAATTTTGAACTACAAGTTTACACCAATGCAGAGTGGGCTGGAAATATAGATGACTGGAAGAGCACAACTGATGGAGCATTCTTTTTGGGAGAAAGACTTGTAACATGGATAAGTAAGAAACATGCATGTATTTCTCAGTCTATTGCTGAAACAAAATATGTTGCTACTATTGCTAATTGTTCAAATATTGTATGGATAAAATAATTATTAAAAGGAATGAATGAGGAAATCACTAATCTAGTGATTATATATTGTGATAACAAAAGTTCCATAAATATTTTAAATAATCCGATGATGCATTCAAAGACAAAACACATATCAATTAAGTATCACTATTTGAGGGAACAAGTACAAGTAAAGTAAGTGAAACTGAAGTTTGTAAAGTCTAAAGAACAACTTGCAGATATATTTACTAACCCTTACCAAAGGATACTTTTGAATACTTAAGGACTAGACTAGGGGTCCATCCCCTGTCTATTGGTCACTAAGGTGATCAAGAGGTTGCATCAACCTGTACTTTATCAAAAAATCAAATATTTTTGATGCATGTAGCTCACACTTTAGGATTCCTAAGGTTGTGAAGGAAGTGAAGATTATAGAAGGTGGAACAAAGGATTGTATATGAGTACATGAAGGTACTTGATCCAAACCAAACAACATAAATACTATTTGTCTACTGAAGAGCTATTTGAATATTTTATTTTTGCATTATTGTCAAAGGGAGAGAAATTTGTATGAAATATCATTTGGAGAGTGATATGTGTTGAAAAGAACATAACTTGAAAAGGGAGAGAAACATTTAGTGAACTAAAAAGATCAAATTTGTAGGGAGAGTCTACATAAAATGCTGATGTAGTGATTAAACATATTAAATATCAAGCTAGGAAGAGCTTACCAAGCTAGAACATTTATTTATATAGCTGTAGAATAGATGTTTGGTATTCTATGGTATATTTCATATTGTCTTGCCATCAATGCCAAAGGGAGAGATTGTTAACATACAACTGATTGAATATCTTGATGAAGATTCAAGAGGTCACCAAACTATTAATGTAATGTGTAAGATGATTAAATTAGTCAATAAGTTTTCATTGATGTCAAATAGTTTTTACTATACTTATCGTGATAGTTACAAATATATGAACATCTGTAGAAGGAAGAAATGGTGAAAAAATGAGATATCTACATAAGGACAAGATAAATATGATAGATATGGATAAGGTATACAATGGGTAACTTATTGATGAGTCTATGACATTATATTGTTGACTTGAGCATGTTACACTATTCTATTATGAGGAGGAGATCAGAATTGAACAAGTTAATGTGGTTGGTAATTGAATATTTTTGTATACACTAAGTAAGTCTTGTGTATACCGAGTGACAATAATAACTGAGTTAGTTATCACCGACACATTCAGTATTAACTGAGTATGGATGAAAACATTAAATGTTACAACAATCAACTAAAATTGATGAGTTGGGAGATGCTTATGATTTCGAGGTAAGAGATAGAGTTTGTTATGAAGTTCAACGACTAACAAAATTTAGAGATAATTGAAGGGAAGAGATTGAAACATGTTATTGATACAACTACCGAGGAAGCTTGAAGCATAAAAATGAATGATGGAGATTAAGAGGCAAAATATAATGGATGAGATAAAAATGGTTTACACGTCTACTTAAGAGACATGAGTTTCATTGTTGAAGAGGCTAGATGAATTGAGATTGTAGGAGAATTCATGTGAAGACATTTTTCATGCACTATTGATCAAATTGGTTATAGACAACATTGAGCTGGGTTGCAAGTATTACCACACATTAGAGAATTATACACCGAGTGAAGTAAGTCAGAGGATATGATGGAGTGAATTGATTATTGATTAGAAGAGTTCTATTAATCTTAGCATATATCTGAATATTAGAAAATCAAGAGTTGTATTTGAATTAGATCACTTCTGTATCAGTTTAACCATTGTTACAACAAAATCTCTTAACCGGGTGGACTTAACAGTCTTTTGTATTTCAATATGACATTTAAGGAATGTTAATTATTTTCTTGTTGACTCCATAGTGAATGATGGATGAAGGAGAAATTTTAGTGATAAATCCTCTAACAAGGTCACACCTTATAGTGTGTTTTGTAACCTTTATCAGGGTTGGCTCCTAACCGAGCTCACTTCAAAAGAGTGAAATATTTTGGGCTATCGGTCCCAGGTGGTTTTTCCCTTAGCAGGGTTTCCACATTAAATCTTTGTGTTATGTTTTATTTATTGTGATTGGATTGCTATCATACTTTACATATTTCATATTTGATTAATCGGTAAACACAGTTTTGGATATTACTGGTATTCGGTGAATGAACATAAAGAGTTGATTGTTTTGTTGAAATTTTTTGAATAAGTACATCTGATAAATTGGGACTATAGGATAACTTATTTAACTAATTCAACCCTCCCCTCTTAGTTATCTAACACTTAATTTCCACCATCTCAAGACCCAGTTCAAATATAGGATCAAAATCCTAGGTATAGAATGACTCAGTCATTTTTTACCTAAGTATAGATCAACCCAGTCATTATGTACCATACTTGATTTAGGCCCAAATTTGGCCTAAATCCCTTTGTCAAGGTGTTAATAGGAAAAAAAAATTCAAGTGCATTCAAGTGATCAAGAGAAATTGATAAATTGGATTCAAGATTTGAAGACAAGCTTCTGAGATCTAGTTTATCCAATTCATCCAGTTCAATTCTAATGCAATATTCTCCACTAAAGAAATTTTTTGTCCCATGATGACCAAGTAGAGGAATTCTCAATCAAGAAAGAAGATCCTTCCTTCCATTCAAATTCATCTCTCCTTCATTGCAAGCAATTATCAAGCATATCTATATTAAAGATTTAGGAGTGGAATTCATATATCTAAGAATTTATGAGGGCATCATGAATTGTTATTTTAAAAATCAAGGTCAACTCCTTGATTCCAAGTACATTGAAGAATCATCATGGGTATGTGAGATTTTTACATCCATCCATGAGGGTTTATACAAGGTGAATCAAATATTTACATGTTTACATACTTTCCTTTATGAAATTTCCTATCATTTTCAAGGTTAACTCCTAAATGGGTGTTTGACCAAGGAAACCAATTTTATCCAACCTTTTTCCCATTTTTCTATGTGTAGGAGCATGCTACAGAGATGTTAGAACTTTTTCAAGAAGACCAAGAATATTCAAAGCATCCCTATCAGTTTTAGGCAGAAACCTAAGGTATAGAATGATGTAGCAATTCTATACCTAGGTACAAATGGAATCATTGACTATATACCCTCAAAAATAGGCTCAAATTTGATGGCTAAATAGGTTTAGTTTTGGGATCTCAAAAAATCTATTATAGGTACTTTCCAGGCTCCATATATCACTTATTTAGATATGAAGTAGCATATTTACTATTTCATTTCTAAAATCATCTAAATATTTCATAATCTACATTCATATTATTAATATCATTTCCCATTTCAAAATTAAATATTTATAAAGGATTTGTCCCATTTAGTGCTTGAGTCACCACTTGAGCCTATTGGGGTATATTCCTTCTAAATGTCCAATCTTGAAAAGAAAAGGTGATCTTCCTACTTGTATTTCTTCCCTTTTCATACAACACATTTTGGTGAACCTGTCTCATAACATTTCATGTTTTGATTTTGGTGGTTAGATTGCATGAACTACATTTTATGTTGTAAATATTCATTTAATGTACTTTTCATTAATATGCTATCATGCTTAGTTGATGTTTTCATATCTCTTTCAAAGTTCATATTTACATTAGATCTATCTATCCTTCATTTTCTAGTACATGAGTATTTTTACATTGAGTCTTAGTTAGAGTATTCTAATTAGGAGAAGTCATAGAATTATGAGTTTCTTTGATCCATAGTCCTCTTTATTTCCTAGGAATATTGATGAGAAAAACATTAATACTAATGACATTCCTCCTATTATTGAGAAAAAATCTTCCCACTCTTCTCATGATGAAGATGAGACCTTAAGAGTTCCTTTTTATGCAAGACCAACAAATTTCTCACGAATTTAAAAATTTTGAGAAATGGTTTGGACAAGAAAATTGAAATATAAGATAATTCACAATGATAAATATGGTGTTAACATCTTCTTTAGTATCTCTCATCTCATTGATAACAATGTCAAGCGTATTAGATTTGTTGAACAATCTTAATAACTCAGGGGGCAGAGGTGAATCAGTTATTCCAAAACACTTTCTAAAACTTTTACTAAATCAATAAGCACATAAACCATTCAAAAAATTGTAATTGATAAAATATTTAAAAAAATAGGAACAATCAACAACATAAAACTAGATATAACATGGAAAACCAAATTGGGAAAAACCATGGACAAGCTAATTCCCATGAAAGTAAATATTAGTTAAGGTAATTTTTACAAGGGCTCAGTACTGAGTTTGTTACTATGGTTTGGGTCACTTCCATTCAAGGGCTAATTAGTACCCTTATACAAAATATTTATTACAAAACTTTTTATTGAATAAAAGTGAACTGATATTATCACATCTAACTATGTATGAAATAGTTCCCATTGAAAGAACAATAATCATCGACGATAATAGATCTGATAAAGATTTTATGCCAACATATATAACTCCTCTATAATATAGTATGAAAAATCTCATATCTCTTATACAAAAATACTTTACTCAACCTCTTTATTCTAACACACCACTCCTATATATTAATAGACTTCACATTATAGCACCTTTAGATCTCTATTTCTATCTTGCACATATACTCGCACACTCAATACAAAAGATATCTCTATTTACATGTATACATTTGATAAGGTAGCCAAATGTGTTGGCCCAACCAAAATACATATTAGCCACACAATAAATGATATTTAAATTACATTTAACATGCTACCTGGGCAATACTCAAGAATTCTTTAGAACACACAACAAAATGACCTAAATATAGGTCACACTTAAGATACATACACCTCATATCTCATTTAATGAATGATTATGGAAATGGAAGAACACCATAAACAAGTCCATGAATCGATCAACAAAATATTTTAACCAAATAATAGAAACTAATGAAACCTATCTAGAATAAGATACCAAAACCATCTATTAAATTATAGGACTATCCAGGTAGCATGAACACCTAGAAGGACACTAAAAGTACAACAGTCAATAGATATTGATAGAAACACCAACAAATTGCAATCACTAAAACATACATATATACCAAAACATGTATTCCATAGTAGAAACAAGTACACCTGACACCATACAACAAAATTGCACGTATGATAACTGTTCTAAAAATATAACTAAAAGCTTGATATCATACTGACAACATACAAAAAACCATAAACATTCTACCGATAGTTCCAACAACCAATTGCTACCACCAAGAAAATGCTATAGAGGTTTTGACATTAATGACAAAAATTCCAACATCATCTCAATATATATAATACAGATTATGCCCAAGAGTTAGGTTTCATTCCACCTACCATTAGTGTTAAGACCTCCAATCCTATTCCTAACTCAATACCTAGTGTTTTTACCTATGCTCCACCTATCATAACCACTGCAATTCAAAACACAAATCCTACACATGTTAGGATTCCTAATCCTAGTGTTCCTCCTTTAAGTGCTAGATGTATTTCCTTACCTTCATCCATGCCCACTTACAATAGTGTTCACTTTTCATATTCTACTATTCCTTCCATTTTTCATTATGGTCCAAATCGTTTAAACAAATCTCGTATCATTCTTTCTACAAAATCTACTATTAATATCTTGGCTCAAAGCATTTCATCTTTGCAACAATAAAGTGGCTGTATGACTCAATCTGATTTGAACATTCCTATATGTGACATTTCTAGTCCTTTTTCGTTATATATCATCCATGTCATCTTTCCTTAATACATGAGAATTCCTCATTTACAAACTTACAATGGTGTAGGTGATCATTTGACTAATTTTAAAACCTTTCAAACATTATGTAGTGACTTCTCTCATGATCATAGGTTCATGGCTAAACTATTTACTAGAAACTTTCAAGATACAACCTTGCAATGGTATTTTTATTTGCCTCCTTATTCCATTTATTCCTTTCATAAAATTTCTAATGCTTTAATTCAATAGTTCCAAAATAATATTGGTCTTAAGACTTCTTTGGCTGTTTTTATGCATTGTAAATAAGGTGTTAAAGAAAAAGTGACTCATTTCATTGGTAGATTTAAGAATTTGTATGCTCAAATTTCTTATCATATTCCTAATGTTTATCTACACTATATTTTAATTTTAATATGCAAAAAGAACACTAGGGATAAGATGTTATTGTCTAAATTTTCCTCTTTACTCAATTATGTGTAATAATTAATAATTATTAGCTTCAAGTGGGTTAGTTTAAGACAACTCCTCAAATAGATCCAGTCGATAAAAGTGATGCCACATTTCATTCCTATCAAAAGTTTCAAAAAACTAAAATATTCATCAAAATAAACAATTCATTAAATCATGTTGATGAGCAAGTGATATCAACATCCAAAGGTGTGGCTTTTTTTGTCATTTTTAGACCTTCTCATGATTTTACATCTCTTTTTAAATCTTTCCATACTATGATGTTAAAGTTGATTAATGCTAATTTGATACAATTTCCTAATAATAAGTTTATTGAGAGATATAAATTTTTTCCTAAATCCTTTGATCACAAATATTTGTGGAAATACCATTAAGAACCTAACCATGATACATATAAGTGCTTCTATATATTACTCAAGACCTCATTAATTTTAATGCTACATCTATTGAGGGTGGTAATGATCAAGGAAACAAATCCGTAACACCTCCCATCTGAAACTTACAAATTAATACTAATCCTTTACATTCTTATTCAACCAATATAGTTTAGTCTACTTAGTATTTACCTCCTTGTTCAACCCATGTTGTTGACTATGACATTAAGTGTACTAAATCCAACAATGTTGTCAACCGTATTAACCAATCTGAACCTAAACCCAAACCTAAACATGAGATTGACATTACATTTTATCCTAAAGAGATGATTAAAGAATTTGATGGTTTTCTTTACATTGAAGAAAAGATTAATGGTCTTCTTTGTCATGGTGTCCTTATAGATCCTACAAGCATTGTGAATGTTATAACTAAGTAACATCTATTAAGAATGGGAACACTGAGAGGGGGGGTGAATTAGTGTTCTATAATTAATATTTTTCTACTTCTTGAAACTTAGCCCAATTACTTAAATACTAAAATGAATATTAAAGCATACAAAACAATCAAACATAACACATAACACAAGATATATTTACGGGGATACCTTGGCCAGAGGAAAACCCTGGTGAGAAATGTACACACTAGATTGTGCACTTCTCTAAGTCATTACTTCCAAGATAATCCATGAATGGAAAACCTTGAGAAAGTGACCTAGAGCTCCCTAGGTATGGAGTCACAAGGATGTTGACGGTTCTCTCAGATAGAGCTATTGAAGCATGAAACCTTGATAGTAAACCACACAATGGGAGATTCAAAGAGACAAGAGCAAGAATGCCAATATCTTCAAGATTCAAGAATGGAAATGCAATGAAACTATGCTAAGAATGAAGATGCAAGTAAGCTATGGAAATGAAAGTATTACAAGTCTTGCTAATTAAGCTGTGTGAGCTAATCTAGAGCATAAAGGAAACTAAGCTAAATGTCATGAAAACTTAAACTAAGAATGCAAGAATGAAACTAGAATGCAAGAATGATCTCAAAAAGCTCCAAAGTCTCCAAGAAATCCTGCATCATAAGATTAGTATTCAAAGTTGGGATCCTAAAATGAGAAGAGAGCTCTCCTTTTAAAGGAACTGAAAATGAATGGACCATGGAGATTAAGAGGCAAAAGATTTAATCAAGGGTGGGGCTTGAAAGAGGAGAAATCCATGTGCACAAATATCCTCCAATGAGAAGATAAGAGTTGACTTTTGTGTCCATATGAGACAAAAAGACCTTTTCTCCTTTTTATAAAATAAGAATAATGCTTTATTTGTGCAATTTAGGATAAGAGGAAAAGTGGGGGCTTTTTATTTAATAAAATGGGAGGAAATTTCTTTTAAATAAATAAAGACTTAGGATAAAATGGTTAGCCCATAGAAAATAATCAAATAAATGATAAAATAGGATTTGATCAAGGAAATTGATATAATTGAAAAATGTTGATTTTTGAAAATATTGATTTAGGGATTTGATAAATTTCTAGATGGGGGCCCAAAGTCTAGGTGACCATTTTAGGGTGCATACATTTTCCCCTCTTTGACTAATGTGAGATCAATTTGGGATCACATGCAGTCAAATAATGGAATTGAAGTGTGAGATCAATTTGGGATCATAAAACAATTCAGACATGTGTTCAATGGATGGGAACATATCAGGACAATGGTAAGTATAAGCTAACAAAGATAAGCTAAAAGACAAGACCAACACCTATATAGCTAGGTGATAATCAAGTCTCAAATAAGAGATAAGAATCTCAAGGTTCAATTGATAAGCTGAATCAAGGATTGAAGCTGATAGGTACTGCCCCCTCAGAATCGAAATAGAAATTAGGTAGAGGAGAAATAGTAAATTGATAAACTTGATCAAGTCACTAGAAATCATAATCGAAGAGAAAGGTGATAGGATAACCATCGAGCAGTGAAGATATGCCCCAGCTTGACCAGGTTTGACTGAAAAAGATATAGGATAAAAATGAAGTCAAACCTCTGAGAGATGAAGCGAATGAAAATGAATGAAATACTAGAAGGTTGAAAGAGATGGGGATGAAGAAGTGAAGATGCCCCAACAAAGATTGAAGGATCAGGCCTCAAATGGTCAGCCATCTGTGCAGAAGAGGGTGAAAATTTGAAATGCAATTTTGACTATCAAGATGAACTCAAATTTCAATTTCAATCTCGAAAATGGATCCTGGATGTCGAAATTAGCCAAGGGTGCAATTTTTGCAAAATTCTGAGGTGTTTTGAAAATTAGGTCAAAAAGTCAAAATGCTATATAAGGGGTAAAAGGGTTAACCCCTTGTGATGACAGGAGCAGAAAAGGATGTGATGAAAGACAAGGATTGAAAGACATGATCGAGAAAAGGTGAAAGGTGAGCGCAGTTGACTGATAAGTCCATAAAAGATGAAAGGAGAGCTCTCTCCATATGCAAGATGCAAAACTAATATATCATGAACCTAAAAATGCAAGCTACTATGAAAAAGTGGTTTATTTGTAAGGTCACAAAGCTTTTAGACTCTAATATTCATCATCAAGCATTATTGGTAGCATTGCAAATTCATACAATGCACACAAGTATAACTATGTGAATCTGAATATGATCTATATCAGATAGATATGTGGGAATCTAAGCATCAAAGACATATAGGTCAAGATGACTAGTGTAGTGAGATTGCCTAAGTTTAGTATAGCAAGATTATACTCGCATCGAGACACAAGGAAAGTCAAGATGGCTATAAGTATGCACTTGTAGAAATAGTCAAGGATAATACCTTGTAGATCCCAATGTCAAGTGGAACAAGCATAAATGAAAATGACAGTTAGAACCAACAAAATATACCCACAAGTAGAAAAAGCAATAAAACATGTCCTCTGTTGGATACAATTATCTGAAGGACATTATTGGATTAGCTATGTGTTGTCTTTGATGTCACACAAATGTCATATCAATTATCCCTCCCAGTATCTACCGAGTTGAGTCGGTCAGCTAAGTGGTTCTCAGTATCTACCGAGTTCATTTAGTCAGCTAAGCGGTTCTCAATATCTACCGAGTTTAGTTGGTCAGCTAAGCGGTTCTCAATATCTACCGAGTTCAGTCGGTCAGCTAAGCAGTTCTCAGTATCTACCGAGCTCAATCGGTCAGCTAGGCAATTTTTAGTGTCTACGGAGTTCTCTCGAGTGTCTAAAGGAAACATGACAAGATAACAGTGTTAACCGAGCCTCCTCGGTTATCGAAGGAAAATTAGTGGTTATCGAGCTCTCTCAGTCTCCAAAGGATGTTGTAGAATTCGCTATGGTTACCGAGTTCTCTCGGTCACCGAAGGAAATCTTTTCAGGATTAATGTTTACCGAGCAAGGTCGGCCCTTTCAAAGAATTTTTTTATTACAGTTTGTTTATCCCAGCCGACTGTTATAATAATTATTAGTGCTGACTTGACAATCTAAATGATTATGAAATGGCATATATATATAGAAGGTCAAATGGTGAATAAGAGATATACAACATGCAGAAATCATTTTGAAGAAAGGTGTGTGCGAATTTTGAAGGATGGTTAGATATCCTTGAGGAGTAGCAAAGATTTAATTGATCAGTAAGGATCTAGTGAAACAAAACAGAGATCTATATTCAGCAATTCAGTTGCAGGTTATTTCATTGTTACTCTCTAGCAATTTTAGCAATGATATCAAAATCTCTTAACCGAGTTGGTTTAACAACCATTTTGTAAATCCTCTAACAAGGTAACAGTTCTATTGAATTGTTTCAAGACCTCTTACAAGGCCACTCCTAGCAGGGTGATTAAATCCTCTAACAAGGTCACACCTAACAGTGTGTTTTATAACCTTTTATCGGCCTGGCTTCTAACCGGGCATCACTTTAGAAGAGTGAAAAATAGCAACTAGTTACATTGGTGGTTTTTCCCATATTGGGTTTCCATAGTAAATTTGGTGTCTCTTGTGTTCATGTTATTTTCTTTATTCATGTAAGTTAATCAGTGATGAATGCTTAAGAATAGTTTAATTATTACACACTTCAAGGATCAAGTTTTCAACATTTCTGTGTATATTTACCGAGTGGCACAGTAAATAATTTGTTAAGATATTTAAGGGATCAGTGGTAATATTTTGTGGTTAACTGATTCACCCCCCCTCTCAGTTACTGCATCTATATTTCCAACAATTGGAATCAGAGCTTTTGGTGCTTGCAAGAAGGGTTTCAAGGACCTAAGCTAAAGATCATGATGTCTTACAAAAGAGAAATTCCAAGGCTTAACAGAAATAACTTTTCAGCATGGCAAGGTCTCATGAGATCACATCTGGCTTCCATTGGTGATTTAAGATGCAAATATATTGATCAAGAATATACAATTCCTACTGGCACATTGACTGTTGAAGACATTGCAGAGAAGAAGAACCATAACACTATGACGATAGACATTGCATTAGCTCTTAGCTATGAAGAATTTGATGAAATTAAAGACTGCACAACTACTCATGAAATGTGGAACAAGCTAAAGAAAATCTATGGTGGTGATGAAAATGTGAAGAGAGCCAAAGCGGAGAGCCTAAGAGGACAATTTGATTAAATGAAAATGAGAGAAGAAGAAAACATTGCAAAATATGTTGAAAGAATCAAGACAAGTGTTAGTGCAATCAGAGCTTCTAGAGGAAAAATTGATGATGAAACAGTTATAAGTAAGGTTCTTAGAACATTACTCCCTATTTATGCAATAAGAGTTTTTGCTATTCAATAAAGAAGATGTGAAGAAAATCACAATATAACTTTGGATGCCTTAGTTGGAAGATTGACAGCCTTTGAACTGGATAACTATGACAACTATGTTCCAACTTCTAAAAATATTGAATTAGCTTTTGAGGCCAAACTTTCACTCAAGAAAGGGAAGAAAATCCAATCAGAAAGTGAAGAAGAATCAAAGGAAAGTTCTGATAGCGATCTTGAAGTTATTGAAGTATTACTTGGAAAGAAGTATTCAAGAGGCAGAGGAAAATACAGAGGTAAAACTCCCTTAATTTGTTTTTCATGTGAAGAAATTGGTCATATTGCAGCTAGGTGTCCAAAAAAGCAAAGTAAAGATGAGAAGAAAAATTACAAGTACAATGGCAAGAAAAATTTCAAATCATTCAAGGATAAAGGTAAGAAAACATGTTTCTTAGCTAAAGATTCGGATGATAGTGAAGAAGAAATTGTTTTCATTGTTGTAAAAGATGAATCTGGTAATGATGAAGATGAGATGGCACTTATCTCTCATATAAGAAAGAATGATACATGGATTATAGATAATGGATGTTCACATCATATGACTGGTGACAGAACCAAGTTTGAACACTTTGAAAACTTTGATGGTGGTAATGTAAGGTTTGGAAACAATGAACCCTGTTGTATAAAAGGAAAGAGACGAATTTCATTAACCAAAGAACTTATATGTGATAATGCATATTGGGTCGAAGGACTAAAGCATAATCTTCTAACTTTAGGACAACTAATCAACATTGGATTCAAGGTTGAATTCATGAATGGCAAAGCAAGACTGCTGGATGACAAAGGAAAATTGATAGGATCAGGCAAACAAACCAAAGGTAACCTGTTTTATCTTGATCTTGGTGATTACTCATGTTTTATTGCTCAAATTGAAGAAAGTTGGTTATGGCACAAAAGGTTATGTCATGTAAATTTTGACAACATGATGAAAATAAGCAAATTCAAGAAAGTAAGAGGTATTCCTACTTTGAAGAAACTTGATGTTGGTTTATGCAAGAATTGTCAAATTGGTAAAATGAAAAAGTCTAGTTTCAAAAGTAAAAACTATCAGTTTGAAGATATTTTGGAAATTGTGCATACTGATTTATGTGGACCTATTGGAATTGAGAGCTATACCGGAGAAAAATTCTTTATTCTCTTTGTTGATGATTATTCTAGAATGATGACTGTTATGTATTTAAGAGAAAAGTCTGAAGCATTTGAGAAGTTCAAATGGTATTTAGCAAGAGTAGAAAAGGAAACAGGAAAAAGAATAAAATGCTTGAGATCAGACAGAGGTGGTGAATTCATCTCCCATGAATTCAATAATTTTTGCATTGAAAGAGGAATCAAAAGACAGGTATCAACCCCGAGAACTCTTGAGCAGAATGGAATAGCTAAAAGAAGGAACAGATCTATCATGGACTATGCAAGGACTCTAATGATTGAAAATAACATTGCTATGAAATACTGGAAGGAAGCTATCAGCATTGCAGTTCATACCTTGAACTAAGTATAGCTGAGAAAAGACACATTCAAGACTCCATATGAGCTATGGTATGGCTACAAACCAAATGTAAGTTACCTAAAAGTATTTGGTAGTAAATGTTACATCTTAAAAGAATCTAGAAAAGAAAAATTTGATGTAAAAAGTGATGAAGGAATATTTTTGGGATATTCTTGCAAAAGTAAGGCATATAGATGTCTAAATTTGTCTACTCACAAAATCATAGAAAGTGCACATGTGAGAATTGATGAGTTTGCAGAAAAGATTGAAGAAGAAAGCAAAAAGGAACCAGAGGACTACAGAAAATTTGTTTACATCAAACCTAATACATTCCTAGACACATGTAAGGAGACTACATCTACCGAGCCCAGTATAGTAACCGAGTCACAAGAAGAAGTTCTAACTGAGTCACAAAGTACCGAGTCTCAGTCTGAAGCTACCAAGCAAGTATCTACCGAGCCCAAGCAATCTGAACCTGAAGATGAAGAAGATGACAATGTAACTCATTCAGGAAGCAAGGAACCTGTATTAGCCAAGTACGTCAGAAAGCATCATAAACCAAATCAGATTATTGGAAACAAATCAGATGGTACTATGACAAGAAGTAAACTAAAAGGTACATGTTTATTTGCTGATTTTGAACCTAGAAATGTCAAAGATGCATTAGAAAATGAAAGTTGGATTGAGGCTATGAATGAAGAAATAGGGCAAATAGAGAAAAATAAGACATGGACTCTTGTACCTAGGCCTAAAGATAAAAATGTAATTGGGACAAAATGGGTATTCAGAAATAAGTTGAATGAAGATGGTCAAGTATCAAGAAACAAAGCAAGATTGGTATGTAAAGGATATTCTCAAGAAGAAGGAATAGATTATGGAGAGACTTTTGCTCCTGTTGCAAGATTAGAAGGTGTGAGGACTTTACTTGCATATGTAGCACATAAAGGATTTAAGGTATATCAGATGGATATCAAATCTGCTTTTCTCAATGGTATTCTTGAGGAAGAAGTCTACATTGAGAAACCTGAAGGTTTTATTGATCCAGACAAAAGGGATATGGTCTACAAATTACACAAAGCATTGTATGGTCTAAAAAAAGCTCCTAGAGCATGGTATGAAAGATTACATAACTATCTTACTCAGATTAATTTCAAAAGGGCTAATGACAACAACAATTTATACATCAAAGAAGGATCAGATAACAAAATTGTTTTGGCAGAAATATTTGTGGATGATACTGTGTTTACAGGAAATGATGATCAGTGCAAAGAATTTTCAGAGCTTATGAACAAAGAATTTGAAATGTCTATGTTTGGTCAGATAAAATTCTTTGTTGGACTTCAGATTCAGCAGAACAAAAATGGTATCTACATTACTCAATCTAAATATATCAGGGAAATACTTAAGAAATTTGGTATGGAAGATTCAAAACCAGTTGGTACACCCATGTGTACTGGACTAAAGCTTACCAAAGATGATGATTCAAAAGAAGTAGATCAGACCTTATACCGATCAATGATTGGAAAATTATAGTATGTAGTACACACAAGGCCTGATATTGCCTTAGCAGTTGGAATAGTGGCAAGATTCTTAGCTAAACCTAGAGAAAATCACATGATGGAAATCAAAAGAATCATGAGGTATTTAAGGGGAACTAAAGATTATGGCTTGTGGTATAAATTTGGAGGCAATCTGGATTTAAAAGTGTTCACTGATGCTGATTGGGCAGGAAACATTGATGACAGAAAGAGTACAAGTGGTGGTGCATTCTTTCTTGGCAAGAGGTTAGTATCTTGGACTAGTAAAAAGCAAAACTTCACATCCCAATCCATAGTAGAAGCATAATATGTTGCTGCAGCAGTAAATTGCTCTAATATTATATGGTTTAAACAGCTTTTGGAAGGCATGAAGGTTGAGATCAAAGAAACAGTTGTTATGTTTTGTGATAATACAAGTGCAATAAATATTTCAAAGAATCCAGTAATGCATTCCAAAACTAAGCACATTGCAATTAAATATCACTTTGTCAGAGAATTGGTGAAGGACAAGGAAATCAGATTGGAATATATTCATACAAAAGAACAAATTGCAGATATCTTCACCAAACCACTACCTAAGGATGGATTCTTGTATCTAAGAGGCAAGTTAGGGGTCGCTCCCCTGTCCAAGGTTCACTAAATAAAGTTTTAGTGATGCATCAACCAGAACATGTTGAAGATCAATCAATTGATGCAGCATAGTCAGGGAATCATTGCATATGAATCAGTACACAAGGTACATTGATATTTACCGAAACTATGTAAGTTGTGTTTGGCATGTGTTGTCAAAGAGGGAGAGTTTGCTGTCATTTCAAGAAATTTCTAAGAAGAATAATTTGAGAAGTTAAGAGGGAGAGTTCTCAGTCAGAGAAAGAAGGTTGAAGATGATGGGAATCGGAATGAAGCTAAGGATATGTTTCTTACTCTTGGTTTCTCTATCAAATTTCATTGTGCTATGACATGTTGTGTTGCTATCAATGCCAAAGAGGGAGATTGTTGGATACAATTATTTGAAGGACATTGTTGGATTATCTATGTGTTGTCTTTGATGTTACACAAATGTCATATCAATTATCTCTCCCAGTATCTACCGAGTTGAGTCGGTTAGCTAAGTGGTTCTCAGTATCTACCAAGTTTAGTCGGTCAGCTAAGCGGTTCTCAGTATCTTCCGAGTTCATTCGGTCAGCTAAGCGGTTCTCAGTATCTACCGAGTTCAGTCAGTTAGCTAAGTGGTTCTCAGTATCTACCGAGCTTAGTCAGTCAGCTAGGTAGTTTTTAGTGTCTACCGAGTTCTCTCAGGTGTCTAAAGGAAACATGACAGGATAACAGTGTTAACCGAGCCTCCTCGGTTATCGAAGGAAAATTAGTGGTTACCGAGCTCTCTCGGTCTCCAAAGGATGTTGCAGAATTCACTGTGGTTACCGAGTTCTCTCGGTCACCGAAGGAAATCTTTTCAGGATTAATGTTTACCGAGCAAGGTCAGCCCTTTCAAAGAATTTTGTTATTACAGTTTGTTTATCCCAGCTGACTATTATAATTATTATTAGTGCTGACTTGACAGTCTAAATGATTATGAAATGGCATATATATATAGAAGGTCAAATGGTGAATAAGAGAAATATAGCATGTAGAAGTCATTTTGAAGAAAGGTGTGTGCAAATTTTGAAGGATGGTTAGATATCCTTGAGGAGCAGCAAAGATTTAATTGATCAGTAAGGATCTAGTGAAATAGAACAGAGATCTATATTCAGCAATTCAGTTGCAGGTTATTTCATTGTTACTCTCTAGCAATTGTAGCAGTGATATCAAAATCTCTTAACCGAGTTGGTTTAACAACCATTTTGTAAATCCTCTAACAAGGTAACAGTTCTATTGAATTGTTTCAAGACCTCTTACAAGGCCACTCCTAGCAGGGTGATTAAATCCTCTAACAAGGTCACACCTAACAGTGTGGTTTGTAACCTTTTATTGGGTTGGCTTCTAACCAGGCATCACTTTAGAAGAGTGAAAAATAGCAACTAGTTACATTGGTGGTTTTTCCCATATTGGGTTTCCATAGTAAATCTAGTGTCTCTTGTGTTCATGTTATTTTCTTTATTCATGTAAGTTAATCAGTGATGAATGCTTAAGAATAGTTTAATTATTACACACTTCAAGGATCAAGTTTTCAACATTTCTCTATATATTTACCAAGTGGCACAATAAATAATTTGTTAACATATTTAAGGGATCAGTGGTAATATTTTGTGGTTAACTGATTCATCCCCCCTCTTAGTTACTGCATCTATATTTCCAACAGTCCTCATGCCCCCAGTCTTCTAGCTCGGCATCATCGAAAACTATTAGGGAGAGAACACTCATCAAAGAAATCATCATAGACAACACACAAAGAAAGAAAGTCAAACAGGTCCCAACGAGTCGAGTGTTTCAGTGCATGTGTGTAGGTCATAGAGTCAAACTTTGATTATCACATGTACTAGTGAGAGCTTGTTTCCAGGTTTTCACCACTTGACAAATTTTTTTGATTTTTTCAATTTTTTTGTATTTTTGCTACCAAGGCACCTGTTTCCAAGTTTTCACCAAGGCATTTTTTCTATTTTTTTGAATTTTTTTGATTTTTTGTATTTTTTCAGGACTTTATATGCTTTTTAGGATTTTTTTCAGCATCATATATGAATTTTTTTTTGGAATTTTTTTAGGATCAATAAATATGTACAAAGGATGCCCCCAGATAGAATAGGCATCATGGATAGAACTTCTTTAGGTGCAAAATATTGATAGGATCGGGGAGCTGCTCTCCCTATGGATCAGATAGTAAATAAGCACCTGTCCCAAAAGTGGCAGTAATGATGTATGGTTCAAGCTAATTAAGTTCAAACTTCCCCTTTTGCTCTCTATGTTGTTGGTTCTTAGGGTTTTCTCATAGGACAAGATCCCCCACTTGAAATTTTCTAGGGTGAACCTTCTTGTTGAATGCTTTGGACATACACTTCTGGTAAACTCTTATGTGATCAAATGATGCTTTATGCTTTTCATTTAGAAGTTCTAGTTCTTGGAGCCTCATGGCACGGTAGTCTTCATCTGTCACTAGACCTTTAAGGGAAACTCTAAGTGAAGGAATCTCCACCTCTAAAGGTAACATTGCTTTAGCACCATAAGTGAGGGAAAAAGGAGTAGCCCCTGTTGGAGTATGAATACTTGTTCTATAGGCCCATAGGGCCGGATTTATCTGTAGGTACCAATCTCTACCATTCTTGTGAATTGTTTGATGTAAAATTTTGAGAATGGTTTTATTCGAAGCTTCTACTTGTCCATTTCCTTGTGGGAAGTAAATGGAGGACCAATGGTGCTTTATCTTGAATTTCTTGCAGAGATGTTTAAGGTCCTTATTTTTAAACTGACCTCCATTGTCAGTGATTATTTTAGAAGGCACTCCATACCGACAGATGATATGGTTCAAAATAAATAGAGAAACTGTCTTGCCAAAAATGGTGGGTGCCAAAAATGTACACACCAGATTGTGCACTTCTCTAAGTCATTACTTCCAAGAGAATCCATGAATGGGAAACCTTGAGAAAGCAACCTAGAGCTCCCTAGGTATGGAGTCACAAGGATGTTGATGGTTCTCTTAGCTAGAGCTATTGAAGCATGCAACCTTGCTAGTAAACCACACAATGGGAGATTCAGAGAGACAAGGGCAAGAATGTCAATATCTTCAAGAATCAAGAATGGAAATTCAATTCAACTATGCTAAGAATGAACATGAAAGTAACCTATGAAAATGAAAGTATTACAAGCCTTGCTAATTAAGCTATGTGAGCTAATCTAGAGCATAAAGGAAACTAAGCTAGATTTCATGAAAGCTTAAAATAAGAATGCAAGAATGAAACTAGAATGAAAGAATGATCTCCAAAAGCTCCAAAGTCTCCAAGAAATCCTATAGCATAAGATTAGTATTCAAAGTTGGAATCCTAAAATGAGAAGAGAACTCTGCTTTTAAAGGAATTGAAAATGAATGGACCATGGAGATTAAGAGGCAAAAGATTTAATCAAGGGTGGGGCTTGAAAGAGGAGCAATCCATGTGCACAAATATCCTCCAATGAGAAGATAAGAGTTGACTTTTGTGTCCATATGAGACAAAAAGACATTTTCTCCTTTTTATAAAATAAGAATAATGCTTTATTTGTGCAACTTAGGATAAGAGGAAAAGTGGGGGCTTTTTATTTAATAAAAGGGGAGGAAATTCCTTTTAAATAAATAAAGACTTAGGATAAAATGGTTAGCCCATAGAAAATAATCGAATAAATGATAAAATAGGATTTGATCAAGGAAATTGATATAATTGAAAAATGTTGATTTTTGAAAATATTGATTCAGGGATTTGATAAATTGCTGAATGGGTGCCCAAAGTCTAGGCGACCATTTTAGGGTGCATACAGGAATTAGTACCTATGAATAATTGTGCTACTCTTATGAACTTGTCAGAGTTCCTTTGCCCTGTTAGGAGTAGTCATTACAATGCTGAGTATAATGACTCTATTAGGAGTCTGAAAGAACAAACCCTGTTAGGGGTGGATGGCATACTGCTGGAGCACACTACTCAATAAAGAAGGCTACAACCTCCCAATAATAAGATACAGACTATATCTTGAAGGGTGAACTGCTACTTTGACATTGCTATTTTATCAATTCCTTTTGTGCATTGTTTCTCTAACCTCTTGTAAAGCTTTATTCCATACTGACTGAATTATTCTACTCTGCTATATACTTCACATAGTTTTGCTCTTCTATCTATCACTGCTTTCTTCAAATACAAAGGCGCATATCATATATATACATGTTGAATAGGTGGAACCAAAACTTAATATTGTGTTAGCCTAAAACCCAACACACATAGTGCTTACATTATAATTGGCTCAAGCGTGTTGAAATATAATGAGTATAAAATTTTTACAACACTATTACAATAGGTGCATAGCCTTTACAAAATAAAATGATATACACTAAATAAAAACTTTCCTACTGTCTCCATGCTTTGTTCTCCTCTAATGATGAACTACTAGTGTCGCTTAGACTTGCTATAACTTCTTGATACTATCACATATGATATTGTGTTCTTATAATTAGTGTAATAACATATTAAAAAATTTATTTCCAAGGGTGCATACCATAACTTGATCATACATATGTTGTCCGATGCTTTGATCATTGGGTACATCATTATATGCACTGTCTAGCATACTTGGCCGAAATATGAACTTCAAGGCTTGTGCGCTGACTATCAAAAATCCATATGACTTTGTTGCCATAATGGAAACACAAAACTAGTCATATAATCTCAGTAAAGTCAACTTTCCAACAATCTCCCCCTTTTTCATTAATGGCAATAAAGGAATATGGAGAAGTTGCTAAAATTTGACTTTACACAAAAACTGCTATCATATCAACATAAAATTCTCTGCATACTGTACACCATATACTATTCTATCTTCTTTCTCTTTATACACCACTCCCCCTTTTACATTAATGACAAAGGTGCTCAAAAAAGAAATCTCTAAGTGCTTACAAAGAGTATACATCTGGATATGCAATCCGAAGGTTCTTGATTTCTTGATGCCAAAATACCTTAAGTGCATCAAGATTCTAAAGATGAGCACATAATGCATATATAAGCTTCTCCATATTTTCTAGATCCATGTAGGGGCCTTTATCATATGTAACAATTGTTGCATCTATATGCTTGATGTTCTAATTTAGTACATCTAATGAGGGTGCTAGTGCATTTCTCAGCTGTGCTTTATCTAGCCCTTATCCTTGCAATCTCTTTCTCTTCTTTCTCTATTTTGTCTATCTGCCCTTGATAAACATTATTGCAAATATTTATGTCTTGAGAGGGGTCTTCAAATAATTTACTTACTACTACAATCAGAGACTCTACTTCCTGAATCCTTTTTGAATGTTCAGATGTGAGTTTATCTTTGTTCATGTAATCAACTATTATCTTTCTTCCCTTTTCTGCTATCTCTTTCAACATTTCTTGACCAATCTTTAGATAATTTAGGTCTAATGAGAAATTGTTTATTAAGTCATTCATCCTTTTCTTGTTATAGTTCTCTTCTGCAATTTTTGTTGTTGAGTCTTCTAAATTGGAAAAATTTTCTTTGAAACTTGATAAAATACTGCTAACATCATCCACTGAGTGAATATTAACCAATTTCTTATATTTAGGAAATAATTTATTCAACACGCTATTTGATTCTACAAAGAGAGGGTTTCTCATCACTTGCTTTTCTTTAGCTTTCTCCATAGCCATCACACTTATCTTTATAGATCTTCTTCTCCCCATGAATCTAAGATCCCTGTATCAGGACTCAATCTTGACAACAATGATATGGAGGGCTTGTTGGTGTCCAAAATGATGCTTATGCTCTTAAGGCTGCCAATATACCCTCACATAGATTTTAGGGGTGATTAGCTCCAAAATGTAATGAGGTCTTAGGGTAACTGGACCAACTATAGGGACAAGACTGCCCTCTTCTACTTCTAGCTCTGCAAAACCAAGGTAGGTGCACCTAACCCAGTATAAACTATACTTCACACACCAAGACTGGGTTTGAATAACAGATAAAACGATAGTAAGAAAGTACTAAATGATAACTACACATTCATTGACTCTCCGTTACTATGGGGTGGAACCTTACACAACCAAATACTGAAAACTTAAGGATGGTTCTTAATTTCATGTTTGAATCATAACAACCTTGATCAGGACATGTCAACAAGGAAATAGTTATCTAGGCCAGTGCCTCATCCATTGGGCAAGGTTTCTTAGACAGACTACACACACACACCAAAATATATCTGAGATTCAAAGCCATAAACACATTTACAATCTCCTTTACTACTTACAGAGTATCCTTACATAGAAAAAAGATAAATCTATGTCCCATCTAGAGCATCATTTCATCTAATCCTAGAATAGAACTCAAGAATGAAGGCATATACATAAAATGGTTATGCAATGAACTAGAAAGTTCAAAATTTATCTATGTTGACACAAAGGAGAGATAAGAATCATGTGCCTATATTAAGTATGAAGAATCCTCAAGTGTATACAATCAATCCAAAGGAACCATGCTTGCAAACTATAGCTTAGACCTTCAATTTTCTTTCTATTGTCAAAAAAAAAAATGAAGACAGGTCATTACAATTCGGACTGGGCAAAAGACTCACAACCAGAAAAGTTTGAAAACCTAACTCCAAATGACCTCGAATGATCATAAAAATCCCTTTATACCAGGGTTACAATGCAAGCACAATGATCATTTCAAACTCAAAATTCAAATCCACCTAACCCCACCAAAGAGTTAACACAGACAAGACAGGGATCAAGTCACAACATGCAAGCTCAAACAGTCTAATTTCAATAGTCAACTAGATGTACTGGCCCAAGGTACAAAATCAACACCAAACCCTAAGAAATCTGGCCAAAAAGATCTCTGCAACATACTTCAAGGTACTATTTCATTTACTCCCCTACGACAAGACACTCCTCTGCAACTATCATGGTAGCCTAGACCACTCCGCAGCGTTTGACAACCCATTCTACCCACTTTGGCCACTCAAGAATTGAATTTTTGGTACCTCTATTGTTGCAAACCCTCTGTAGAATTTGAATTTGAAATTAAACGGTCACTTTATGGCACCAGCGGCACATCGGCGGTCCTCGTTTAAATCTCTACCAACTTTAAGTCACGACCATTGGATTATTCTTACTTCCCGGGCTTTATGTTTTTACCTTTTAAAAGAGTGCCCATTTACATTTAGCGAATTGGCGACGAAAGGCTTCTACCAATTTTCAAAACATTTCACGCCTTCCACTAAAAATTTAGTGACTACACGACCTCTATTCGCCAAATCGCCAGACAATCTGGAGAATCGCTAAATCTTTTCGTGAATGAGCAAAAAGCCTGAACTTTATTGGCACCGCTAAGACATCAGACCCCACCTTTAACTCCGCAACAATGGAATCAGACCATTGTCGCATGATCACATAGCTCAAAAATGGGCTATGCGAACATGGGACAAGCCGCACCCCTTTACCTTGCCGCAACTGCCATTGCTGAGGGTTAACACAAAATGTCAGTCGCATGATCGCATAGCCTTGAAAAAGGCTATGCGAACATGTGACTAACTGTCAGCATTCACCATCATGAATTGTCCTGTCATCACCTGGCCAATGAAAAGTGCCCACGTCACCAAGAGTGCTAGTCCCACACCCCCTTTCTTTCAAACATGACCACCACCACAGCACCATGTGGCACCCAATAGAAATTCATCACCTCACCACTGCGGACGCCACATTACCACCTGCCACAGGCCCCAAGGACAAGTGTCGACCGGTCGCATGATCACATGTTAGAAAACTCTGACATGTGATCATGTGACAGCCAACCATAGGTCGCCACATAACCACCAACGGGACCACCGCCAAAGAAGCTTTACCTTTTGGAGGATCGGACGGTTGTCGCAAAAGCATGGAGGATAAACATCGTGCATCTTCACCATGCGAACTTATGCTGACCACTGATCCTTTTCAAACTTTAACCATGGTAGAAGCATGAAGAACCGGGTCCCACCATCCATCACACTTGTGCAGTTAGGGAACGCCAGCAAACAAGAAACTGTGAGGTCGAAAACACACAAGGTTTTCGACAGAAAAGATTGAAAACACACAAAGTTTCTGATGCCAAAAGATAAGCACACAAAAGCTGGAAGGCACAAGGTTGAAAATAATGAAGGTTTTCACACAGACTGAAAAACATCATGGATTTTCAAAAACATTGTGGGTTTTCGACACTTAGGCAGATTTTAAAATTTGTTTCCTGTAGACCTTAGAACTTGAATAACTCCCTGGGTTCTGTGATTTAGGAGACACGATCAGAGCCAGAGCAAGGTGACAACATGAAGCACATAGGGCTAAGGGTGCACACCATGAAACATTATGGATTTTCTTCGCAAGATAAAATATGACTGCAGGTCGAGCAGGACAACTTAACAAAGCTTGCAGGGAAAAGGCCATTTTCCTGGGATTTTGCATGAACTAGAAAATGGACTAACAGGGCTTAGGAGTAGGAATTAAGTTTTTGCTTTGACATACATCCATAGTTTTACTCTTCATCTTTACTGGGGTCTCAACAGAAGGTTGATCTTTAGGTTCATCCTCTTTTTCATCTTCTTGTCCTGTTATATCTTCAACTAGGACTTCTTTCTACATAGGTGCATCTTCGCTGCATAGGATCTCAAGTTCTTCAATACTCACAAAATTTTCTTCAAACTTATCTAGATCATTATCTATAGCTACCATGGTTACTTCAACATCATTAATCACAATAGTTTCATCTTTTGTTATTTTATCTTCAACTGCTTTAGAGGGTGTTGTAACCTTGGGTACATAATCTTGTTGACCTATAATAGATACATTTGTAATCTTTGATTCTTTTTCTTGCTCGAAGGGAACTAGAGTAACTTGGGGTGTAGGCACAGAAGGAGGGTACATGTGTCTGTCCAAAAACACTTTCTCAAATTCTTTCTTTATTTCCTTCGCAATCAACTCATAATCATTGTGCATTATATGAAAATTTTTGATCTTTGATCTCAGATGAGGCTTTACCAAATCTAATAGCATCTTCTTTTCTTCTAGTGAACAAATAGGAAGGTTATCATGAAATGTCTTCTCTCTAATTCTCATATCCTCCTCTATAGCTTATCTTTTCAATGAGTCATGTATATTCCATACATTATCATGGATGATTGTCTTAAGTTCCAAAACTACCTTTTTGAACTTAATCATGTGCTTGATAATCATAGAATGAATTTTTGAATTATCAATCTCTCCATACTTATCATAGAATTTTCCAATCTGATCTATCCTACCTTCATCAAAAACTCTAGATCTCAAAACTTTCAAATTTGGTCTGAATCCTACTTGAGGAGGTGCTTGAGTGTTCTTCACTTTGATTTTGGTTTTCCTTGATGATGGGTGACTTGCGTTGGTTTTCTTCTTTCTTCTAGACAAATTTCTTGGCTTAGAAGGCGGAGAGGACTCCAAATCAACTGTAGTTGAGGGCGTAGAAGTCATATCTTCAATCTTATATTCTTCTTCTCCTTCGAATTATCATCAGATTTTAATTCTTTAACTTCTACAGATGAGGATGCACTCTCAAGTTGCATAGAAATCTTGGCTTCCCTTTCATTATCTAGGTCTTCTTGGGTGACACCATGAATTTTCAGAATATTTGAGGTAATCTGAGATGCTTTCCTCTTAGTTGCTGCACTGTAGAAGACATAATCAACTTGTTTTATCTTCTCTTCATATGTACCCCATCTAGGCTCATTGGGATCATTTGGTGCAGATATAAGGACTTGTGCATATCCTTCTAAAATATGCTCATCTACTTCATAACCAAGTAAATGAATCCACTTTTTTCTAGGCTCAACGAATTCTACGCATGTAGAATTTGTTTCCACCATAAAACATATAGTGTCCTTGTATTTCTCCACTAACTTCTCAGGTATTCTGAATCTTCTCTGCATCTTGATTCTAAATGTTTTGATCTCTAGATCCATGTAGTCTTTTAGAGTGCTCCCTGATGATGCCTTAAGTTAAATTTGAGGCAAGGTAGGTTTTCTTCTATCTAGGTAAAGATTAGAAACCTTACCAACAATATGAAAGTACATATATATGATTAATGAGCTGAACCTAAATACTTTTCTCTTGTCATGCTTTATAGCTCTAATGTTATCTATCAAATGTGCATGCAAGATCTCACAAAGGGTAAACTATGTATTTTATTTCACCATCCTTATTGCTACAAGAATTGTAGATGCAGATACACTATTTACTCTATTTGCATGCTGAAATTTGTATCCAAGGATCATAGCCATAAGTTTGATGTCTTTCTCCTATATGGGCTCAATGGTAATGCCGCACTTGTCACTCCTAGATTTACATTCCTTCTCAACTTGTTTTCAGACATCTTTTCCTATTGGAAGAGGGTTTCTGACCTTAGAAATTCATGTCATCTCATGAATGAGATTAGCTATAATACGGATAGCGACTTCACCAATCCAAAACAAATCTTCATGTATCCTACTGAGTAAAATCTTAATCCATTTTGACTCATAAAACTCATGTGTTGTTGCATGCTCAATAATAGGGTTATCTATAAGGTGAGATAATTCATCCTTGAAGGTATATTCAGGATTAACCATTGTTACCATGTGCGACCTTATGCAGTCTACTCCTACAAACTCCTTACAATAAATGTAACCATGAATATCTTCGACATGCATGACTCCTATTGGAGTCTTAGAAAGTGCTCCTTCTAAATCATCTAATATTGACTTAAACAGGTGCTTCTTAAACAAGTATCTCTTCCTTTCAATTACATCAAATATTACTAGAGTTTCCATTACTTACTTGCTTCAATGCTAAAATAGGGTTCCAAAATGGTTCCAAAATGATGCGTTTGGGCTAGGGTTCGGCTAACAACTTTAACTCTTCTTTGGTAATGAAATGACTACAATCCTTCAACACTTTGATGCTTTAATCTCCTGTGCTCCTCAAGGGCTTGATCTCAAATTTAAAAGTGAAGATAATAGATCTTTGGTGACTTATAAATCAAAATTCTACAATTAATGCTTGTCGTTGCAACACAGGCTATAACTGTGAATTTTAAAACTTAGTTTTGTTGTCATCCAGACTATGGGCTCTTGCATACTACATCAACTAGCAACAAAACATATAAAACCAAAGGCGCATACTCTGAGGGTGAGTATACCACCCATGCAAGGGTCTAGAGCTTATCTAGCTCCCCCTATGACCATGAGGGTCATTTATCCAGAAGTAGAAGGTGTGTCCATTGTGGATGCATCTACCACTTTTTCAATAGCATTATCTTTCTTTACTTCCATCAAAATCTTGCTCACATCTTCTATAGCTTTCACAAACTTGACTGCTCCAGATTCATCAAATATTGATCCTTGAGACTTATCAGGTCTTTCTTGTCTTTGCGCTTGTGATCTGCAAAACTTTGAGATGTGTCCAACCTTTTTACAAGAGTAAAAAATGACTAGAGGCCTTGTATTCCTAGGCACATTGATGTGAGTTACCATATTGCATTCTTTAGCTGTGTGTCCATTGAAATTGCATATCTGACATGTAATGTTCAGAGGACTTCTAACAATTTGATGCGGTTGATTTCTCTGATTGTGATGTATCTGACTTCTTTGATTTGATCTACAATGTATAGCTCTATGACCAAACTTATTGCATGAATAACCATTGAAAGGTCTTACCTCTTTACAATCTCTTGTTATATGTCCATGCTTGTTACATGCATAAAAAGTTCAGTTTACTGGCTTGTGTCCATCTTTAGGTGGTTATGTTTTAGCTTTAGTTTGTTTTTCAGTCTTCAAGTAGCTTCTATATATTCTTCTGGTGCTTTCATTCTTTCTTGCATTGCAGTGATTTGAATTTTTGCTTCACTGTATCCAATACCACTAGAATCTCCTTTTATCTTTTGTGCACAAATCTATGAATCTAATAGATCATTACTTGTGTACAATTTTTCAATATGATTCTTGGCTTCTATCAACTTAGATTCCATCTTTTTCTTGATGTTCTCTAACTCCAAGATTTTCAGGTTTTCTTGCCTAAGTTCTTCATCCAACTATTTGTTTTCTTTGATCTGATCCTCAAAGGATGACTTTCTATTAGTTAATTGTTCATTCAAATCTTCAATCTAATCCTTCAAAGATATCTTTTCTTGATTCACCTTTTTGACCATTTTTCCCAAATAATTCGTTGAACAATCTTTCAAATCTTTTTTTAGTTTCTTGATGAATACTTGTGAGCCATTGACCTACATTTTTAGTTTTTCAATTTCTTTTTCAGATTTGTCAAGATCTTCAAGAGCTACTTCAATATTTTTCTTCAGATGTTTCACTTCTTCTAAACCCATGATCTCCTTAAGTGGTTAAACTACTCTTAGAGGACCAAAGATCTGATACCAATTGTTAAGAATGGGAACACTAAGAGGGGGGGTGAATCAGTGTTCTATAATTAATGTTTTTCTACTTCTTGAAACTTAGCCCAATTACTTGAATACTGAAATGAATAGTAAAGAATACAAAACAATCAACCATAACACATAACACAAGATATATGTATGGGGAAACCTTGGCTAGAGGAAAACCCTGGTGGGAATTAGCACCCATGAATAATTGTACTAGTCTTATGAACTTGTTAGAGTTCCTTTTCCTTGTTAGGAGTAGTCATTACAATGCTGAGTACAATGACTCTATTAGGAGTCTGAAATAACAAACCCTGTTAGGAGTGCATGGAACACTGCAAGCGCACAGTACTCAATTAAGAATGCTACAACCTCCTAATAATCAGATACACACTATATATTGAAGGGTGAACTACTACTTTGACACTACTATCTGATTAGTTCCTTTTGTGTGATGTTTCTCTAACCTCTTATAAAGCTTTAATCCATACTGACTAAATTATTTTGCTTTGCTATATACTTCACATAATTTTTCTCTTCTATCTATCATTTCTTGCTTCAAATACAAAGGTTCATATCATATATATACATGTTGAATAGGTGCAACCAAAACTTAATACCGTGTCAGCCTAAAACCCAACACACACAACACTTCCAATGTAATTGGCTCAAACGTGTTTACATATAATGATAATAACATGTTTACAACACTATTATAATAGGTTCATATCCTTTACAAAATAAAATGATATATGCTAAATAAAAACTATCCTATCGGCTCCATGCTCTGTTCTGCTCTTTCGCTGAACTGCTAGTGTCGCTTAGACTTGCTGTAACTTCTCAAAACTATCACATCTGATCTTGCATTCTTAGACTTAGCATAATAACATATTCAAAAGCTTATATCCAAGGGTGCATATCATAACTCAATCATACATACATGTGTCGATGCTCTGATCATCAGGTACATTGTTGTCTACACTATCTAGCATACTTAGCCAAAATATGAACTTCAAGGCTTGTGCGCTAACTATCAAAACTCCATATGACTTTTTTTCCATAATGAAAACACAAAACTAGTCATATAATTTTAGTAAAGTCAACTTTCCAACAACATCTTCACAGTAGACAATTACAATGAGATTTTTATGATAAATCTAATGTGATGATCCAAACTTTCAATGGTTTCAACTATTCTACCCATAGTTCCATTACTTTTCTCATGGAAATTGATGATAAAACTCTACATCTCACCTTTGTTCCAAAAATTTCATTTAGTTTCAAGTTAGACTTAGTCTTCCTTGGCTCACCTCCATGAAAGATGTAGTCTCTCCTATTAAAAAGTATTTTAAATTTTCCCATGATGGAGAAATAATAATGATTATTCATAGTCTCTATTATTTAGTCTCTCCTATTCAAAAGTGTTTTCAATTTTCCCATGATGGATAAATAAGAATGATTATTCATATTCTCTATTATCCATTAGTGCCTTGAGAGAAATTTGAATTTGACTTCTTTTGGCATTCCATATCTCAACCAATTCAACCTCACAACAATCTTTATTGATCCTATCAAAAATTTAAAATCTAAAAGATCTGCAAGCTTAGAGATACTAAGGATGTTCCATATCCTTTTCCTATATTTAGAATTCATATTAAACCTTAGAAACCTCCCTCATTATTTTGTTCCCCCTCCTATATCCTATTAAATATTACACTAATGTTATCTCTCAACCCAGTGAGGTGGATGTCATTCTTCCTCCTAAAGATGGAGAGGACTCGACATTGATTGATCCTAAACCAAACCAAATCACAAAACTAAAACTTAAGAATTGTGCTCATGAATTATTCCATAAGCACCGTTCTAGATCCCATAAGTGTGCTTCCCATAATATTTCCTCCTCTAAGATGCTTAATAATTATTTGATTCCCTTTGACCAACATATGCATAACCCAAGAGAGGAAGTTAAGTTGAAAAAGATGAAATTGAACAAACGTGATAATTTATTCATATATTAGATTATATTACAATCATTTTGGATGAAGATACTCTTGATGATAATGATGATGTTTCTAATTCAAATAATGATATTCATGCTAGTGATTCTGATGATATGTATGAACTTGGTGATGTTAATTATGATTTACTAGCCAAGTTCTCAAAACAATTATCTCTTAGTTCTAGTCACAAACAAAGTGACCCATCTTTAAAATATGGTCCTTATTTTGAACTAGCTATTGTTCCATCTATCATGCTTGATGTCTTGCATGTTACCCACCTCCCTAATTACTACATATCAAGATGGGTGGATAGGTGATATGATTGAATAGATCCTCGTGTATGGTGCAACATTTGTATTTTCTTTTTATAATGTTCTTCCCATGTGATATGCTTCTAGTTATATATTTTCTTTATATTTATTTCTAGTACCCTTATTTCTTTGTTGACACAAAGAAATAAAGGAATTGACCTATTGTGAAATTCATGTATTTGTATCTCATTTTTTCTATATGTTGTTACATGTTATGTCATACATGTACCACTTCTTATAAATGTGTCTTTGTGTTATCTTATTGGGGATCATGAAAAATTGTAACTACCTATTCCTTTTGGTCTCTGTGATGTTGACCCAAAAAGAATATTCTTTATAACTCTTACATGGCAGTCTTCCATTGTTCCTATAGTTCTACTACCTTTGGAGAATAGTGATAGTTTATTTTGATATTATTATGATATACATGGGTTATTGTATTATCATACTAACCCCTAAATAAATAATGACTTAGCCATTTTGTACCTAGGTACATATCAACCCAACCATTTTTTACCCTAGGATTTATGCTCAAATCTAGCCCCGAAGCCCTATGTCAAGGTGTTAATGGAAAAATGTCCCATAGTTGATCTAGATTAATTTTAAATTCTAAACTGATGCATGAAGTATAAAACACCCTATCTAGATCCTTATTTTGATATAAAATGCTATACTTAAGCATTTACAATCAAGTTTTCATGAGAATTCGAGAAATCAAGAGCAATTGAGTAATTAGTTTCAAGATTTGAAGGCAAGCATCCAATATCTTGTTTCTCCAATTCATCCAAGTCAACTCCAGGGAAATTTTCTCTAGTAAAGAAATTTTATGTCCCATGATGACCAAGTAGATTAATTCTCAATTAAGCAAGAAGATCCTTCATTCCATTCACATTCATCTCTCCTTCATTGCAAGAAAATATCAAACATATCTACATTGAAGATCTAGGAGTCGCATTCATAGATTTATGCATTTGTGAGGGAATCCTTGATTCCTATTATACAAATTAAGGTCAAATCCTTGATTCCAAGATTATTCAAGCATCTTCATGGGTATGAACAATTTATACATCTATCAATGATGATTTTTGCAAGGTGAATCAAACATTTACATTTTTACATACTTCCCTTTATGCAATTTCATTTCATTTTCAAGTTTGATTCCTAAAAAAGGTTTGAGAAAGGAAAACCCATTTTATTCAATCATTTCCCCCATTTTTATATGTGCAAGAATAGGCTATATAATTTTTAGATCATTTTTTGGAAGATCGAGAATAGTCAGAGCATCCCTATCGCTTTTTGGCAGAAACACAGGGTATAGAATGACTTAGCCATTCTATACCTAGGTACAAATTGGCATAGCTATTGTATACCCATGAGAATAGTCTTATATTTGGTAGATAGGCAAGTTGCAGTGTTGGGATCTCAAAATTTTTATTAAAGGTACTTTCAAGACTTTAAAGTTATTAATCAATTATTAAGATTCGAAGAAACATATTTCCTATTTCATTTCTAGATGCATTTAAATCTTTCCCAATTAGCATTTCTATCCTTATTATTATTTCTCATTTGAAAATACATATTTAGTGAAGGATTATTATCTCATTCAACACATGAGTCACAACTTGATCCTATTGGGGCATCTTCCTTCTAAATGTGTAATCTTGAAAAGGAGATGTGATCTTCCTATTTGTATTATTTTCTTTTCATAAAACATAAACATGTTGGATTATGGAGAGGGGGGAGGGTGAATCAGTAATCCTGATAACAAAGTACCATTAAATTTTTTCTTTAATTAACTCAGTAACGACTCGATAGAAACACAGTTATGTATTTATTGACAATAGTAAATAAATTAAAGTAATCAGTAAAACATTCATGCACATTATTCACATGTAAACACTAGTTTTAATGTGGAAAACCAACTTTGGGAAAAACCACTATGGGAATTTTCACCCAGTAAAAAATATACTCTTTTGAAGTATGCTCGATTAAGAGCCAATCTGGTTAAACATTACAATACACACTGTTAGGTGTGACTCAATTAAGGGATTTACCTTAGATTTGTTATGATCTTCACCCTGTTAGGAGTGGTGTTGTTAGAGGGCCTAAAAAACTTTTTTTGGAGTGTCACCTTGTTAAAGGATTTACAATAAGACTGTTAAGTCCACTCTGTTAAGAGATTTTGCTATTACAAATGCTACTAAGAAACAATAGTAAAAATGACTTATAGATTTGAAACTATCTTTGCATATAAGGTCCTCTTCTCTTCATTCTTATCTTCAACTCTTCATTATCCACTAGCATCAACACTTCATCAAATCACTATTTTCCTGCTTAGAATCTCTCTGTTCTTTCTCCTCTGTAATAGACTATAGCCCTTCAACTATTCAATTTTCCAACCATTTATCCATACACAATCATCTTTTATATAGATAATTTTTGCCTCTTAATAATAAGTATTACATTTTCTTGTAGTCAATCTTGACTATTCAATTCAGTATTCATCAGATCTAGATCTTTGTAACACATTTCCTTTTCACCTAGGAACTTGGAATTTTCTTGTAACTCATTCCATTTCTCTTTTCCACTTGATCTCACCATAGATCTTCTTCTTGGATATTCATAACTTTAGATCTCTATAACTAACTTTCCTCATCATCATGATCATCCAGCTCATCATAGCTAATCATTAAATGTCAATTCCATCCATATTTAATAAATTTTCCTTGCTCGGTGTTCTTCCTTAGAATTTTGGTTACACTGCTCAATGCCTCAAACCTTTCTCACTATTTAGTTTCTTGAGTTCCTTTTATTTTACCTAGTGACCTTACTATACGGTTTCACAATAGATGTAGATAATCACACCATTGTTTCTCCTTCAAAGATAATATATCTATTCTAAATATTATCTATTCCATCATGAAATACACTTGAATTGTCAACCCAGGGACGTAGGACTTGAAATGGGCCAGCATAGTTTGTGCACTAAGCTCCTTTAGGAGTCATAACACCTATGCTGCAGGAATGTAAAAATGCATTGGAAGAATCTATGCTACTACTACAGAATAGTAAACACACCTTGGATAACAACAGATAATTGCAGGAAGCTTCAAGAATGAACTTAAACTAATTAACAACTCAGAACATCCACTATGATCATTTTCTGCAAGTGCTGTAGGAACTTCACAGTAACAATGTTGCAGTACTAATACAGTAAATCTATCTAAAAATAGGAAACTGTAGGAAATGAATCTATTCTACCTAAATCTATTCCACCTCCCAAGTGGGCCCCCTTGGTCGGTTTCAATTAACTAAGAACAAAACAAATGCTTCAAAATCCTTCTTCCATTAAAATCCTTTCTTTGATTACATAGAAACTGAACAATCCATGGAGAACAGGAAAATAACTTTTGAGTCTAAATCAACACTATCTATTTTCTCATTAGCCTCCTAGGATAATCCAAGATCCAATATATATATGATTGGATTCTTATTAAAAACATTCATAAAAGTCTTAAGAAAACATCGCTAGAAAAGAAGGCGGAAGAACAACCATGACATAACACAGTTACTGCCAAGAAACATAATAACAACTTGCAAGAAATATAGAAAGTTGTATCCCCTATATTCTATGGAACTCCTTTGCAGGTGTGTCTTATTCAATGGAACTGAACTACGCTTTCTCTACCATGATCGGTCTTCATTGTCTTCCTCCTTGAATGCAGTGATCACCACTCCTTGCATCGCTCCTCATTCTCCTGAAAAGTTAGCAACATCCGGAGTATACATGCAAGATAACATTCCTACTTTTACTCAAATATTAGAGCATAGCTTAAAACAATTATATGAAATACTGCATTCTATGTATAGTATTAAGTAAAACATGTCATACACACTACCCATAGGTTTAGTAGGTTCTAGCTGTTTCTAGCATAAGTTCACAAGATAATTACAACAAGTGTTTAGGAATGTTTTATCAAATCACAAAGAGTGTGTCCACATTATAAAAACTTATATTAAAATCAAGACATTAATATGCCTCATCATCTACCCCCCACTATCCAAATGCTTGTCCTCAAGCATTATACTTCTTTTCCATTACTCTGAAGTCTCTGACTGAGGTTCTCCCCTTTTTCCCACTTCTAAAGGTGTAGTAGAATCCTCTACTGCACTCCCAGTGATCACCTCTATGCTCCTCAACCATCAGGTCTAGTTTAGTAGCACTATTATCATAAAGAGGCCAAAGAAGAGTAGGAGGCTGAAAGGATAAGGGCATCCATAGTTCCTTTTTGACCTATCATACCAGTTGTATATATTTAGCCACCCTATGAACAATTTCCTCATAATTGATAGGACTATGTGGTTATGCCTTTCTGAAGGCATCTGACAATCGGTTCCACCTGTTCCTAATCCCTGAAAAAGCTCTTTGCTGTGTGAAATTTGGAAGTGTCTGATAATCTCTATAAACCTTTTCTCTTTCTGCAAACACTTTAGCCCTAATCTCTGGTTTTGGTTTCCCATGAGTTAATCTAAACCAGTCTCTTAAAAGATTATCAGGCTTATGTGATTTAGCCTATAATGGCAAAGGTTCAGACTTTTCAAGATCCCTGTGGGCATTTAACTGCTAGTCATAGTTTGTCTCATTGTGCATCCAAGACATTAAAGCCCTAAGGTGAACATATCCTATGTAAAGCAGAGGATTCCACTCTGTTTCATGTGGAATTATGAAATTATGCAAATAGAGTTCACACAACAAATTCTTCTGCCATGTGGGTAGAATCTAATACACATTATAGAAGTCTTGAGCAGTCTTAAATTCATAGTCAATATCCCTGATTGTCATCATTAATTGAAATAACATAAATTGTTCCTTCAAACAAATAGAATATACCCTTGGTGGTGATCTACAGGTCATGACTTGGCCAATTATCTTCAGAGCTTTATTCATCTTTTGTTTCTATTTTTCAAGCTATTCCTTGAGGGATTCAATTTCCTTGTCCTTATCAGATATCACTTTCTGCATTTGGTCTCTCTCTTGTTTCCACAAGGTCTTTTGAAAGATGAAGTGATTGTACAAACCAAATAATATAGATTGAATTGTAGACGGAGGAAATTCTTGAGCCATGGCTTTCTTCTATTGCTCCTTAACAACTTGCTGGAAATAATGGGTGTACTAGGAGGATTTATAAGGGATGATAGAAACATTAGTGTATATAGGGACTGGTGGAGAAGTAGGTTGAACACTTTCAGGGGAATTTTTTGGAACTACAATAGGATTTGGCTCACACATTTCTTGATCACCCTGTGGTATTTCACTGTCAGGCTTATTTTCACATGCCTCCACATTTTGGGGTTCCAACTATATAGGAGAGTCATCTAGAATATTCTCGACCTGTTGTTCTATATGAGGTTTTGAGACTTGACCTTGCATATGAGGGCTTCGACGTATAGGAACCTCTTTAACCTCTACTATTTTGTGGGCCCATTTTGGTCTAGATGGTACTAGGGTAGATGCTGCAGGATTAGTTGTTGTAGGAATAGACCTCTTTCTCTTTGTCACTTGAACAGTAGGGTTTTTATCCTTCCTCTTAAAACTAGGGCTTCCTTAATCAACCTTATGTTTTCCTTTATCTATGGTAGAGCTAGGTATATCACCTTCTAAAATAGGCTCAACAGTTTTATCAATAGGAGGTAATGCTAGTTCTTTCTCTGCTTCAACTGGACTCTGACTAGGCCCCTCAATTTCTTCCTCATTCCCCAAATTTTGCTGGACAGGGTTGGCTTGAGGCTACAAGGTTTTAAATTCAACAAATTCTACCCATGATATAGGGGAAGAATCCCGAAGAGACTTTTCAACTAAAAGTTTAACTAGGGCATGATGAGAAATATAGTTTTCATTTCCTTTTTGAGTTTTCTCAGCACTTATACACAACATATTATAAAGGAAATTTGGGACATTTACCTGAATGTTATGCCTTACATAACTGAGCAGCTTAAAATGATGAGCATGTAAGTTCAAAAATCTACCTTCGCAAGTCAAATACCTGATGATATGGTTTGCCAATTTTGGATACGACGCTAGGAGAGAGAGTCTCTTACACCCTTGCTTTGATATTTCCAATGGAGGGTCACCCGGCCAAGAAAACTATGCCCGTGACGACCTGGCGTCATGTTCATTTGGGTAATGCTCTCCACTAATTGGTAGTCCTGTGACTTTTTCTATCCATTCCTCAGTAGAAACCACTTTCAATCCCCATACTGTGGCCTCTCCTTCATCAAATGTCCTCATAAACTCCATTGCTACTTCGTCATTGTATTTTGTTAACTACAAGAAGTAGCCCAGCCATCCATAGGCGTTGAAAGTATGGACTGCTTCCACATCCACTAGTAGAATACCATGGACAACCGGCTCATGTCTCTGCAATTGACCTCCCATCCTCAAAATGCCTAGTTTTAAATTTTTCTATTTCCACCACCCTGATAATACTTTGCAAATACCTTCTTCTCAGAATTCAAGATGATTTTTTTTTCTGAGGAATGTCGATACTATATTCTCTTAACACAGCTCCATTATGTTTGGCATGTAAAATAATCATGAAGGACATCAATGTTTTAACTGGGAGTGTGCTTTGCATAAATGATAGTCTTTTTAAGTCATGTCAAACTGAGGAGATCTTTCCCAAAATTGGAATGAAAAGGTACGATAGATTCAATAAAGATTTAAAAATTAAAACATACCACAACCAAAGTACAACATATAATGTGGACATGACTAGGGTGACATGGAGATGACACTTGGAAATAAATACACTTTCCCTGCCCCCACAAAACTTTGACAAGTGTCCACACTTAAAAAAATTTGCACAAGTTTGGGAAAATGGCTTTAGGCTTATACCATACATTTAATGTAGTACTATATATAATTATTGAAAACTATGCGCTAAAAATGAGAAAAAAAAGTAAAAATATGTACCTCAAACTATTAAATCATGCATCTGCATGCAAGTTGATGAGTTGGTGCAGTCTGGTGATCGATGTAAAGGTGATGACAGCATGTTTTATTGAAAGGATTAAAAACAAAATTTGTGGGTGACGTGGAGGGTGAGGGGATGGTAGACAAAGGAATGAGATGAATTGATAAGAAGAAAATGAAAAGTGAGTGAAAGAATGGACCTCATATGGAATGAGGTTTTATTATGTGTTGTGCATCGAAGGCTTGCTATGATTCAGCTGTAGGAAGAAGGCTTGGACCCTCCGCTGTAGGAATTGTGTCCATTAGAGTTGGTAAATTTTTTGGTTGGAACTGCTATAGGAACTCATCCTTGGTCTGTGGTTTATGATAGAGTCACAATCGGTGGCCATTTACAAGCAGCTTGAACTGGACTGGATCAATGGTTGTCAGCTGAACTGCTCCATTGTCTAATACATGTTGTATTTCATAAGGCCCTAGCCATCGAGTTTGCAATTTTCCTGGTGTCTCCTTGTATCGAGAATCATATAGTAGAGCCCAATCTCCTACTTGGAATTGTTTATTCCTGATATGTGCATCATGCCATTTCTTTCATTATTTCTGGATGATCTCTATTCTTTCCAAAGTTATCTTTCTCATCTCATCCAGTGAGTTCAAGTGGAGAAGTCTCTCTTCTTGTGCTACAAGAAGAGTGATGTTTAATTCCAGAGCAGTGCGTAATGTTTTATGTTCAAATTCAATGGGCAACATTGCTGCTTTTTTGTACACAAGTTCAAATGGGGTAAATCTAGTTGTTGTCTTCCATGTTGTTTTATAGGCCCAAACTGCTTCAGTTAATCTATTACTCCAATCCCTTCTATGTATTTGCACTATCTTGGTCAGAATGGCCTCAATTTCTCTGTTGGTGACTTTTGCTTGCCCATTTGCCTGAGGGTGATAAGGGTTGGATTTCTGGTGCCTTATGATGTATTCTTTCATAAGTTCAGTTATCAAATTTGATGTGAACTAGGCTCCTTGATCTATGACAAGTTCTCTGGGAACTCTGTAGCATGTGAATATTTCTTCATATAAGAATTTAGCTACTTTCTCATCTCTTGCATTTTTCATCGCCCTGACTTCTACCCATTTTGTTAAGTAATTTGTACATACTAAGATGTAGGATTTACCATTTGATGGTGGGTCAATTGGTCCTATGAATTCCATACCCCACTTGTCAAAGGGTGTTACAACAACCTATGGATTGAGTGGCATCTCATTTGATCATGTTGGCCGGCCCATTCTCTGGCATTTGTCACACTTAGTAGTATAAGTTGTTGCATCCTTGTGTAGTGTTGGCCAGTAATATCTAGTTGTAAGTATCTTTAATGCTTTTCTTTTTCCTACAAAATGGCATCCACATGGTTCATCATGACAGGCATGTAGTATGTCATATATTTCATCTTCCATGATGCATCTCCTCATGATTTGATCTGGTCCAGTATAGAAGAGATTGTTATCAATCCATGAATAATGAAAACTTTTCTCTGCAAGCTTCTTCCTATCTTTTTGGGAGAAGTGTGGTGGCATTTTATTTGCAGCAAGATAATTTGCTATATCTACATACCATGGTGTATGGGTTTCTATATGGAATAAATGCTCATTTGGAAATGTATCTTCAATTAGAGTTGGATCTTCATTAGCAAGTTGAAGTCTAGATAAATAGTCAACAACTACATTGGCCTTTCCTGGCTTATCAACAATGGTAATATCAAACTCCTACAATAACAGTAGCCATCTTGCCAATCGACCAGTTACAGCAAGTTTTTTCATCAAGTACTTTATAGCTGAGTGGTCAGTATGAACAAAAATAGGATAGCCAGTTACATAGTGTCTGAATTTATTCAATGCATAAACTACAACTAAAAGTTCCTTCTCAGTTACTGTGTAGTTTAGTTCAGGGCCATGGAGGCTTTTACTAATATAGTAGATTGCATTTTCAATGTTAGCAGGCTTTGGTCCTAATACAACACCTACATCATAATCTAATCCATCGATATGGATATGGAATGGAATAGATCAATCTGGTCCCTTAAGAACTGGTGCTATGGTGAGTAGTTTCTTAAGCTATTGGAAGGATTCATTACATGCTGGTGTCCAAATGAATTTAGCTTCTTTAGTTAGCAATGTATACAAAGGACTAGCTATTTGACTAAAATTTTGAATTGAACACCTATAATAGCCAGCATGACCTAAAAAAGATCTTACATCCTTTGGTTTAGTAGGTATGGGCAATGTTAGGATTACCTCTATCTTGGCTAGGTCCACTTGCATCCCTACTGCTGATATGAAATGACCAAGCACTACTCCTTCTTGCATGAGCATGAAACATTTCTCACTATTAAGTGATAGATTATGTTCTTTGCATCGGACAAGAACCTTTTCAAGATTCTTCAAGGCCTCCTCAAAGGTTACTCCAAATGCTATAAAATCATCCATGTATATTTCCATACAGTCATGTGAGATGTTAGCAAAAATACCTATTACAACTCTTTGAAATGTTGTTGGAGCATTGCATAGGCCAAATGGCAACACAAAGTATGCAAAAGTACCCAATGGGCATGTAAATGTTGTTTTATCCTGATCCTTTGGAGCTATACTTATCTGATTATAACCACTGTATCCATCAAGAAAAGAAAAATATTTCTTACCAGCCAGAGTATCCAGAACTTGATCAATAAATGGTAAAGGAAAATGATCCTTCTTTGTTGCCTTATTCAATTCTCTATAATCTACACAAATCTGGCATTTCCCTCCCTTTTTAGGTACTATAACTAGAGGTGAGACCCACCGGCTATCAGATATGGGGTATATGAAACCAGCATCAAGCAATTTTTGTAGTTCAGTTTTAACTATTTCCCTGAGTGCTGGATTAATCCACCTTTGGGGTTGACGAAGTGGCAGGCACCCTTCATTGATATATATTCTATGAGTGCATAATGTGGGGCTTAATCCTTTCATATCTCCATAATCCCATGCAAAAGCCTTTTCATGTTTTTGGAGAAGCTCTGTTAATTGTTTCAGTTGTTGGGGAGGCAGTTTGTTATTGACATGGAGATTATGACCTTTTGACAACTCAACAGTAGTTGTGAGATTAACCATAGCAACTTCAGAGATGGAACTTGTATGTAGTTCACATGGTAAAAGCTGATGGATAATATCTGGTTCCTTAGGTAGAAGACAATTCTCAGTATGTTCCTCATATGTAGTTAGTTCCAACACAGAGCTGTCAGATATATCCTTTTCTACCACACAAGTATTATTAAGAATACTCTAAATTAATGAATCTTCCTCCTGCAGCTTGAGAAAGGACTATCTATATAACATCATAAGCTGTACTACAGAGTTTAACTCTTCCTCTCCATCTCCTAAATCTGGCCATACAGGTGTGCTTAAATCTAGTTGGGGTTGTGCTGGAGGATACAGGAAAAATTTCTTTATTGCTTGTCCATCTGATATGGTCATATTTCCTAACCTACAACTTATA
Organism: Chamaecyparis obtusa; assembly: GCA_027943335.1. Classification (NCBI taxonomy): domain Eukaryota; kingdom Viridiplantae; phylum Streptophyta; class Pinopsida; order Cupressales; family Cupressaceae; genus Chamaecyparis; species Chamaecyparis obtusa. The sequence goes on along the minus strand of BSBK01007327.1, from coordinate 323,949 downwards.
TTTGCATCAGCTGTAGCTAACCATGGTTGTCCTAAAATGACAGGATAACCGGCTAAGTTGACTTTTGGAGATAGAATCATAAAATTTGCAAGGGACTCTAGAGAATCTAGGGCTACTACTATGTCTTCTACCATTCCATCAGGAGTGACAGTAGAACTATCAGCAAGTTGTAGAATTGTTGGGGTAGCCCGTATTCCTTCTATGTTCAACTTTTTCATAGTATCCTTGGTCATTACATTTATAGCAACACCAAGATCAATCAAGGCATTTTTGACTGACTAACCATTTATAATCACATTCACAACTGGACTTCCTAGATTAGAATATTTAGGAATAACCAATTTTCCTAACATAATGTCAACCAATTATCGTATTACATGGACTGTGGTTGGGTCCTTTTTCTTCCTCCCAAGATTTTTAAGACATGCTTCTCTGATTGCTTTGCCATAAAGAGGAACATCTTTAATATCTTGGAACAAAGGAATCTAGACATGCATGTTCTTCAACTGGTCAATAATGTCAAAGGATTGCTCCTCTGTTTGTGTAGGTTTACTTTGTATAAGCTTTTGTGGAAAAGGAGGTTCAACTGTAGTTTGAGTTTGAACTGTACTAGTTACATTTGCTGGGTCAACCGCTTGCAGTAGAGAAGTTGTTGGTGTTGATGCTATAGAAGGATCTGGTATTTTAGTAATTAAAGGTGGTTCAGGTGCTGGTAAGGTTGTACCAGATCTCAAATGTATATCTGCAACATTTAGAGCATAAGCAGGATCCTGATGAGCATCAGAAACATACATTGGTTGTTGTGGTTGTTGGTTATTTGGATTTGGCTGAGGTTGTCCAGGCAGCTGAGTCTATTTTTGAAGTCTAGAAATTGTAGGAGGTAGCATTAGTGCAGGTGTATTTGATGGAGGTGGTAAAGGTGGGTATCCAGTATTGTTAGACCATTGCTAAGGTCCTCTCCATTGGTTTGTAGACTACCAATTCCCTTGGGGTGGTTGCCATTGGTTTTGGAATTGTGGCCATTGGTTTTGGAACTGTGGAGATACCATTGACTTTGTGGATTATTTTGCCAAGCATTGTTCCAGCTAGGTTGATTATATTGTAGAGGACCTTGGACACTACGGTTTTGCCATTGATTACTATATGGATTTGAATTTTGTAAAGGGTCTTGTGGCATACCTTGATGTGGGTCCCATGGCTGACATTGAGAAATGAAGAACACTTTCTTGTCTTCTCCTTCTATCTTTAGGTACTCAGTTGGAAGATGCTAGTTTTCCACATTAGCGACCAATTTGCAGTGACAATCTTTCTTCTATTTCTGACAGTGTGGATAGTATTCAACTAACTACTCCTTAGCTTCTGCATGTTTCTTCTTAGCAGCCATTGTATCCAAATGTGTGGTGACATCATTGATGATGTCCTGTTTGAAATCAAACAACAAATTTGAAATTTCCATCTTTGAAATACTAGAGCCACTTCCTTTGGCTATTGCTGAGCAAAATCCCCTTCCTTTCTTTACTGCTGACTTAGAGTAGTTCTAGAAAATCTTTTGAAGGTCATCCCATGAAGATTGGTATATATCCCCTCCTGCCATCAAATCCAATGCTTCAAGACAGTTCTCATTTACTCTAAGAAAAATCAGCTTCTGGGACTCCTCCTGCAAGGTGTGTTGTGGGTTCTTTTGTAAGTTGAACAGGAAGTGAGATATATAGTCTTCTAATGTTTCATCTTCCCATTATGACATTCTAAAAATTTCATCACCTTTTGAATCATTTCCCCTGCAATATTCCTTATATTTGTTAAGAAACATGCATCTCATATCATCCAAATTTTCTACTACATTTTCCCCCAAGCCCATAAACCATTTTAAAGTTGACTCTTTTAGTGTGGCTAGTAATAATTTTAGCTTGTGACTGTCATTATTATAGTCAAAGCTTCGACATAGGATATCAAATTCAAATAGGAAAGTATCAGGATCCTCTGTTATGAGACCATAAAACTTTGGTAATGCTGATGTAGGTATATTTTTGAGATTGGGATTATTGACAAGACTTGGTATTGGAAATGGAAATGTGGGAGCTGCCATAGCTGGAGTTATGGGATATTGAAACTATGGCTGAAAATTGGTAATTGTTGGAGGATTCTGCATAGCAGGTGGTCCTAGAGTGGAGTTAGTATGGAAGCTGGCCAATATTTCCTCAAATGGATAGAGGTTAAATGTTTTCTAGATGCCTTCTTCTACTGAAGATGATGATGCAGTAAACTTTGGGCTTGCATCTAGAAATGGCAGTCCAGGTTCTTCAAATTCCTCTTTTTCTTTCACAGGCTCCTTAGGAAGGAATCTACCATGGACATCTCTCCTTCTTTGATGCATGAAAGAAATTGGTGACTTGATAATCAAGCTCTCAACTTTGTAGTTCCTAACTAACATACTAATCTAAAAATAAATGACTCATGAAGGTTCCTAGCTTGACATCATCCCCAGCAACGGTGCCAAAAATGTATGGTTTCACAATAGATGTAGATAATCACACCATTGTTTCTCCTTCAAAGATAATATATCTATTCTAATGATTATCTATTCCATCATGAAATACACTTGAATTGTCAACCCAGGGATGTAGGACTTGAAATGGGCCAGCACAGTTTGTGCACTAAGTTCCTTTAGGAGTCATAACACCTATACTGTAGGAATGTAAAAATGCATTGGAAGAATCTATGCTTCTACTATAGAATAGTAAACACACCTTGGCTAACAATAGATAATTGCAGGAAGCTTCAAGAATGAACTTAAACTAATTAACAACTTAGAACATCCACTATGATCATTTTCTGCAAGTGTTGCAGGAACTTCACAGTAACAATGTTGTAGGACTAATACAGTAAATCTATTTAAAAATAGGAAACTGCAAGAAATGAATCTATTCTACCTAAATCTATTCCACCTCCTAAGTGGGCCCCCTTGGTCGGTTTCAATTAACTAAGAATACAACAAATGCTTCAAAATCCTTCTTCCATTAAAATCCTTTCTTTGATTACATAGAAACTAAACAATCCATGAAGAACATGAAAGTAATTTTTGAGTCTAAATCAACACTATCTATTTTCTCATTAGCCTCCTAGGATAATCCAAGATCCAATATATATAGGATTGGATTCTTATTAAAAACATTCATAAAAGTCTTAAGAAAACATCGCTAGAAAAGAAGGTGGAAGAACAACCATGACATAACACATTTACTGCCAAGCAACAGAATAACAACTTGTAGGAAATATAGCAAGTTGTGTCCCCTATATTCTCTGGAACTCCTTTGCAGGCACAGCTTATTCAACGGAATTGAACTGCACTTTCTCTACCATGATCGGTCTTCATTGTCTTCCTCCTTGAATGCAGTGATCACCACTCCTTGCATCGCTCCTCATTCTCCTGAAAAGTTAGCAACATATGGAATATACATGCAAGATAACATTCCTACTTTTACTCAAATATTAGAGGATAGATTAAAACAATTATATGAAATACTACATTCTATGTATAGTATTAAGCAAAACATGTCATACACACTACCCATAGGTTTAGTAGGTTCTAGTTGTTTCTAGCATAAGTTCACAAGATAATTACAAAAAGTGTTCAAGAATGTTTTATCAAAGCACAAAGAGTGTGTCCACATTATAAAAACTTATATTAAAATCAAGACATTAATATGCCTCATCACTTACCTTTTTCTCTTTACCTTACTAAGTGACTTTATCTGCTTGGTAGCCAAAATGACTTATCTTATCAAGTTGTCAAATATTCATCACCATCCTTTACGAACTTAACATAATCATATGTTAGGTAGTAAACAATGATACCAACATAGTCAAATCATTTTCCAATCTAAATTAATTTCCCATTTATGTTCTTCAACATCATAAGTTTCCATTTCTTTGTCTCCTTAACTCTTTCAACTTATATCATTACCAAATGATATAGAAACATAATATAAACCATAAATCAATTGCTTGACATCAATGACAAGACTATAACTAATATAAAATTTCTACTATCATCATGTAGTCATCTTATTTTGGTCAGACTTCATTATCTTCATTAGATAATCAATCATCAACATTATTATTAGTTATGATAACAATCTCCCTCTTTGGTATTGATGGAAACACCAACAAATTTAGTGTTCAATTGATGATGGTATACATCAATGTCATTCCTATTTTGTACTCACTCTGAGTAGTAACTTCTTCTTTTATGATCTCTCATCTATAGTCTTTCTCTTTTTGTCTAAAAGACTTTCCATTATGATTCTATTCGCTATCTTCATCCTTCTAGACTTCTCCCTCTAGAGTTAATCATCTCCCTCCATGATAAACTATCATCACCAATATTCTTCTCTATGTGGTAAACATCTCCTTCTAACATTTGAATAGTTGTATTCATCTCCCTCTTTCAATCAACATCTTCATCTCAGGTCTTCTCCCTACATCAATTGACCTATTCATCTCTCTCTTTGACAACAATGCTAAAGAAACATAAACTTCTCAGATATGCCTCAAGTATATAGATTTTCCATTTCAGTCACAAACATCCTTCACACCTTTAGGATTCACCTAAAAAGTGAAATACTTGCATCAAGTCACAAAATAGATATTCTAATGAGTTCTTGAATTGATGCAACATGCATATTTTCTTAATATACATTGGATAGGGGAAGAACCCCTAGCTTACCTCAGAGATAATCAAAAGCATCTTTTAGTAATGGTTTAGTAAATATGTCATCTATCTACTCCTTAGAGTTCATGTATTCCAATGTCACCTACTTATCTTGTACTTTCTCTCTCAATTAGTGATACTCAATAGATATATGCTTTCTCTTGGAATGCATCACCAAATTATTTGATATATTAATAGCACTAGTATTATCACAATAGATTCTAATAGGATCAAGAATCTCTTCATGCATACCTTCTAGTATGTTTTGATCCATGCAATGCTAGAACAATTCATAGCTTTTGGTACATACTCATCTTTAGTAGTAGATTGTGAAATATAGCTTTGTTTCTTGCTTAGCCATGTCACTAGTGTTTCTCCTAAAAACAAATCTCCCCCACTAGTGCTTTTCCTGTCATCAATATCTCCTACCCAATCAACATCAATATACACCTTAAGATCAAAGTATATAGTAGACTGAAATCTTTAGTTCCTTTCAAGAATTTGAATATCCTTTTTAATGTAGATAAATATGTTTCCTTGGGGTTTGTTGAAAACCTTGCAACAATACCAATTAAATATGCTATATTGGGTCAGTTGTTCAACATACAAAATATTGTAATTTACCAATCATGGAATGGTAAAGAGTCTCATTCACTTCCTTTGTATCATATTCTTTTGACAACTTACAACTGGTGGCCATGGGTGTACTAATTAACTTTGAGTCTTCCATATTGAATGTTTTCAGGATCTCCTTGATATACTTAGATTGAGTGATGTAGATACCATCTTTTACTTGTTGTATTTGAAGTCCAATAAATAATTTAATCTCTCTAATCATATACATCTCAAAATCCTTTCTCATTTCCTCAGCAAATGACTTAGACATTATCTCATTACCTCCAAATATAATGTCATCAAGAAATATTGAGAAGAATTCAAATTTTCATCAACACTATCACATTTCAAATACAAATTGATGTTATCACTAGTTCTTTCAAATCCAATCTTAACTAAATAAGAGTGTAGCATTTCATACCATGCTCGGGGAGCCTACTTCAATCCATATAAAGATTTGTGTAATTTTTAGACCATGAACTTATTGTTCTTGTCAACAAATCCATTAGGTTGTTCAATGTAGATTTCCTCTTCAAGAATTCCATTCAGAAATATAGATTTAACACCCATTTGATAGAATTTGAATCATTTGTAAGCTACATATGCAAGAAATATCCTTACTCCTAATCTAGCAATAGGGGAAAAAGTTTCACCATAGTCAATTCCTTCTTGTGCATACTCTTTGCATACCAATCTTTCTTTTTTCCTTATCACATCTCCTTTCTCATTGAGTTTATTTCTGAAAATCCACTTTTTTCCTATTACATTCTTATCCTTAGGTCTCAGTACCAATGACCATGTGCTATTCTTTTCAATTTGATTTATTTATTCTTTCATAGAATTCATCCAATCTTCATTTTCTAGTGCATCTTTAACTAGTCTAGGCTCAAATTCAGAAAACAAACATGTATTATCTTTCACCTTACTTCTTTTCATGATTCATGCATTCTTATCTCCAATAATTTTTCTTGGTAAGTGGTTTCTTCTCACATATTTTTCTAACACAGGTTCGATAGATTGATCAACAGTATTTTCATCTCTCGATGGAGGCTCATCTTGCTCCTCAGTTCCTTCATGTTGGTGCTCGATTGAATACACCAAATTACCATCTTGGACATAAAAAAATATGTTATAATCTTCAGGTTCCTTTTTTCTATCCTCCTCATCCCTTTCTGCAAACCCATCAATTCTCACATTTGCACTTTCAATAATTTTGTTAGTATCTTTGATCAAACACTTATATGCTTTAATCTTTTAATAAATAACCAAGAAATATTCCTTCATCACCTTTAGAATCAAACTTTCCATTTCTAGCATCTTTCAGTACATAACACTTACTTCCAAAGATTTTGAAGTGACTTACATTCAGTATGTGTCCAAACCTTAGTTCATAGGGTGTCTTGTTTGTACCTTTCTTCAACTGTATTCATTAGAGATTGTAAACTGGAGTGCTTATATATTCTCTCCAAAAATTTTGAGCAATCTTCTTATAAATCAATAAATTTCTAGCACAATCAACAATAGATCTATTTCTTCTCTCATCTATCCCATTTTATTGTGGAGTTCTCAATGCAGACACTTGTCTCTTGATTCCATGCTCATTACAAAAGATAGTAAATTCATCAAAGATAAATTCACCTCCTCTATCAGATCTCAAACACTTCATCTATTTAACTATTTCTTTTTTAACTCTATCCTTATACCACTTAAACATTTGAAATGCATCATATTTTTATTTTAGAAACATTATAGTCATCATTCTTGAATAATCATGAACAAACAAAATATAAGTACCGATCTTCAGAATAGCTTTGAACTTTCATAGGTCCACAAAGGTTAGTATGAACCAATTCCAACATACCATTTGTAGAATAAGATTTTCATAGAAAATTTGACCTTATCATTTTTCCAATTTGACATTCTTTCCACATCACATGATTAGGTTCTATCAATTTTGGTAAACATCTTACTCTACTTTTCTTACTCACTTTGATCAGGTTATCAAAATTTACATAACATAGTCTCTTATGCCATAACCACACATCTTCAATTTTGACAAACAAACAACTCTTTGCATTAGTATCAAGATAAAATAAATTACCTCTTGATTTTCCTCCACTTCCAATTAGGTCTCCATCAGCACCATAGATCTTCACCTTTCTATTCTAAAATTGTAGTCGGTGACCAATATTGTTTAGTTGTGCAACACTCAACAGATTATAGTTCACTCATCTAACCCAATATGCATCATTACATTTCATTTTTTCATTCAACACAATATATCCTTTATCTTTCACAACACATGGAGCATCATTGCCAAATCTAAAAACTCCTCCATCATATTCTTCTAGGTTCTCAAAATTTTCAATATCACCAGTCATGTGGTGTGAGAAACTACTATCAATAATCCAAGGATTTGGTTTACTCATATGAGATTCAAGTCCTTTCTCATCTTCAAAATTTTCTTCACCTGATTCTTCTTTTACTGCAACAAAAATAACTTCATAACCTTCCTCGGTATTAGCAGATTCATCATCAGTTATAACTTCCTTATCTAGGTAGCAAGATTTCTTTCCTTTATCCTTAAAATCTCTAAACCTTCGGTTTTGATTGTCTTTTTTATCATTCTTATAATTTCTATCATTGTCAGAACATCTAGATGCAATATATCCAATCTTATTACAATTGAAAAATTTCAATGGTAACTTAGCTTTGTACTTTCCTTTGCCTCTAGGTAGCCAGTTATCTAACATAGCTTTAAATTATTCTTTCTCTTTCTCTTTCTCTTCAGTTAGGATGTTCTCATACTCATTTCTGTGTGAATGATTGTGATTCTCTCTTTCTCTTTTTCAGCTTCCAATTCTCATAGATGAATTTAAGGCTGTCTCAATAGTCGGTAGACTATTATCATAGTTACTTAACTCAAATGCAGTCAAATTTCTAATTAGGGCTTCAAGAGTAGCAATATTATTTGGTATAGATCTCAATTCCTGAATTGCAGATACTATAATAGAATATTTAGAGGAAATATTTGTCAAGATTTTCTTAGAATAATTGAGAGGGGAGTGAATCAGTTATCCAGTGTCCCAAAACAAAATGTATAATTCAAAACAACTTCTCTAATTTATGCTCCTCGGTAAACAATAAAATTTTCACTGTCTGTGCTTTTACCGATTACCAGTCAAATACTATAGCAGTTTACCGATCAAATCTAACATGTAACATGTAAAGAATGATAACAAAAAAATATCACAATCAACACATAACACAAGAGATTTAACATGGAAACCCTATAAAGGGAAAAACCACCTAGGACCGGCAACCCAAAATTGTTCACTCTTCTAGAGTGAGGTTGGTTAAGACCCAACCCTGCTAAAGGTTTACAAACACACTGTCAGGTGTGACCTTGTTAGAGGATTTTAGACTAGAAGTTATCATCCAACCAGCATTCACTATGGGGTTGATAGGATAACAATGTTCATTCTATGAATGATACATCATAAGACTTTTAGAGTCCACTCGGTTAAGATATTTTGACTGTATACAATGGTTAAATATGTAACAGTAAATGACTTGCCTTAATACAACTTCAATTGCAGATTACAGATCAATATTTAGTCCATACAAATCCTTTTAATTAATATTTCACTTCAGATTCAATACTGTATCAAATTACTGTCCATCGGTAATTGATCTTAGTAGCTCAGTAATTGTTATACAGCTTGGTTCTTACTAACCAGTATGATCAGAATGCATGAAAACCTTGTTCACGTGATATTCTTGTAGTTTCTACTTCTTCTAGCATCCTTCATAAAGAAATTATGTTCTCTTATATAAATGAGTAAATCATTTTCTTCTCCACCATTAGATTTTTCTGCTTAACTGCATTCATAGATTTTTCCACTTCAAACTTTCTCAGTACTTGTGTCAATAATAGGTTTTATTCTCATCCTTGAGATCTTTCCTAAATTTCATCAGCCGTCGATCTGTGTAACAAACATTATCTGTTACCTTGATGTTATACTTTTTCCAGCTCATCAATTTTATTGGCTAAACTAATCAGTTAATTCATTTTCTTTCACTCGGTTAACAAAGAAATACATCAGTGAATAGTGCTTAGTTAATATTGTGATCGGTATACACTACACTTTGTTGGTGTATACTAGAAATGCTTCATTTACCGACAACACTGCTTTGTGTCTTTCAGCTCTATACTTCATCATAGATGAATGCAACATAATAAAGTCAATATCATCAAGTCATAGACTCATCAACAAGTTACTCAATGCATTCCTTATCCTCATCTCTCATGTACATCTCTCCTCATGTAGATTTCTCTTTTCTTCATCTTTTTCACCTTTCTTTAGATGTCTCGGTATAGTAACTTACAAGATAAGTGTTGTCAAACTAGTTGACATCAATGATAACATAATATTGATTTAATCATATTACATATCTAATTAGAAACTCCTCAGTAATCTTGTAATCATCGATTCTTCAATCAGATTCCAAATCATTTGTAGTTCAACAATCTCTCCCTTTGGCATTGATGGCAACTCAAGTAATATGAAATGTACCATACACATACCAAACATATATTCTACAACTTTGTGAACAAAATGATGTAAGTTGAATAGACTTAATATGTTTAATCACTACATTACTAAACAACATTAGATAATACAACTTTACCATTATGTAGTTGTGATCTTTTCAGCTCTCCTGTTCTTGCTTTTGTTCTCTATAACTGATCTTCAATACTCTGTCTCATTCAGATTGTCTCTCCCTTAGATAATTCTCATTAGTGATTGATCCTTTTCATAGCTTGTTCCTTTTCATATTATTTATCTCTCCCTTTGACAGCAATGCCAAAGAAACAAATAAACAAACAATTATGTCTTCCTTTGTATCTCTGAATACTGATATTCCAATCAGTTCAAGTTCTCAAACTTAATCAAAACCTTAAACATGATTCAAAGTGTGAACTATGCTGCATCAACATGAATGATCTTCTGATAAAAGTAGGCTAATGCAACAACTAGATCACCTTAGTGACCGATAGACAGGGGATGGACCCCAAGTCTAGTTCTCAAGTATTCAAATGTGTCCTTCGGTAGGGGTTTTGTAAAAATATCTGCAAGTTGTTCTTTAGATGTAACAAATTCTAACTTCACTTGCTTCTCTTGCACTTGTTCTCTTAAGTAATGATACTTAATAGATATATGCTTTGTCTTAGAGTGCATCACATGATTCTTTGAAATATTAATAACACTAGTGTTGTCACAATATATAATCACCAAGTCAGTGATTACCTCATTCATTCCTTCCAACACTTGTTTGATATAAGCAATGTTTGAATAGTTACTAGCAGTGGTAACATACTCTGCTTCAGCTGTAGACTAAGAAATACAAGCCTTCTTTTTACTTGTCCATGTTACAAGTCTTTCACCAAAGAAAAATGCTCCTCCGGTGGTTCTTTTTCTATCATCCACATTTCCAGCCCAATTAGCATCGGTGTAAACTTTCAGTTCAAAATTCCCTTCCTTAGGATACCATAATCCATAATTCTCTATTTTATTCAAGTATCTTAAGATCCTTTTTGTAGCTATCATGTGTGATTCTCTAGGATTAGCAAAAAATCTTGCAACAATTCCCACAGCATGTGCTATATCTGGTCTATTGTGAACTACGTACATTAATTTACCAATTATGGATCGGTAAAGTCTTTGGTTTACCTCTGTAGTTTCATCCTCCTTTGTCAATTTGCATCCAGTAGCCATCGGTGTTCCCATAGGTTTAGTATCTTCTCTACCAAATTTCTTTAGTACTTCCTTTATGTATTTAGATTGTGTGATGAATATTCCATCACTCTGCTGAATCACTTGTAGTCCAAGAAAGAACTTAATCTCTCCGAACATAGACATTTCAAATTCCTTTTGCATTTCATTAGCAAATGCCTTATAGACAAGATCTGAGCCTCCAAAAATAATATCATCAACAAATATTTTAGCAATGATAATAGTATCATTAGTATCACCTTTCACATACAGATTGATGTTTTCACTTGTTCTAACAAATCCAATACTTAACAAGTAAGTATGCAGTCTTTCATACCATGCTCTCAGTGCTTGCTTCAATCCATATAAAGCTTTATGTAATCTACATACCATGTCTTTATTGTCGAGATCAACAAATCCTTCAGATTGTTCAATGTAGACCTCTTCTTCAAGTATACCATTCAAAAATGTTGACTTCACATCCATTTGATAGACCTTGAATTTCTTGTGTGCAACATATGCAAGTAGCATTCTAACTCCTTCCAATCTAGCAATAGGTGCAAATGTTTCACCATAGTCAATGCCTTCTTCCTATGCATATCCCTTGCATACCAATCTAGCTTTATTTCTTGTGACTTCACCATTTTCATTCAATTTATTCTTGTATATCCGCTTAGTACCGATAACATTTTTATCTTTTGATCGGGGTACTAAGGACCAAGTTTTGTTCTTCTCTATTTGCTCAATTTCCTCCTTCATTGCATTAACCCATTCTTCATTCTCTAATGCAACTTTCACATTTTTAGGTTCAAATTCACAAATTAAACATGGACCTTCTCTTGTTTTTCTTCTAGTTTGCATTCCAACATGTCTGTCTCCAATGATTTGTGTTTTAGGATGATGTCTTCTGACAAAACTAGCCAAAAATTGATTTCTCCTTTCTTGCTCATCCTGATCAGGGTCATTTCCTTGCTCGATAGCTACATCTTGTTCCTTAGTTTGTGTTGCTTGTTGTCCTGCATTATTTCCCTACTGACCAGTTGTTACAGTTTGCAATGTCAGTAGATACTCTGGATGTTCAATGTAAGTGAATATACCGTAGTCTTCCAATTCCTTTTTACTTTCCTATGTGTACTTGTCATCAAACTCATCAACATGAACATTAGTACTTTCAACTATCTTATTTGTAGCCTTATTCAAACATTTATATGCTTTACTTGTAGTGGAATATCCCAAAAATATTCCTTCATCTCCTTTAGAATCAAATTTTCCATTTCTCTCATCTTTTAAAATAAAGCATTTACTTCCAAAAACTCTGAAATAACTTACAGTAGGTTTGTGTCCAAACCAGAGTTCATAAGGTGTTCGGTTGGAGTCTTTCTTCAGTTGTACTTGGTTAAGAACATACACAGTGGTACTGACAGCTTCCCTCCAATATGTCTGAGCAACATTCTTCTGTATTATCAATGTTCTAGCACAGTCAATTATAGACCTATTCCTCCTTTCAGCAATGCCATTTTGCTGAGGTTTCCTTGCTGCAAATACCTATCTTTTGATTCCATGCTCATTACAAAAATTAGTAAATTCATCAGAGATAAATTCACCTCCTCTATCAGATCTTAAGCATTTTATTTCCTTTCTGGTTTCTTTCTCTACCTTGGCTTTATACCACTTAAACATTTTGAAAGCTTCAGATTTCTCTTTCAAGAACATAATAGTCATCAGTCTAGTATAATTATCAACAAAAAGAATAAAATATCTATCACTAGAATAGCTCTGAGTTCTCATAAGACCACATAGGTTGGTATGAACCAACTCAAGTATCTTCTTTGTTGAATAGTCTTTTCTTTTAAAACTAGACTTAGTCATCTTACCTTTCTGACATTCATGGCACATGGCATGATCAGGTTTTGTTAAGTTAGGAAATCTTCTAACTTGTTTCTTTCTACTAATCTTGATCATGTTGTCAAAGTTCACATGGCATAACCTTTTGTGCCACAACCAAGCATCTTCATCCTTTATTAACAAACAAGAAGATTGATCCATATCAAGATAGAATAGATTACCTCTGGATTGTGTACCAGTTTTGACAAGTCTTCATCCATCATTATAGATCTTCACCTTTTTGCTCTCAAAAGCCAGTCAGTGGCCTGAATTGCTCAGTTGAGCCACACTTAATAGATTATAGTTTAGTCCATCTACCCAGTATGCATTTTCACATTGTAATCTATCATTGATCATTAGTGAGCCTTTACCTCTTACCATACAAGGTGCATCATTTCCCATTCTCACACATCCTCCATTATATTCAACAAGATGATCAAACTTCTCTACATCACCAGTCATATGATGTGTATAGCCACTGTCTATGATCCATGTATCATTTTTTCTTACTTTAGAGATCAGTGATGTCTCTTCATGTTTCTCTTCCTCCTCTGAGTCATCTTTCATAGAAACAAATACAACTTCTATATCATCATCAGAATTAGATTCAGTTTCAATATCTTTGGCTATGTAACATACCTTTTTTCCTTTTTCATCTCAGTTGTCTTTGTTGTTGTGTCGGTAGCCTCTCTTGACTCTTCTCCCATAGCTTCCTTCAAATCAATCTTTGGATCTATCATCATCTTTCTTCTAGGGGCATCTTGCAGTGATGTGACTGAATTCTTTACAATTAAAGCATGCCAAAGGTAGCTTACCTCTATACATTCCTTTTCCTTTGGGAAATCTTCTAGCCATAAGTGCTTCAAGCTCATCAAGTTCATCATCGGTATTGTCATCACTATCGCAATTATTACTATTCCTGCTAGACTTTCCAATCTTCAAAGAAGACATGAAAGCGGATTCAATAGAAGGAACAACACTGTTATCAAAGTTGTTTAATTCAAAGGTTGTAAGTTTACCAATCAGAGTGTCAAGAGTAAGGTTGGATGTAGCTCTTGTTTCATGAATTGCAAAAATCCTAATTGCATAAACTGGCAGCAAAATTCTGAGAATCTTTCTTATCACTGTTTCATCATCAATTACTCCATCAGATGCTCTAATAGCATGTACCACCTCTTTGAGTCTATTTGAATATTGGACAATGTTCTCACCTTCTTTCATTCTCATATCATCAAATCTGCCTCTCAAACTTTCAGCTCGGGCTCTTTTGACATTCAAATCTCCATTGTATATTTGTGTTAACTTATCCCACATTCCTTTGGCAATCATGCATGTCTTGATATCTTCAAATTCAGCATCGGTATAGGCAGCAGCAAGTTCCATCATAGTAACATTGTGTTCATGCTTGTCCTTTAGTTGATCAAGAGTTAAGGGACCAGTGGGTGATTATATGTAGCCATTCTCCATCAAATCTAGTGTAGAGTTCCCAATTCTAGATATGTACAACTTCATTCTACTTTTCCATACTTCAAAGTTCTCTTTGTTCAGTTTCGGTACTTCCCTCTTATGCATCTTGAGACCTTTATGCTTAAGTCCTTAAAACTTTGTTCCAAGTAACCACTGCTTTGATACCAATTGTTAGAATAACTAAGAGGGGAGTGAATTAGTTATCCAGTGTCCCAAAACAAAATGTATAATTCAAAACAACTTCTCTAATTTCTGCTCGTCAATAAATAATAAAACTTTCACTATCTGTGCTTTTACCAATTACCAGTCAAATACTATAATAGTTTACCGATCAAATCTAACATCTAACATGTAAAGAATGATAACAAACAAATATCACAATCAACACATAACACAAGAGATTTAACGTGGAAACCCTATAAAGGGAAAAACCACCTAGGATCAGGAACCCACAATTGTTCACTCTTCTGGAGTGAGGTCGGTTAAGACCCAACCCTATTAAAGGTTTACAAACACACTGTTAGGTGTGACCTTGTTAGAGGATTTTAGACTAGAAGTTATTGTCCAACCAGCATTCACTATGGGGTTGATGGGATAACAATGTTCATTCTATGAATGATACATCATAAGACTTTCAGAGTCCACTCAGTTAAGAGATTTTGACTATATACAATGGTTAAATATGTAACAGTAAATGACCTACCTTAATACAACTTCAATTGTAGATTACAGATCAATATTTCACTTCAGATTCAATACTGTATCAACTTATTGTCCATCGGTAATTGATCTTAGTAGCTCGGTAATTGTTTTGCAGCTCGGTTCTTACTAACCAGTATGATCAGAATGCATGAAAACCTTGTTCACACAATATTCCTACAGTTTATACTTCTTGCGACATCCTTCATAAAGAAATTATGTTCTCTTATATAGATGAGTAAATCAGTTTCTTCTCCACAATCAGATTTTGCTGCTTAACCGCATTCATAGATTTTGCCGCTTCAAATTTTCTTGGTACTTGTGTCAATAACAAGTTTGATTCTCATCCTTTAGATCTTTCCTAAATTTCGTCAGTCATTGATCTGTGTAACAAACATTATCTATTACCTCGATGTTATACTATTGCCATCTCATCAATCTTATCGGCTAAACTAATCATTTAATTCATTTTTTTTTCGCTTGGTTAATAAAGAAATGCATCGGTGAACACTGCTTGATTAATACTATGATTGGTATACACTACACTCCGTTAGTGTATACTAGAAATGCTTCATTTACCAACAACACTATTTTGTGTCTTTTAGCTCTATACTTCATCATAGATGAATGCAACATAATAAAGTCAATATCATCAAGTCATAGACTCATCAACAAGTTACTCAATGTGTTCCTTATCCTCATCTATCATGTACATCTCTCCTCATGTAGATTTCTCTTTTCTTCATCTTTTTCACCTTTCTTTAGATGTCTCAGTATAGTAACTTACAAGATAAGTGTTGTCAAACTAGTTGACATCAATGATAACATAATATTGATTTAATCATATTACATATCTAATCAACAACTCCTCAGTGGTCTTGTAATCATAGATTCTTCAATCAGATTCCAAATTAGTTGTAGTTCAATAGATTTTACTTACCACTTGTTCACTAGTCAGTGATCTACCAACACCTCTAATGACACTAAGAACTTCTTTGATTCTACCACTAATTTGTGTGATGTTCTCATCATCCTTCATCCTCATCTCATAAAATTTTCCTCTCAAGCTGTCAACCTTAACTTTTTGAACATGTTGATCTCCTCTATAAATAAGTATAAGCTCACCCCACATCTGTTTTGAATTAGTAAAATCTTTGATATCATTGAATTAATCATCAGATAGGGAAGAAGCAATCTCTATCATGACCGAGTTATGTTCCTTCTTTTCTTTCATTTGATCAACTGTCAAAGGTCCTGTAGGTGATGTAGAATATTCATTTTCCAATAGATGCATGG